>VZTA01027423.1:60314-222596 GCA_013398855.1 Mohoua ochrocephala
AAAAAAAAGAAAAGGCAGGCAGATGCCTAGGAGAGAGGGAATAGGCAGCAAGCACATAAACAAGCACATACGAAATTTTCTTTGGTATTTTCCTGGCTTCTAACTTCCTCTAATCCAAGCTTTCTTCTGGGTGAAACAAAGGTTTGCTTCCTAAGCATCATGTCTTATAATATCACCCACTAGTTCCTGTGGCAATTCACAGCCATCAAGAATTCTTTTGGTAAAATCTCCTTGCTGTTTTATCATTGCTTAACTTGGAGCAGGAAAAGCAATTGTTGAAAAATGCATTTGACAGCCAGCAGCATGGTACCACATACACCACAGAGTGCTGGAGGGAAAATAAAAACTACTTCATGCATGACATATTGAATACTTAAGAACAAGAGGACTGCAGATCACACAGCTGGGAATGGGAGATGGGTGGGTTTGGGAGGCTTGACTTATTAAACTGTCTGATTAAAAAAATTCCAACATGAGAAAAGAAACAATGAAAAGAAGAGAGAAATTTTCAGCATTCATGTCAATATCATCGAAGTTACAGGTTCACACAAGTTTCTCTTCCTCCAGTTTAAAGGAAAATCAATGCCAATCCACACACAAATTCACTCCATTATCTTCAAGAGAAGTGTACTCATGGCATTACCTGGAAATACATCTTCTCCATCCTTTTTCAGTGCTACAATAAAATAGTTTAATAAAATGAGTAATTTGGTATCTCAAAAGATCTTCCTGTCTTCTTACTGTGTCCAGTCCTACCTTCTCCTAGACTACATCATCTCCCCTTTTGATGACTGTGACCCAGGTAGAGGCAGCTATTATAGGGTGGGTAATTAGAACACAGTGATGTACCTGGACAGCGGGACAGGAGCAGAAACAACAGGCTGGAAGCAAAGTGAAGGCAGGAGCAAAATCTTGGGGAAAGGAGTAACATTTCTGGCTGTTACAAATACATTTGTGGTATTTTTAACTGGTTATGGCCAGTTGCAAATTTCATTTCCTTGTATGCTTTTGTATCAGTCAATACAGAGCTCCCAATCCAGTCTGTAGAAGGAAGAAAGCTGTGCCTGGGAAGTACTGACAGCGCATTCAGTACTTAATGGATGATTTTGAGTAAGAACATTTCATGAAGTGAAATGAACATAGGCCCCACCAGAACATGAAAACAACACAGGACTGGTATCAGAAAGCAAGCCTCCTTGTCATCTACTTAACTGTACAGAGTCCTGTAATTTTGTAGGTACTAGAGATGTATAAGTGGATTAGTATGAAGTCATCTTTCTTCAGTGCAGTGGCAATTCAAGGAAAGAGGAAATTGATTAACAAAAACTGGAACCAAAATTATTTTGACTTCTCTCAGGAGGGCAGAGTAATACCAAACAGGGTAAGATTATGCTGATGATTCCACGTCGCTCAAGTTTCTCTTTCCACAGACTTACAGTTCATGGGTACATACATAGCAATGCATGCTTAAATAAGTCCTTTTTTAAATCTGTGCATCTTATTCTAACATTGTAATATTCCTGTAAAATGTAATCTCTGGAGGAAGAGAACCTCAACAACCGGGAGTCTTAAGAAGCTTATGGCCCTGACACACAGGAGCAAAAACATGGGTTCCTCTTCCAAAGCAGAGTGTCAGACAGGGTCTGCCCTGAGGAAGCACACCAGGGCAACACGAACCAGCAACGTCATCAATCACTACCCCTGAACGTGTGAAACTAATACACATTTGGAATCCAGGAAGGAGATTCATCACAAAAAAATTGTGTCTGTTCAAAGTGAAAGGGAACCAGGTTGTGAACAGATGTAATGTTTCTGAACTCATAAAAGTGACAATATTTCAATACAAGCAAAACTATAAAACAAAGAAAATGACATTTGCAGTCAGTTCCATTACTGCCAGCAATGTGGACAGACCGGTTAGGAGTGGTGTGGCCAAGTGGTTCAGCAAAGGATAAAGCTTGGGTATAATCCCAGCTGAGACAATCACTAGGCTGACCTCAAGAAAGCCATCTGACCTCCTTATTCCTCAATCAACCAGCTGGAAAACTGGATAAAAAGCAGAACTGGGTTGAAAACCAGATGTGCAGATAAATTGGGTCTTCCTGGGTAAATAAATTACAAAATACCCTATACAGAACATAAAGAGTTTGATGCAGGTGGGAATGGTTTATTTAGCACTTTATTATGTGTTTGATTAAAAAATGGCACTGGGGACCAAGACTGTAAACACTGCCAATTTACTTGGAAATGCATTCACATTATCAGAATGAAATGAACTGGAAGGGAATGCAACAAACAGAGAATAAGACACACACACAAAAAAAGAATTTTATAGACAGAGTCCTCAGAAGTCTCTAACTCATGCACAAGGTTATTTCACACAGGATATCTTCAACAAGTTCATATTGCTCACCTGAGGAAACTCACAAAGTCCTTTCATTCCTTTCTTAAAGTTCTAAGGTGCAAGCATGACTTTAAAAGCAACACAGATGAAGTTACACTTTTATGAAGGTCTCAACTTGTAATGTATGATAAAAGTCCATAAAACAATAAGTGAAGGCACAGATAAAGAACAACTTCATATATAGAGCAGATTGAATACAAAATTTTTTATCAGACAGGTGATTTTTCAGATCATTATCACTCTGAATGAATTAAGTCGTAAGCCAAAAATTTTCGAACATTGCACTTTGAATTCCTTTAAGACATCCAGCATTCATCCCAAAAAATGAGAAAGCAAATGAAAAAAGTAGTTTTGAAAAGTAAGTACACCTTATAAAGCGCTATTTTAATGAAACTTCTAGTGCCATCCTGTTTTAATGCACAGAACGGGAATGACAATCCATATTCCCAGTTTTTGATCTTGCCCCTGATTAACTTCTAAAAAGTTTTTTTTGCATCTTAGCCTCAGCCGGCTCATATGTAAAACATGTAACAGTGATGCTTTACATTGGACCAAAAAGTGCAATGAAATAAATTATTTCAATCACTAGATACAAAGATTAGGTAAAGTAGCCCTGATTTAAAACCCCATCAGAGACTCCTCATTCTTATCACTGACTATACACTCCAAGTAACATAATAGAACTAGATGCACAGAGATGGGTCCCTAACCTCATTATACAAGGAGGTAGATTTCCTCGTTCGTACTGTGGTGCCCTAGGTGGATCAGAAAACCCTGATGAAGGAAAAATGAAAAAATTTTTAAAGAAAAGCTGAAAATGAAGTAAAGTTATTGATGCAGTTAACGTTGTTGCAGCTGTGGGGCAGTATAAACTGAACTGACAGCTCTAGAAATCGTGACTTAGCTAACAATAAATAATGCTGTCCTTGCAGTCAGAAGGATTGATTTTTTAAAAATTAATTTCTGCAGGCATCTCTCTGAGAGGATTAAGCATTATTAACAAGCTGCTTTCTTAATTAAACTCCTTCTCCCCCATTTTACAAATTTAAAACAGAACTTTCGAAGCTATGAACAAATCTTGCAACACTGCACAGATCTTTTCCCAAAGCCAGGCACTCTACGTAAATTAGATGTTGCAACAGTGTTATTTTAACAAATAACTTGGCCATAACATATCTAAAAAGAAAAAGAAATCTAAATATTTAAGGTGAAAAGCCTACTTAGGTATGTTTTAGTGTTTAGCTCAAAAAATCTGGATCCCTGTATCAATGGTGCAGACACTGCTAAAAAGTGAAACAGAACAGAAAGTTTCAAAAGAAGAACAGCCTGCAAATGCAAGTGATCAAAGGGACTTTACAACTAGGCCAATAAGCAATGGTGCTGTTAGGAATTTCATAGCTAACAACTAATCTTGCAAAAGCCATTAGGAAGTGCATCACTTTGATCTATAAACCAGAACACGTCATCACAATAGGCAGGAAACACCTATCCAGAGAGGTAACCATAAAGTTATGTGTAGCCAAGGCAGATGCCTGTGACTATAAATAAGAAATCTATCAATCAGCATACAATTAAGACTAAATTTTCTTGAAAGTGACATGAGAAATGTGATCACCAAAGCGGAAAATGGAGAGGGCTACAGTTGCATGTAGGAGAAATCCACACACCAAAATTCGCCAGACTAAAGGGCAAGAGAAGCAGAACCAACTGTAAATATGGAGGACATACTCCCAAATACACAGGAAGGATGACTGGCAAAACATAAAATAAGCGATAGTGGAAGTACAGGAAACCACACTTTGCAGGGGCTGGACAGTGCTGATTACATAAAAATATCAGGCATTAGATAAGAGTAGAAGAAAGACCAGTTCATGCTTGACTTGAAGAGCTCTCAAGCTTTACCACCTTGACTTGTGAGAACCACCAAGGGCCATAGCTGCCTCTGTTGACTGTGCAGCACCAGCTCCGTGGTATTGGATACTCACAGCTAATTTACAGTAAGTACCAGTTTTGTGTATACAGTGATGAGTAACAATATGCATGAGCTAACCTTTAGCAAGATGTGTACTGCTAACGAATGAAATCAACATTTTAAACCTTAAAACTAGCCTGATCTGCCAGCCTTCTAAACACTCCCATCACCACAACGTCCAATGCCCTGGTACCTATCTAGTTATACACCCAAGAAGAGAATATCCATATGCACAGAAGAAACAAATCTCAAACCACAATGACGTTAAGAGATGCTTGCAAGCATATCAATGCATCTAAATAAACCAGCTGTCTGATCCCTAATTAGTGACAAATGCTGCCTTGAAGACATTGCTCAGTAGTCCAAAAGCAAGAACTTGCACTTTAGAAAATAAAATCCCTTTCTAGAAGGATGCACTATACAGCAAGTCTAACAAGCGTTCACTCTTCCTTTTTTTTTTTTTCTTCTAGAAGCAGGATGAAGTGTCAAACACTGTATTTTGTTAGAATAACCATACACTAACCACATCTTGTTCGCACAGTCTACAGCAATTTTTATGCTAAACGCAACTATCATAAATCAACATTAAGATTAATAATGTGCTTTAAATCCCCTAAGATTTGCACAGGACAAATTTGACATTTGGTTTTTCAGCCATTAGCTCATTAGTAGTAACTTGCTCATTAATGCAGAATGGAATTTTAACATGATCCTTACACAATTCCTTGCAGAAATATCTTTGCAGGATGAAGCCAGCCTCCCGTGGCTGAGGATGGTGTTTTTTCTGTTTGAAACTCAACATCCTCCTTCACTAGAAACTGTAGACTCTAAACTCTCCAGTACTTTTGTTCTCAATTAACTCAGCATAACTCATCTTCAGCGCAAGATCTTTAATACTGCTTTTAGCACGGAAATCTGTATGAAGTGTCTACAAGGAACTACAGAAAAAGCATAGTTGAAAAAAAGGTTGAAATAATCATACACTTTTTCCCCATCTACAGACTTTATATTGTCATGGTCTAAGCCTAGCCGTAAGTTAAATACCATGCAGCCTCTCTTAACCTCCCTCTCTTCCTCCCATCTCAGTGGATTGGGAAGAAGAATCAAATTAAAACTTGTAGGTTGAGATAAGATTAATGTCATAATTGAAAATAAAGTAAAATACAGTCATAATTGTAAATGATAATAATATTTGTAATAAAATGGATAAAACCAGTGATGCACAATGCAGTTGCTCACCACCCACTGACTGATGCCAGACCCCCTTCCCAGACCCGGGCTGGCCGCCCTCCCAGGTAACTCCCCCCAGCTGATGTGCTGGGCATGACGTGGTGTGGAATATCCCTCTGGTCAGTTTGGGTCACCTGTCCCAGCTCTGCTCCCTCCCAGTTTCTTTTGTGCACCTCCTCACTGGCAGAGCATGAGCCAAGGAAAGATGTCCTTGACTCAGGATAAACATGACTTAGTAAAAAACCAAAACATCAGTGTGTTATCAACACCATTCTCATTCCAAACCCAAAACACGGCACTGTAACAGCTACTGAAAGGAAAACAACTCTACCCTAGCTGAAACCAGGACAATGATATACAGCTATCATATCTACATTTTATAGCAAGAGGCAGACACTTTCATAACCTCAAAGAGTAGGATTCTTCTCTTTTTTTTTCCTGGAAGAGAAGAAGACAAGAAACAAGCATGCACTCACTGTTATGTTTCACATGTAAGGAGGGAACACATATGTGTTCTGAAATGTCTTTGTGCTGCCATCACACAGTGCAGCCAACTATACAAGCAAAGAATTTGGTTCCATACCTAAAAAGATCACTCAAACATCAAGAGCAACAATGCTCACCTCAAATGCCTCATGCAAGCTGCACCCCTTTTTCATTCCAAACAACTGTTTTCTTGTGAGAGGAAAGGCAATCACAGGAGACAACCCACGCAAAAAAGGAACACTACAGGAAGACTTGCAGTCAGGCTAAAAATTACTTACAGAAATAAACCAGTACTTCTATATGAAGAAAAGCATAATTGGACAATATAAAACAAGTTCAGACTAAGAGATAATCTTTCATCGTAGCTTTGCAAGTAAAGCATTGTCAAGAAAGTAAAGAAAAAGTCTACAGACGCTAAATGCCCAAACTACAGAACTTCACCCATGCTTAGGAGAAAAAAAAACTTTGTTTATTAATGCTACTTCATTTTACCATTACATAATTTATCCTTGCCAAATTCAGCCTTATTGTGATATATGGATTTCTTATGTGAAATTCCAACACAGACTTGATTCAAAGCAGAATACACTCAGCCCATGAAGCTCTGCTCATATGCAGCTCTTCAAGTCAAATCATGTAAAACCTCTGGCCTTTTGATGACTTGCACCTGTTTTAAAGATATTTTTGAAGACTGCCTGGCTACTCTGAAATTGTTTTGCCCCCCCATCTTACAATTTCTGTTCCACAGTCACACTTCAAGTTTGCCAAAAGCACAAGAACAGCAATGATGGCATGAAGCACTCTAGTCCAATCAATGAACAGACAACTGTTTAATATAGCCAAATAAAATTTACTTATCTGAGTCCATCAGATCATGTTTTCTCCAAACTAGTAAACAGCTGCAGACACAGTCTGCTTCCCATCAAATGTTCCATGTATAACAAACCATACCTTGTATCTCTGATGGTTCACTAGTAATTTTTCAATACCATGACTTTCAAAACATATGACAACTATATTTTATTGAAGAAAGGAATAGACTTAGGCTGTCCAAGCCACAAATTGAAGACCAATCCAGAAACTGTACTGTAGGTGCCAAAAGTCTGCTGAATGTCAGTATTTGCTGGCATTTTTATTGTTATGAATACAAGTGCAGACCAACTTCTTCAAAGAAGAAACACACTTCAAGCATGACAGAAAAGGAAATGCTCACAACTCCTTTTATAACAGCACAGGAGCAGAGAAAATAACTCCTTTAGCACTGTCTGGAAAAGGTATCTCAAAGGAGTAGTTGGAAATGTGTTTAAAAGATGGAGAACCCTAAAGATAAATGTATATCCTACATTCTGGTTTTTGGTATCAACAGTGCTAAAATAACTAGCAACTTGGAAAAGCTAAAATTTTGATTGCCACTACCTTTAGTGAGACTGTTAAAGCATAAAGCATCTACCTGCCATAATTTTTTGTGACTTATTTTCAATTCATTCACAAGAAAAAAATCCTGGTATGCACAAGAAGACAGAGGAAACCAGCTAGACTGAGACACATTTTCAAATCTCTGAACAGCAATAAACAATTATGAACTTAAATCAGGTATTTACTAGTTTTGTGTGACTGTACATAAATTCCCAGTCCTTTAAAAATTCAACTGACCCCTGAACATACTCCAGAGAGCTGATTTTGCACTAGCATGACTGTTACAAACTGAAATGAAGTGCATCCTTGCAGTGAGCACAACAACAAACAGGACACCAAATCAGGAACATACAAACAGGAAACAATGACCTGGGCTACAATCTCTCCCAGAGAAGACAATGGAGACTAGTCTGGTGAAACATGGGACACCAATGGCTAAAATTCTTATCCTATATCAATGCCTAAAATTCTTATCCTACCCTCTTATCCATGGTTGCAGCCTGAATTTCCTGTGGCACACAACTCCAAAAGAGCTCCCCTGCTGTTACTGTGATACCCTATGGAAGCACAGTAAAGAAAATTGGGATGAATGTCACTTTTAGAAGCATTAATTGTAGTTGCAATGTCCACATGTCTATTGTCTGAAACAGAAAACACTAAAGAACCCTATTAAATTCCTTTTCTGTACCTGGTTGCCTATGGTAAGAATTGTGACGAGCCAACACTCATTTCCTTCCTTTGAGAGTTCTTGAAATCTACCTGACAGGAGTTCTAACAGCAGCACGTATTTATTTCAGGATCCCAAATACGCAACACTCAAAGCAGAAAATAATCTGGCCATAAATTACCAAACATTAACTTGCATTAATCTTTGAAAATGAAGTTGAGCATGTTAACTTTGAGGACAATGATTAACCACCTCTGCAGTTCCTGGGGACTGCTGACATGGTATTGTTAGGTAATGAATGAATGAATTCTTCAATACATCACAAGTCCAATTTCTAGAAAACGTTTGGTGGTATGCTCAGTAAAATGACTTTCTGAACTGTGACAGAGCAGATAAAGTAAACAGTTGAAGCTCTAATTTCCAGTATTTGACCCCTATGTGCAACTGATTTATTAGAATTAGAAAACCTAGGGAAAGTCTGAAGTTAATTGAAGAAAGAACATTGCTACATTTCTTTTTTTAACATATAATTCATATATTAGGGAACGTATACTACACCTGATGCATGACTTCAGCAAAGATTAACTGCAAATAACTACCAAACAGCTGTATGGCCTGTTCTCCAAAATGTATAGAAAGATAGACAGTCCATAATGTAATGTCTTGAATTTCAGGACTAACATAATAGAAGATTTCCTGCCGATTTTACATCAGCTTGTGGTACAGGTGCAAAGGACTTAGGTTACTGGCGAGCGTAAGGAAAATTAATCTAGAAACCAGAAGAGCAGTTTCTCACATTCCATGAACGGTTTATAAAATTAATTGCAATAGCACACGCATCAACTCCGGATGTGAAGCCAGCTATGCTATCGCTGACCAATGCAATCAGAATTCATAAAAAAGCCAAATACTTCCTTCAAAGGTAATTGATATAGACAGATCACATAACCAATAACTGGGAATTGGTCCATCCAACTTATTTCTGGAAATTTCTGGGTCTCCATAGGAACAAAAAATTCTGTTTTCATAGAAAAAATAGAAGTAAAAGGAAAATATCAGTCTTGCAAGAAACTTATTTATCTTTTAGCTACTACTGCAAAAGCTGTAATTTACAGTAGATGAATCACTAATGTCTCTTAAAACTATGGATACACACACAGGCTATATTTCAGCCCTATACCTCAGGTGTTACAACTTCCAGAAGAAATCCCAGTTGACTCATTAAAAGAAAGATCAGATAATAGAATAATTTACTACAGTAAAAACTCTCTCAAGACAAGAGGAAAAAAATAAAGCCAGGCTTTGTGCAACTACTCTCAACAGAGCCACAGCTCAAAGAGATGAGGTAACGCCACAAACTAAGTAACTTCCTTCAGCATGCCAAAACCCAAAGTTGAATACCTTAACAAGCTGTCTAAAAAGATCTAAAAAATCCTTCTGGATGCCACAAGAGACATGCTAGTATAGAAGGGCATAATGGATGTGCATATAGACCACATCTGTTACCTGAGGAAGTTTTGTCAGAGAATCTGCGTAAGTGTACTGCATCAAGCAATTCAAAGCAAATTAAAATAGCTACATGCAAGCTTTTTCCAAAACAGTCTAGAAGGAAGCAGGCAGTCTGGGCTACTTCTCGTCTGACACCAAGACACACAGGCTCAAGGAACAGCATGAAAACTGAATTAAAAAGGAATGAAAAGAGCTTCTGATGCTTTAACTTCTTCTGGAACTTCGCACAATAGGAACCTGACGCAAAATTGTGTGAAGAACTATAACATATATCACACATGAAAACCCCTTTACACCTAACTACCTCTCTAACTTAAGAAAAAATGGAAGCTGTATTTCCCTAACATTCCTCAAGCTACAGCCCTCTGCAACACACACTGCCATACAAGTTCAAGTTCACAAAATGCTAACACAAACACAAGGCGTTTAGACGTATCTCTGCCAGACATTGTTAGCGTTCTATTTAGTGACTGCAAGGCTCAAAAGGCCACAGATCCAGTATTACTCCATTTATACATATCCAATCTGGGAGGGACCACAGGAAGTCACAGAAGCACAGCATCTTACTGAACACAGCCCACCTGAGATACCTCATGTTAACCAGGAAGACAAAATAAATTGTTCATTATTTTACTGAGTAATTATCATCTCAATGTTTGCATAAATATCAAGACAGATGAAACCTAATGCTTGATATAAACTTCAGAAACTAGAATGAGGAGACTGGATTTTTCTAAATGTGTTTTATATTTATATATTTTCTGTGTTCTTAACCAACCAGTTAGCATGCAATGCCTTGCTATCCAATGGAAATAACGTTAATCTCCCTCCACTCTTCACATTTTCTGTGTTACATATTATCCAGGACAAGATACCACTTTGTTTCAAAGGTAATAGTGATAGATTTCAAAATGACAGTTAACACTTTTTGCAACAAGCCTGACAGTGAGTTTAGGTTTTTGCTTATTTCTTTAAAGGTAAAGCTCAACTATACTATACATCTTACTATTTAAGCAAATGGTCCTGACAGCCAGCCTTTGGGCTCGGTTTGGACCAAAGCCTTGATGAAGTGACCATATAAACCCAAATTCAAACCACTTATTAGCACTCTGGCACAATATCTGACATCTTGTCCACCTTCTGGATGATAAACTAGTAGATTTCTACAAATAAAAAACACACACCAAATTCCATCCGTTCTGGTCGAAGTTGTATTTCATCACCTAGCAGATTTAACTTCCTTAGAATTGATGTGAAGATTCCTTATCCTGTCATAGGTCTGATTTTATTTTTAAAAAGAAACCCCAAGACTACAGTATTTTATAAGTTACAATATATTTCAATTATAAGCGAGTTCCCCATAACAAAATTTCACAGAAATGAGTACTCTCTCTTTGGGAGCATATTTTGTCTGATAAACAATGTCTTTAGGTTAAACTTTCACAGAATGAAATTTATATAAACCAGTAAAGTTAAAAGATGGTCCGGAATTTTGCCACAGATGATATGCAAAATAATGATGAGTGGATTTGAGTGAGCTTGACACCTCACCTGACAGGCTTTCTTTCTCGTAGCAAATCTTCCAGACTCTTTTCACAGTGCTCAGCTGCCACAACCAGTCTCTCTAATTGGAAAACAAAAAAGTGTAAGAGGACTGGAATCTAAATGAAACTCTCAGAGTATAGACTTTGCACTCTACCTATATGGCAGATGTTAAAGTACTTTGACATACATTGTACAGAAAATTACACACAATTAAACGTTACAAGATGTTCAACTTATGGTTAACACCACTAGCTTTTGTTTATGAGATACAGCAAATTATCTTTCCAGTTTCTTCATGCAAAGCACTGTCAAGCCAATCATCCATGCATCCAGTAATCTCCTAACAAATATTGAAGGCCTCAGCCAATGTCAGTCAGATTTGACTGAAGAACAGAAGTCTCAAAGATAAACATACATAAATTTGCAGAAATCTGTGGCTGAGTTGATGAAGGAGACTCAAAGTAAGCCCATCTTTGGGAAAAGGGACTCAGGGTGAGCACAGGAGCTTCAGCCCTGACGGGCCAATGAGCACATTACCAGCTCCAGCACCTCTTGCCCAACATGGAACTGCAGGGATCCCACATGTTCTGGACACTGATGGGTTGGCTCTGAACACAGAGGGAAAACCAAAACTATTGTTGCACTGAAGAAAACAACCATGCAGTAGGAAAAGACAAAGACATAAGATGTTCCAGGGGTGTGTGAGAAAATCTCTAAAGAAACTTTGCTACTTCCACTAACCTAGCAGTCAATGTTCACATTCAGAGTCAAATCAAACGAAACTTTTTATTATTACAAACATTTTTGTAACATGACTGTTACAGTAAGATGAAGATGGAAAACTGAGGAACACAAGTCATCACATTAAAGCTGGAATGCTTGTTACTCAACTCCGTTTCTCCTTTTTCAAATCAAAAGACCATTTAAGCTCGCTTTGGAAAAAAAAAATTTGAGATTGTCTTCTACAGTGCTAACAAAGATTTCAGAAAGGTTTAATTTTACAAAAAAAAATCCATTTGAATGTTTTTATTTTTATATTCTCCCTTTGAAAGTCTTTTGCAGGGGAATTCACACAATCTAATTTTTTTTGCATTCTTTTCCTAGTCTGCTCTCACATTTCTCTGCAAGAGTAGAAACTGACATCTGCAAAAAAACCCTCCACAAACATTAAATCATTAGGCATAGAACTGACACATGGAAAATTCTGTCAGTATTGAAATGAGAAAAATTGCCACCAAATTTCCCATATCATTTCAAGATTATTAGCTGCCATTCTAACCATTGTTAAAACAGAACACTCTCCTGACTTCACAGTTAAGACATTTTATTTGCTATCCTTCAAGTTACTTCATCTACAAGAAGGTATTTTTTTCTTCATTTTTATAAATACACATGAATTTTCATGCCATTTACTCTTTGTTGTAAAAAAGGCCATGTTTTACTATTTATTTTTTATTTATTAAATGTTACGTTAGCTAATACTTCCTAACCTTTCATCCCACACAATATTGTAAGAAAATCCCAGTTTTTGTTTCAAGAGATACTAGTAAATACAGATGAAAATGACTAAATTTTCTAGACCTCCTGACTGCGTAAGTAAAAAATTACACGTTGAGGGCAAAGGAAAACACATAAAGAATTCCCTGACCCACAGAATACTTCAGTATCTGGAGCTGGCAATATCCTAATTTTGTAAAAATCTGGAGCATTTCATCATACTGCATTCTAAAGGAGAAAAAAATTACTTGCTCTACTTTATGAGACCCTGTAGCTAATCAATACATAAAATGCACTTTTGTATGAGAACACTGTTGATTTAGAAGTTAAAGGTGGCAATGACTTAAATTGTCACAGGTGTTGCAGCCTTTTTGTGGAAATTAAGTGCCGTAGTCCTGCTGAGCTTGCGACAGACTATCTGGAGCAGAAAGAAACAACTGAAGTTTTATTTGAGCTAACAATAAGTGTGATAACAGGTACTGAAAAAAATCCCCAAACCTGTACTAGAAAAAAGTAACCACTAGTGGGAGAAATCTTAAAGAAATCAAAAGATGATAATACAGGAAGCTTGCAGCCAGGACACGAGATGACAGCACCAGCTGCAAATCAAGTACAAGAAACTTAACCATCACATGGAAGTGTTCACAAGATTAGAACATGGGTTAGGAGTTCACCATCGAAAATACCTGTATTTCCATATTCCACACAAAGACACGGCAGAGCAATCGAGTACAGGAATTTTAGTGAGGTATAAAAAGAAGAAAGTGCTCAGCTTTCATCAGTTAGTGTAACACAAAACAGGACAGACAACTCATTTCTGCTTTGAGTCTGTAGAGAAGAAACAAAAGAACTAATACTGCTGGTCATAGCAAAGGTATTCAGGAATTTTGAGACTGAAAATTGGCCACTTTCCAGTCCTATGAAGGCAGTATTCTGCTCAGTCACCTTAAAATACATTGTTACAAAAAAAAACCCCAAACCCAAAACTGTAATCACACATAAAATTTGCTTATTAAACAGATACTCACCATGTTTACCTCTGGTAATGTCAACGTACTGGCAAAGTCTGGGATGGGTGATTGTTTTAAGGATTTGAAATCTCCCCAGAATTTTTATGGAGTTAGGTGTTAGAGGGAGGCCGTTACTTCCACAGACATCATGTGGCAGAGCTGAGGCAAAGAAGGTGGAGGCACCCATCACAGTGTCTTTTAAAGGAAACATCTTTTTTACACAATCTTAGGCCCTCCAGAGCTATTCGTGTTCCTTAAATAGAGAACACAGAGTAAAAATTTATCAGCAAAAGATACACACTCAGGTTACCAGTTGTTTACTAAATAATGCAATTAAGATGGTTTTTTCCTTCAGGAAGTCACACAGGAGAAACAGAAGACTTAACAATTTGGTGTCTCAAAATTATTCTTTCTCTAAGGGAACAATCTTGTTCAAAGCATGAAATTCCCAGTAAAAAACGACTACATTTATTTCTGAATCCCAACTGAGAGCAACTCCATAGAGGGTGCACAAAGATCCTTACATACCGAACTTATTTACTAAGTCTATACAAACGGAAATTACGAAAGATACCTTCTGTTTTAACTAATACAGTCCAACTTAAGACACAAAGCAAATATAAAAGACTGATCTCATTTGTGGTTTTTCCCCCCCAAAGAAACACAGACAGGAGATATGTACTTTTACATTCTCATAAATATAACCACATTAAATATGAATGTATAGTGTTAAGGAATCAAACTTAAAAAAGGAAGAAAAATCTGAAACAGCTTTGAGCATTGGAATATTTATATTAGTATTTGTATTAAAAGTCTTATTTGCAAAGATACAGTACTTTCATATCTCATGAATATTTCATACTTTTTTGCAGATGATTTATTTTAGGATGTGAACAATGCACATTACAGTTAGAATTTTCCATTGGAAAGACATCAGTTGGACAGAGCGCGAGCACAAAGATTTACTGGCGTGTAGCAGGTTCCAGTTGGAAACCTTTAACTGTGTATTTATAACAAGAACCTCCATTCCTGCAAAAACATCAAGTCTGCCAAATAAACTACTCAGCTTCAGAAAGAAAATATATATTATAGTTTACAGATTCAATTATAATCTTGCTTGGCAATGGTCCTCTAATGCTTGCTCTAAAATAAAAGAAAACCAAGTTATTATGATCAGAGGGGAGGGGGAGTAAGATTATGCCTAGCAACAAGACACATTATGTCTCTAAGAAGGTAAATAGGTACATACGTATATCTTGTGTACAATATATTTACTGAGGTAAAATGTTCTCATTCTTACTGTAGAAAAATAATGCTAGATAATACTTCCCTAATGCACTGTACCTGCACTCAGCCAACACTTAGAAAGGAATTTTAATAAAAGGAATTGTTAAATGCCATCAATTCAATAACTATTTTAAGTGGTTAAACTTTCCTTGCACTCCAGATCACTGGGCTTACAAGGAGGAATTACAGCACCCACAATGTGTTCAAGTAGGCAACTGCAGACTCATCACTGGCCTCCTTTGGTTAGAAACCAGACGGGCAAAAAGCAAGACATCAGAGAAGCAAACTTGCCTGTTGCCTGCCTAAAGGAATCAATAATGAATTTTAAAAGATATGCAATAAAACACGTTCTCTTACTACATAATTAATTCCAGGGAAACCACAGAAGCAATGAAAAAAGTTCTCTCTGATGACGACGGAAACCAGCCAGTCCTGTTAATTGCTGCCCTCACAGTCAGACTCTGATCTCTCCTTAATTCTCCATTTACATAAATTCCAGGGACTGAGTTGAAAAATAAAACAAGTAACCCCAAACTTAAGCCTTCCACCACCTTTAGAAAGGAACACATATTACAGCTTAAATGAAAGGGGTTTTTTTAACACATTTTTTTCAGTCTCAACATTTCTCTAGTAACTTACTGACATTTCTAAATTCAAAAAGAATGGTTACAGATATTTTAAGAGTTCATCTGAAAAAAGCTCTCCTCTGACTATTTTAAATTGAGGATGTTAGTTTGTTTGGTTTT
This sequence comes from Mohoua ochrocephala, assembly GCA_013398855.1. NCBI lineage: Eukaryota > Metazoa > Chordata > Aves > Passeriformes > Acanthizidae > Mohoua > Mohoua ochrocephala. Next base: position 76,084 of record VZTA01027423.1, read on the forward strand.
GGTGTCTTTTTTCACTCCACATCAAAGTCTAGCAGAACTATAAACACAGGAGAGTGCTACACATTGTCCTTAGTTCAATGCACACGATTTTATACCTCAAACTAACTTTTACTAGATAGAAAAGATACTGCATTACTTTTATGATTTGAAGGAATTAATTATGTCCTGCAGAACTTCCATGTGACTTTGAAATAAAAATAGGAAGAGAAGAAAAAAGCTTTGCTATTTTAAGCCGACACCAGAACCAGTCAACGCAAATTCAGTTTTGGGATTGAATTCTGGAAATTCAATTCTGATAATCTAAAACAGCTAGGACAGAAGAGGAAGCGAAGACTTGCCTTATTAATGTCATCTAAAATTTCTGAGTCACTGTTTCTACAGCACCATTTATTCCACGTATGAGAGACAGTCTATCATATCTATGAAACACGCCTGGCATAAAGATCAGAAGTCCAGAAGTGGATTTGTTGCATCCCACCTCTGAACAATCTTCCCTAGCTTCCTATTTTCATCTAAATCCCCCTTAGAAACCTTTATAGTACACAAAACCACTAATCAACATCCTCAGGAAAATCAGCACAAAAAACCCCAAAGACCTTTAGAAATTCCTGTTCCAATACTCAGATTAGCACTATTTTGAAAATCTTGCACTAGACAGCTGTTTGATATCCAAAAATGAGAAATAAAATACAAAATGAAACTCCATCTGCTGAGCAATTTATTTGCTCCTCTGAACATCTACTGCTCTCAGAGAACAAATATTTCTTTTCTTCAGCAGTCAGCCTCTTCCAGAAACATGGTTGACAACTTCTTCACTGCAGCAGTGCTAAGGTGATTGAGTCAATCGACACTTAGAACTTTGCCCTTAGGAAAAAAAAAGTCAAAACATAATAAACCTGATTCTCAGAAGCAAATATTGCACATATAAAGAGACCAATCTGAATGAATCCATTCAGTGAAACACATCTGTAAATTCCTAAAGCATCCACATGCAGAAACAATGGCAAGTAGCCCCATTAGTAACTTGGAATGGCTACTCAGTTAAATGCCTCCTGAGCACTCAGGTGTAAATATCCTTTCTATGTCTACCTAAGGGAGGCAGCTTTTCAGCATTAAGACATAATTATAATCAATACTGCTACTGAATTAGTTTTAAAGCAATTGAGAGCAATTTCAGGAGAGCAGGGAGCCTAAACACCCTCTACTTACACTTTTTCATTAAATCATGGTAAGTTAAGCAAAGTAGGCTATTTCGTAAGGGGAAATGCTTTCACAAAATAACTTTGCTCTTAAAATATTCCTGCTGCAACAACAGTAACTATTAACTTGATAAAACAACTGAAATAGAAGATACAATTCTAACTAGTGTTGCTACTTCACAAAAAACCCTGAAACTGAGTGATTTCACAAAGTTTATTAAAATGCAGAATAAGCATTGAAGAAAAGTTGAATTCGGATTCCTATGGAAGGGAGCACAGAGAATAAATAAGGGTTTGGAAGAACAATCACAATAATAAGACGGGATTTTTTTTTCCATCTGCAGCATAAGCATCTACTACAAATGCCATCACATTGCTAAGAAAATCTACACGTCAGCAGTACTGCTTCTAATTAAATGTTTTCCCCATGACTTTACATCAAAACATCTTCTTTTACAAAATTTTCTAACTTCTCTAACACTCATTGAAGTAAGAAGTATTCTAACTGAATTTGAAAAGTTATTTCATGAAAACGCTAAACAGCAATTCCTCTGTAGCGATATCAAAACATCACTCAAGTGAAACAGCATTGTTTAATCCTTGCTCATTGCTTATATATCAGTAACATTTGGAGAATTTTGTCACACATACAGGAATGTCTCTGCACTCTGTGTAGGTATTTGCATAAGTCACCGGTGCTGTTTGGAGCATTTATAGCGTTATTACACACATTAAAACATTGCTGCTTTGAAAGCCAGGCATCAGAGCTGGTGAGATCTACACAGACACCTCAAGTCTCACAGCTGCAGCTACAATATTCATCCAGTGGAAAAAAAATACCAACTCTTGGATGGCTCGAAGAAAACGTATAGAATCGGTTTCGAGACACAATTTTATAGATCAGAATAGGGTTTTAGTCCCATTTCTCTCCTTCATAAATCTGTTATTTCTTTAACCTGTTTATTAGCGTCTTTTGTTTAGAGCCTGCCTGCTCTGCTACGTCGGTGTCTCAATAAAGACCTAAAATGGGGTTTGTCACCATTTGATTTCTCCCAGGAACTAAACCCGGCACAAGAGAAATCACTTTTACCCGGCTCTCTAAATAACTCATAGAAATGCTGGGGACCCTGCGCTGCTACGAACTCACTGGCCGGAGACTCCCTGGGGAAGGGGCAGGGGATGGTGGAAGGGGGTGGGAACGGGCAAGGGCATGGGAAGGAGTAAGAAGATGGGCAAGGGGGAATAGGGATGGGGAAGAGGGCAGGGATGGAGGAAGGGGATGGGGATGAGGACAGGGGTGCAGCAAGGGGATGAGGATAGGGACGGAGAAGAGGATGAGGATGGAGGGGCGAGAAGGGGACGGGCAAGGGAACAGGGAAGAGGAGCGCAAAGGGGCCCGAGCGGTACCTGCGAGCGCCGCCGCCCCCGCCGCGCCCCGCCCCCTCAGTGACGTCACTGCACTCCGCCAGCCGCTCGCTGTAGGACCGTAGGGGCGACCAGCACGGTGCCTGAGCGTCCTTTTTGTTCGCTTTATTAAAAAATAAAAACAAAACCAAGAACTTAATTTTAAAAAAAAAGGAAAAAAGAGAGAGAGAGTTTAACACCCTTCCCCCCGTGTGTGTGCGTGCTCTGCCCGTGTTCCGGGAACAGCGCGTTGGGCGCCTTAGCCCTATGCTTGTTGACGGGCAGCGAGGCTTTCCTGGGCGCCTGCTTGCAAACCTCAGGCGCTCGCTGGAGCAGCCCCGGGAGCGGGTCCTTCTTCCCCGGGCGGGCAGCGGCGGCGGCTCCTCGGTTCATGTGAGTGTCCCGGCGGGGCCGCGGGCTCGGCCGGGCGGGCTCTGCCCTCACCGCGCTCTGGGTGCCCCTCACCGCTCTCTCGGTGCCCTCACCCCGCTCTCAATGCTCCTCACCCCGCTCTCGGTGCCCCTCACCCCGCTCTCGGTGCCCCCGCCGGGCCTCGCTTCGGTGCTCCCTCGCCAGCCGCTGGGGGACAGCGCCACGGGCGCCCTGGGGCTGCCCCGCGGGCCGGGCCGGGCCGAGCTCCCTGGGGTGGTTGGGAGCTAAGCAAGGTCCCGCTAATTTGCTCCTGGTAATTCGGTTCGAGCCGCCAGCGCAGCGCGGGCCGGGTGGAGCGGGGGTGCCCTGTGGCGGTGGTCGTAGGGAGGCCGCCCTTGTGAGGGCAGTAGCCCGGCGGAGGGGCAGGATCGTAGCCGCGAGCTGCAGGAGGCGGCTTTACGGTCGCGGTTCAGTTCGTACAAGGGATTTGATCGCAGGGCTGGACGTGCGCTGTAGCTGTAGGGCGGCATGGCAAGTTCAGATCCCGCGCTTTGCGTGGAGGACGCGCCCGCGCGTGAAGTGGTTCCTCTCACATCGGCTGTGTTCCTTTCTTCAGCCCTGTCCCTGGAATGAGGGTTTGGAAGCGGCGTAGTGCTGGGCTGTTCAAGAAAATGCTGTATTTGCCTGCAGAGTACGTGCACGGAGTATCCACTGACGTTTGCTATTGCTTAGGGAAAAGTAGATGCCGCCTCACTGTTGGTTGGTTGTGTTACGTTCGCTATACTTTTGCATCGACTTGAGTGAAAAACGGAGTATAACTCAAGTATTTGGTCCAATCTCAGTAGAGATGCTTAAAAGGTTTGACCTGCAACACGTGTTCTGTGCAGGGATGCGTGCATTGGATCAACAGGGATGAGCTTGTACTTGTGTTGCCAGTCCACAGCTCCCCGGCATATGGCAACACCACTGAAGCACTGCGTATATCGGGTGTATATCAGTCTGTGCGTATCAGTACTGAATGTATCAGGCAGTGTTGTGTCTGGGGCTCGTCAGGAAGTGGTTTTGAGCTGGATTTAGCGTTTGGCAAAATAAAGGCGATACTACTGCAAACTAAGTAATCCTTGCATTTCTTGCTCTTTCTGTTTCTTTAACTCAGAGATTCTTGTTTTCTTTTAAGTGAAGTCATCGCTTTTCACAAATAGTTCTGAGATTCAGGATACTTACATGAAATCTGTGGTGAGGTGAGGCAATGTTGTATATTTTTAGGTAGCCTCAAGGGTCGTTGCTTATCAATACAGCTTCATCATAATATATTCTCTCCACAATGTCTTGTTGCAGTAATTTTGACTTATGAGAATTTTAAGCAATATATTTGTGAGTTGCTTTGATGTTTCAGCAGCACCGAATCCTGAAGGTGCAAGATGTTGAAGACAGAAATGATTCTTAAAACTATCTTCAGCAAATTTATGCTCTGGAATGTCTCTTTCCTGTTGTAACTATGTGCATATTTTCCATACATTGCTGTAGGTATCTTTGTTTATTTTACACCTTTAAATGTAAAGAGAGAAGGAAACAACTTCTCATTCTCCAGACTGAAAGCAGTGGATTGTGTGGAAAAAATTGTATCAAATGAAAAAAGGTGTTTGCTAAAAAAATTTGTGCAAATCTGATGATAGTCCATCAGATTGATATAATAGGACTCAAGTTGCCTAGAGTCTTGAAGACTTGATTCTTCTGATAATGAAGCATATTTGAGTGGGAAAACAATCTGAAAAATAAGTTTAATGCAGAAAGGTGTGATGATATAGCTTTGATATTATTATAACTCTAATTTAGTATGAATTTAGTAGTGGCAAGTTAACCTAGGGCCTCTTTATCAAAGGAGGGCTAAACGGTCTATGGATTTTTCTTAATCCTTTTGATTTAGAAGATGTTGTCTGTAATGGCTTTTCTCCTAAATATATTTGGCTGAAGTCTGTTTAATATGTTATTGTTATTTTAATTAGTTGTGTTATTCAAGACTAGGAATGAAGTTAATTGTATGCTGTTATGGGGGGAAGCAGGCAACCCCCTAGGACTTCTTATGCTTTGCAAAATCCTTTAAACCAAATCACGGCATTTTCTTGAAATTATTTTTGAAAGTCAAAATTTTATGGATTCTAGTCTACTAGGGTCTTTAACTTTCTACTGACCTGCAAGTTTCACAATATTATGGTTTCCTGAAAAGAGAGCTCTAAGATATCCTGTAAGTAATGCTCCATCATGCAAGATGGGTTGGTGCCGTTCCTCCCTTTACTTTCTCTTAATTCTTTCTGAAGTTGCCTGCTTAATATCCTTGCTGAAATCACATTTGTGAAGGACAGGGTCCTAATTTAGAGACTATTGAAATATATATACTTGACTATAGTTTATCGCTGAAATTCTGTGCTATGTGCTTGATACACTGAATTCCTTATTTGACACATTGTTAACAATAATTTACTGAGTGTTCCAACTTATCTCTTAATCTTTCCTTTGTTTTTGTTCCCTACACTTCACAGAGACCTCGTTTGCAACTTTGGGGGTTGGGCTGTGTGTTCTTGTTTCTTAATTTAGGACTGAAATAGAAAGTTAAAAACTTTGATTCTATGTTAGTCTGTAATACACTGAGACACAGTACACTTATTTCAGGTGGCAGGAAGCTTTAAAAACCGTTTCTGGAAATATCGTAAATATGCCTCAAAGTACTTCTATACTTTTATTATCCAGCACATTTTATACTCTGGAACTGTGATACTTTGGATTATGAGATCATGAGAGATAGCATAAGGTAATAATCAACTGTAATGATTTGTGTTTTCTTTCTGAATCTATAAACCATGTCTAAAATTGTTGCTCTGTGTAAATTTACTAATTGCCAGTAGAGTCAAATTAGAAAAATATCAGTTTCTCAGCTTCCTTGCCCTTTCCCTTAAAGTAGAAGAAATAATTTTATGGATGTCATGTTACTCTGAGAAAGCTTGACATCAGACTGGAAGGTGGATCTTGAATTGACAAGAGAAAACACAAATTGAGATGCAAAATACGAGATAAATGTTATCCAAGACCAAGAATGAAAAGAAGAATCGAATTCTTGTAGGCCTACAAATCCCACCTACTTTACAAGTTCCCATGAACATCCTTGGGAAATACCTGTATAATGAAAATAATGTAAAACAGTCGTCATTAGAAGGATTGGTCAAGTGTGCAGAAAGACAAGTCTGGTATTGGCTGTAATATTTAACTTTCCTGATTATGATCTGATTGCTTTGTGTCACAGCTATTAATTCATGTTTGTCTCTTCTAAGGGAGTGTTACCAAAACCTAAAGCAGGTCAAATACTAGCCAACAGAGATAAAACTGAGGAGTCAGCACAGAGGGCAGCTGGTGGGAACATCAGATGTGAGCAAAGCAAACAGCACCTCTTGCTTCTTGTAGGGATATGAGTTATATGGAGTCAGTCCAGCGGAGACCCCCAGAAACCCACGTGTTCTTCAGAACAGTTACCTGCGTGGTTCTTACCTTTACCAAGAAACATTTCCGCTGTTAGATTTCCTGTCATACTGGGGGTGAGGGGAAATCAGTGTTTATTTTTTGTTTCCATGGTCGCATTAGTATTAAACAGCAGGGGGAGGAAAAAGGTCTCCAATGACTTTTTTTCCTCCAGTGCGATGGAAGCTGCACTTACTCGTAACTTAATATAGTTTTAAAAAGATTTGGATACTTCTCAAAGCAACCTTCTACTGTCTTTTTTTCTATTAATATTTTGTAATATTTAATGTTATGTTATTTTGTGCTTGGGGAAAAATGCTTTCTTTAAAAAAAAATTCCTTTAAGGAAAATCTTAAAGTGACTGCAGATCAGTAAGTCATCAGTTGAACAGTTTTTTCTCTTGAAGGACAAAAAAAATGCAGTTCTGTCTGCATTGTGCTGTTAGAGGTCGATTTATTCAGAGCGAGTGTAAATTTAATACATTGGTATTTTACTTCACAGGTGGTTTCTTTATCCTGCTTTCGCACTTAGCAAATCTTTGATGTCTATTACGTTGTCCCAAAGAAATACACTTGAATATGTGGAAATAACACAGAAGGGTAGGTTTTACTGCGTGGTTTTTAAAGTTAAATAAAACACAGGCGTGTAAAAGACAGAAATGCGATTGGGTTTTTAACACCGGGTGTAACAAAAAGACCTTAGCAGAAGAGGAGCAAAAGATCTTCTCGTCTATTATAACTTAATCACTTCTGACAGATGTTTGCCTAGCCTGCTTTTAAAACCTTCCAGTGATGGATATTCCACAGCCTCCAAAGGCAGCCTGTTCAGTCTATTACTCTTACTTGAAAGTTTTCCAAAACTTAAATCTTGCTTTCTTTTTCATGTCTGCATCAGACCTGGTGAACAGTTTAGTCCCATTCTCGTACCAACTTGCTTTGTCTTTGAAGAACAAGACCAGGTCTCCCATTTATCTTGTCTTCTATAGACTAAACAACTGCACTTCTTTCAAGCTTTTTGATCTTCTTTGAAGTGTCTTGAAAAAGTTGAGAGACAGGAAAGGGGAATCTGAACAAAGGCAAATCTCTGTGCCAGTTGTAGGGGGTCTTGAGTATGTATGAGTTCAACGTGAGTATTGCTTGGGCAGCCTCTTGAGCAGCTGAGGCGGTTTGCCTATAATAAAATGTGGCTGGTCAGGACTTTCCTGACTTGCTTCTCCCTGTATCCTGTGTCCCTCACACTTGCTTTCTAGAGAAATTAGAAGTTTGAACTTTTTTTTTTTTTTTAAACTGGAGCAGACAGGCGTGGCAGGGTAATAGACTCCCAGGTGAGAAGTCGTTCTCTGTAGTTTTTGTGGTGTAGAGTTCTGTTAATTGATTGAGTCATTAATTGCCTTTCTGCTTTTTGAGCCATACAGTTTTCTAATGGTGGAGTCCATAACAAGAATGAAACATGTTGCAAGCAGGTATTTTCCTCCTGAAAATGCAGCCACTGTGGCTGCAGTCATTTGAATAGATTTGATAGGTGGAACAAGGGAAAGTGTTTTTTTGAGCATAATAAAAATGTGCTAGTTTGCTTGGGTAGCGTGATGGCTCCAAATGTTTTGAGATTGTCACCATGTTGATTTGAGTATTCCTAAACTGTCAAGCATCCATGTTTATATTTAAATAGGAAAAGTTCCTTGCCTGAGCGTGCTCTGTGCTTCTAGGAAATGTTTTTAAATTCAGTACAGTTAGAAATTTCTAAGCAGTTATAACTGGTTTTAGGCGCGGCAATCGCTGTCACTCTTGATTACAAAATTCAGTGTGCCAGATTCCTGTTCTTTCTAGGGGGCAATTGCTTATGATGCCAATCACGGCCTGCTTCTGGGTGATACTCCATAATGCCAGGTGATTGACCAACACACAAAGAAATCAGTTTAATTTATAGGTTTTTTTTCTAAATGCCAGCTTTGACTTCCTCCATCCCCACAAAGAAACCATCTTCAAAAGGCATGCCTTTCAGGATTGGCACATGGTGGGTGGTTTTGGGCTGGGAGGGACCTTAAAGATCATGCAGTTCCAATCCCCTTGCTATGATCAGGAATACCTTCCACTAGACCAGGTTGCTCCTAGCCCCTTCCAGTCTGGCCTTGAACACTTCTAGGGATGGGGCATCCACAGTTCCTCTGGGCAACCTCAACCAGTGCCTCACCGCTCTCAATTCTTAAGTTCTTGTGCCACTTTATGTAAATTAGCAGCTAGAAACTGTTCTTTGACTTCCAGAACTGTAGAGAGGGAAGATTAAACTAGCGCTCATATTAGAAAGCAACATGTACTGTATTTAATCATCATCTCCTAAACACAGTGCTTGTAGAACTCATTCTTTCCTCAGAATTCTGAAACACTGATGGAGATTCTATTCTGGATTAGGGGAAAATTGAATTCCTGGCAGCTGGTAATGCATTAAACATCATCAAAAATTGCCTCAAGTTAGCACATGTCTTCTTGAGGTAATTTGCTTCAATCTTTTGGCATAAAACTACCTATTATGGAAGACTTCTATTTCCATTTCCTTCTCATCAGGAGCTTTCCCAACATAACTGAGTATGAATTAATGGTGTAAAGCTTAGTCTCTGACTTCAGGACCCTCTCTCGGAAACTATTCATGGCTATTGGATCTGATTTCTCTCCCAGAGTGTTTCTCAATTACAGTTTAATATACAGCTTTGTAGTGGCATCTCGTTTCAGACTCTCAAGATAAGTGGACAGATCATTTCAGCAGCTCATTTGTCTGGGGCAGCTGGGGACTGCCGTTCCCACAGGAGCGCAGGGGCTGCTGCGTGGCATGCGAGAGGCACCGCGTTTGGCTTTTGCTGGCAGCTGCTCTGGAGGCAAGGCCCCGAGTTCACATCTGTGCTCGTCCTACCGTAAGGTTTGGAACCTTCTGTGTCAAGGGCTCTAATAATTGGTAACAGTCACACGCTAAGGAAGTCGCTGTTGCCAACTAGGATATGACACTGAATTGTACCCCAGGGAAATTAATCTTTTCTTAGAGGTTCAGTTACCCTTGCTGCATCACAGTGGGTAAGTAATTTCACATCCAAGTGACCCTCTGTAAAATAATGCTCATGATAAGAACTAGGCACACACAGATCTTTTCTTTTTCCCTTTGCATTTTACTGAAAATTTACCTGCAAATTGGCACTTCTGAAGACGTTAAACCAACATATTTTAATTGAAAATAATTGTTTAAAAATGATTGGATTTTTAATAAAAGAATTTGGAACACAGCAGAATTAGAATTTGGCTCAACTTGTCTTAAAATTTCTTTTGCTTCTATAGTTTGATTCCATAAATGAAAAATAGCTATTCCCCAAAAGCTGCTTGGAGGATTCTTCTGTCAGAGACTATCAGTCTTAATAGCTGACACCAGCCCTCTCAACATCCAAGATGAGTGCACAGGGAGTTTGTTTGCTTTAGTGAATTTTTTTTTCCCCCCCTCCACAGATCAGTGTTAAAAGAGGGGAAATAATTTTCATCCTAGAAGTTTTGAAAGCTGTGAACCTCAAGTGCTTCTCACTACATACAACTACAAAGAAGTGGTAGATACTGCTGGCACGTGGTTTTGAAGCGACATGAAACTGCTTCTGGCTTCTGAGGATTGGTTGTCAGCCCAACTTTTAGATATAAAAGTTCATTTAGACTTTTCGCTCCACAGTTGAGTAAATAATTTTCTCTGCACAGGGTTAGTTTGTCTCTTTATATGTTTTCATTAAAGTATCATCCTATTCTATTACATGAGTAAATTCAGCATTGGAAAGTAAAATTATTTGTGATGTGTGGGGGAAGGGTTTTTCTGTGTAAATAAGGTGCTGCAGCTGCAGGCTCAAAGTTCATCAAGGACTGCTCTTCCCCTGAAAGTTTTGTTTGACAGCTTTGTTGCTTCCCATTAAAAGATGTTTGCCATTATTCTTGCATTGATTACACACAGACATGTGCACACAAACATGCATGTTTTCAGTTTTTTCTTCAGCTTTTATTTGGCCCACATAACGAACACTTAAAGTTTCTGCCTCAGTAAATACCAGCAGTTGCTAATGTGTCTGAAGTTTGAGGACACCGATTCTTTCGCAATACATCTGCGTGAGGTCTGCTCAGTGCTTTTCTGAGTAAATAATGGTTATTTTTAACCTGAGCACTTGTTTAAATTGAATGGTTAAATCCCGTTTTCCTGTAGCTGTGCTACACGATACTACTTTCACACGTAGGAAAGCTGATATTAACGTAAAAGTAGTAAATTTCAAGATTCTTTTTTAACACAGTTGGACTATGTAAGATAACTAGCAGACGTGTTTCAGATATTAAGAGCATTATGAATTGAAATGGAACAGGGGATCAATGTTCCTGTGAACTACCTAACCAATACTGTTATTTTGCAGACTATTGCAGACATTAAATACATTGTTTAGTGGCATTCTTATTTTTTCTTTTTCTTTCTATAACTGCTGTACTTGCTCTAAATTAAGGAAGTAGTGTTAATGTTCGCTTTTTTAAGATAAAGTTACAAAAATCAATAAAATGCCTAAGAAACTGTTCTACTTGGCATCAACAGGTAGATTTCGGTGCAATTCTGATTCTTCTTTCTGATTTATGAGTCGTTTATTCTGTAGTTACAACAGTAATCTAAAGCTTTCACTTTACTTTCCCAGTAAAACCCCAGAGGGTGAACCACAGTACAGATTCTTCGAGTTCCTGTGGCATATGCTGACCTTGCAGACTTGTCCAGATGCAGCTGAGTCCTCTTAAATTTCTGAATTTATAGGCATATGTGTGTGTCTGTAATTGTAAAGTTCATCACCTGTCAGGGAAGTTTTATGGGGATACTTTGAGACATGAATAGCAAATACTTTTTAATATATATATTTTTATTTTTATATGCACACACATCTATATATAACCACTGGATACACTGTGATTTGGTAATTTAAGCTTTTAAATGCATTAAAAACCCCAACAAAATGAAAGAAAAACTAAAAAGCCCACAAAAAACGTGTCAGTTTTTGATGTAAGCTGTCTATTCTAAAGAACTGGATGTGTTTTAGGTTTGGAAATCAGTGATTACAGTCAAAGAAATGAGGCAGCATGTCGTGGGTGTTGCATCTTTTCCATCATGGGATTTATTGTGGGAATTTCTTGTGCACGTGGTGATCATTTACCGAAAGATTTTGATAGTATTATTAAAATATTAATGCAGTGGGATTCGAAAGATAAACATTGCTGAAAAACACATAAGGCTGTCCAACTGTTTTGGCATATGAGCTGCTACTTAAACTGCAGCCTGCACTGCAAAGCACAACCAGATGAATCTCTGTGGCACTTGCAGGGGCCTGGCAGATGCCGTGGGTGTGGAACCTGGTGAGGCTTCAGCGGAGCGGCGCAAAGAAATTGCTGTCGTTGAGCCCTGGTGGGAGCCATCCTTGGTTGTTGAATTACCAGGCAGGCTTCTCAGATTAATAAATTGAGGTGTGAATTTTGTTACAGAACACATTCAAGTACTCGACTGCTGTCTTAACCTGGACAGAACTCCTGAAGGGTGGTCATGTCTCTGCTTTGTTTAGTCCTTGGAGTGTCTGCTCAGAGGTGGGAAAGAACACAAAGTTGATTCAGAATTGGACTGAGGCAAGCATTAGTAGAAACTTCTCTTTTTTCTCTTCTCCCTGAATAGACATTTAGCACAAGTTACATCAGGGATGTGAATGAAACGGCAAGTACTCTTAACCTTTTGCGTGTTGCAGCTGTAGCGTGCTAAGGTATGATGCAGTTCATTAATACAATGTGGCATTTACTAAAGTCTTGAAATGCAAATTGAACAAAATACTGGAATGATTTTTACTTCTGACTATTGAGTTTCTAATGATGTCTACCATATCAATCCAAGACATCCATTTTAATGCAAATTAAGCCAGTCAACTTCATGCATCAACCCTATTTGTTGTAATGTATGCCTGTCTTACTTCCTCATTCATTGCTTCTTATAGATTTGATTTTTGCCTGTCTCATTAATGCTATGACTTGCTTGTGACTTTGGTACGTCGTTCCCTTCCAAGGCAGACTTGTCTTCCTGTTTAAAAATAGTCATTACTAAGTAACTTCTGTTGCCTCAAAATTGGTATCAGTGGATGGGCCTTTTGTTGTGTGATGTTCCATCACATGTTTAAAAAATCTCTTTCATGCTGAAGTGTTTTCCAATATGAAAAAGTTCAGTTTTCTGTGTTTTTACTATTTACAGCCCTTTAAAATAGGGAGGGGTAGGCTCTTAGGACTACTAAAAGGACCTGTCTGCAGCTGGGATTGAGCCTGATTTATCTGGCAGCCAGAAGGTTTGGACTGTAGTCTCCAGAGCTAGCAAATCATTCCATAGAGCTGACATTGCTACTTGGATGGGCTGTGTTAGACATTTTGGGTGTTTGAAAATCTGCAAAGCAATTATTCTGACTTTCTCAGTGCCAGAGATGTGCGTTGAAATAACATATGGCAAAAATGTGCAACTTTGCCTGCTAATTTGGTGCTTGGCAAATTCCTTTCAATACTGACTACACGGAAGCTTACAGATAATGAGTACATAATAAATTGTATTTAAGAGCTAAAAGAAAAAAAAAATTGGGTTGTTCAACTGTTTAAAGCCTCAGTTACAGCAACCACTGTTTGGGGAGAAAGGAAGACAAGAGTTCTGATGTCTTTCTGCAGCTATGAGTCTCTAAAGCTGCACTGCCATACTTTGTAACACCCTTTTACATTTTAGGCTCTAATTTCATTTTGCTCATATTAAAAAGACCATTCTTTTTTTAGAAAAATACAAGGGTAGTGGTTAAAATTTCATTTGCTCTTTTATAGTGTCCAAATTTCTAGTACCTCACAGGGAATCACTGGTCTAGTACTGAGAGTCAAAAATCAGGTTCCATGATGATTCATTTGATAATTCCTAGATTTTGACTTTTTATACTGCAATCTACCAATATTGCTCAAATTTCGAAAAAAAAATACAGTTGTGGTTTGGGTTTGGGTGTTTGGGTTCTTTGGTGGGGGGGGGGTTGTTTTTTGTTTTTGTTTTGGTTTGGGATTTTTTAAAATATTTTTAAATTTTATGGGTTATTTTCATTTCCTTTGGGGGGATTTTTGTTCGTATGTTTTCTGGGGTTTTTTTTTTGTTTTGTTTTGTGAGGTTTTTGTTTGGCTGGGTATTTTTTTTTAATTTTGCTGTTGCTTTTTAAGTGTTTGCCATTGTTCTGCCAAAAATGTTTTGGCACGTCTCCTTTGCTGTATGTGGAGAAGGACCTGCTTACATGTATTTACTTAAGGCCTTGGACCATATTTTTAGATGTGTGAACTTTCTGCTGTTCAGGAAACATACATTCTTCCCTTACAGACCTAACAATAAACTTAATTCTGAAAGTGAGATGAGCTGGTAGTTAAATCTTGACTGATATGTGCATGCCTCAAATGTGCTTGAAGTGATATTTAAGTGTAAGTGCACTTTTTGCTCCGTTATAGCAGGGAAAGTATGGGTTTGATAGTAATGCAGTGCAGAAGTATCTGATACTTAAAATACTTTGTCTTCTTTCTCAGCATTATATTGTTATTGATACCTTTGCCTATTTGTATTGATACCTTTGCCTATTTGTGTATGGATTTAAAAGGCACATTTTTTGAAACTGTTTGTCAACAGCTTCTTATTTGACTTTTTTTTTGATTGAGAAATTATTTTTTTTTAATTGAGGCTTTATATTTTTCTACACATAAAACTGTGGAAAACCTGCATTTCCAATGATAAATCTGATTATGTTCTGTCTATTGAAGCCTGGAATCACATGATCTTTTAGAATTGCATTTCCTGAGAAGGAATATTTGGGTGTAAAAGCCATGATTGTGTTTTACAGCGTATGATGGGTGTAAAACCAGTGAAATACCCAACCTTTGTGGTAGTGATAGGTGTAAGTGCATGAAACTTACTAAATATACCTGATTTCCAAAATGTCCTAGCAATAGAACTATTTAATTGGAAATTTGTAACAAAGTGTTTCGGGCCATTGCTTCCCTGAGAGAAATTGGGAGCAACTGCTGATTTTCTTTGCTTTACTTAGAGTGAAGTATGGGGATGATCGAGTCAAAACTAAGATTTGATTGCAAAACTAATTACTTGTAGCTCTCCTATGTTTTGGTTTGGGGCTTTTTATATAGTTTAAATTTTGGGGTTTGAAAACTAGACCTTAAGTTTTTCTACCAAAAATGTGAAATTGTCAAATCAAGTATTCTAAGTCTTAGCCAAAGATGCTGACAGCATCAGGTCTAGAACACTTTATCAGAAGTTAGGAGAAACTGTTAAGAGAGAATTGATTTTTAAAGCATGGATCTCAATTCTCCAAGATGAGAAAAGGTGGGATGAGTTACAACAGTTGCCTAGCTGCAATGATACTTTGGTTCAGCCAAAGAAAACATACTTCCAGTCTGCTTTCTTCTGTTTTGATCTGCTAACTGTTGTTCCTTACCTTGCAGAATAAAAAGGTGTGATGTGAGATTTTCAAATCTCTGTATCCTCACGGTTCATAGAAGTGCAAAGCATAGGAAAGCAGAATCTGGCAAACAGCTGGCACGTTCTGTTATGTTTATGGGTTTTTGTAAGATTCTCTGCCAGAAATGACCATACTCTGAAAAGAAGCTCAGCTAGAAGGCTTTGAACACACTTCTTGCAGAAGCAAAGTGATTGTTGGTACTTAGTCTTTTACAGAAAGTAGAATGCTTTGCTGTACAAGTTGGCCACAATCTCACAAAGGAAGAAAAAGAGTTTAATTCGAGTTCTGCTTAAGATTTAAGACCAAAAGCTTAGGAAGAGAAATTAACATTAAGTATTTTTCTATAGTTTAAATTATTGAACTTTGGTTAGCATTGGAGAAATTACCTTTGTGTTGTTGGTAGCTTTTAGAATAAGCCACTGAAAAGCCAATATGTCTTTTTGCAGATCTTTATTTTTTCACTCTAGTGAGAAAATAAAATCTTAGGTCTTGGTTGGCAGCCACTCATTAACATACCATAAACATTTGCCTCACAGAGAATGCCACCTGGGCCATTTGTGATTGTTATCTGCTCTTTGTTAAAGATGAATAGGATTCGATTTGCCCTAGGAATACTTGATTCCTCCATGGCAAGCACAGAGCAAAGAGCAGTGATGGGTGAGAGCAGAGCTCTGTGCAGAGGAGGATGCTGCCCAGGTGTGGTGAGCTGTCAAAGTTTGCCCTCTTACTGTGAAGGAATTGATCTGTACGTGGGAGAGGAAGAGAGGAGAAGGAGGCACTTGTGGTTAAATCTCCTGCAGTTGTGATTTTACTTTGTGTGTTGATATTAGCAAAGCATTGCAGGAAAAAATTGAGAACTTCAAAGTACTGAGCTTTTTAAAACTTGCAGCTGGAAAAAGGAATACTCAGAGCTAATTATTTTAGGCTTTATTCCAGTTTCAGGTGTTGCTTTTTATTTTACTTGTTTGTTTGTGGTTTTTTTTTTCTGTTTAATGATTACATTTCCAATAGTGGAAAGTAATTGGTTCCATGTTCAGACTATGGACAGATTCCAAAACTAATTTTTAGAGTTTAAGTTTTAAATTTTGTCATTAATTTTATGGGGATTTTGGCTTTTTCTTACTTTTAACAATAGACATTATTAATACTGAAGGGTAAGCTACCAAGTTTATGTTTTTAGCGTCTTTTGTGTATTGGGTTTTTGATTTGGATATATTCTAAGGTTGAGGTCAATAGGGTAAAGGTTAAAAAATTTTAAAAAACCCAGAAAAACTGTAAACTTTGATTGTTGCAGTTCTCATTTTTTTGATGCGTTTTGTATTCTATAATAAAGGGTGGATCTTACATTTTGTTTTAATGTGCCCCTTTTAGATGCAGTTTTATCACTCTGCTGTATGGGTTCCCGTGCTTGTTCCTGCAGCAGTTCACTTCAGCCTGTTGCCTTTTTATATGAGCATCGGAAATACCTATTCCTTTGTGTTATTGTTACAATACTAGCTTTATAGAAATTTATTTGACAAGTGGGAAAATTGTAATGATGTAACTTCATTTCCAGATCTTCAGTTCATTAGCCAACTTGGCTAAAATCTATAAAATGTACCAATTCTATTCGCTTTGAAGTTTTAGTAGCATTTCTGTTGTTGTTGGCAAAGTTTCCACGGTTAGTATTGTGTTCCCCTGAGAGAATTTGTAGCTTGCAAGAAATCTTACTGGTATGCAGACGGTAATATCCCAGGCTTTGTATTATGCTGTGTTGTGCCATAATAGTTTTATGTCTGTTTCCATTTGACATCTTAATTAGTAACTTATTGGAATCACTGTTTTCCTTTTTAAAACTCTCTATTTTCAGTCTGCCCATGAAAACGATATTATTTTCTTGTTAGCAGAGATTAATTTGAATATAAAAATTAATTTAGTTGTCCTGGAGAGATTTTTCTGCTCTTTGCTCCATGAGTGTTTCTTTCTTTTAAAAGAAAAACCTACTGTGGTTTAGTGGAAGGTGTGACGGCAGTAATGCTCTGTCTCTTGCATCTTTAAGTGAAACAGTGTGTGTAAACCAGAATTTGATTGTATTGCATTGCAAAGAAAGCAGGATGTTGGTTCATGCATCACATTTGCAAGTAGCCCATGCATCATCTGACTATTATGCCTGTCTCTGGCTTTGCGAGTTTTACTTTGGGAACTTTTAAATACACTATTCCTTTTAAATACACTGTTCCTGAATAATTGTAGTTTGTTTCCTGGGTTTTTTTTTTAAACTATTATTTATTTATTTATTTATTTAGATATATTGCTGTGGAGATTTGAGTTATTTATAACATAAGATCAGATATAAAGTGTGTTTTGATAGTTAGGATGCAGCAGAGGCAGTATGTTAACACTAGCATGAGTGTGATTGTATCTGTTCACCTTTCAGTTGTTTCTAATCTGTTTCGTCTTCAGCATGGCTTTGGTTGCAAATCTCAACAGGGAATATTTGTATGTTAAAATCAGATTTTGATCATAGTGTTAGAATAGTCTTGGAATAAAATAGGAAATTTTCTGCCAATTTGATATGAGAAAAGGCATTTTTGGATTTTGATAAAGTTGAGGAGCCAATACATGTGCCTGGACTGCCATTTTCTTACCAATTCTTTCCCTTGTTGCAGTTGATGGACAAATTCACAGGAATTAAATCACCTCACAGCAATTAAATCACCATTGCTTGTAAAGATCTTTTCTTCCCACCTGTAAGCAGTTTTCTTGATTTACAGATGAGGCAGCTGTTAGTACAGATTCTTCCCTCATTTAGATACTGAGTGGGAGGGGAAAAGCACTATCTGCTGCAGATGTGAATGCCTGTAACTGTATTTCATAATTCTGTTGCCACTATTTGAGCTCTTGTGTTTAGACACAAATGTTGCTGAGAAGGAAGGTAGGCCAGGTTTGGCAGCTTTCAAGAAATAAAGGCTGCACACAAGGCATAGCTAATTTTTGGAACATTAGTGAAACATTAGTAAACGGTGAATACCATAAAAGAAAGTTAGCATTTATTTGTGCTCTTTGCTGGTCTTTTGTGTTCCCTGCTCCTTTGTTATCTGTGTGCTGCCCCTTCCATTTCAGTGGATGCAAAATCAATCAATCAAAATTGGTGCTAAAATAATAATAATAATTACTCTGATGGTGTAAACCTGTAATAAAAGTTGGTTTTATCTGAGATAAGTAAAACTACTGATGAATTCTGAGTATGAAAAGTAAAACAACAGTAAATTCTTAATATATACACAACCACAATGTATAAAGTATTCATTATATTCTGAAGAAAATTATTAGAAAAGTTTGGAAATTTTTGTGGGATGATTCCATTTTCTTAGTCTCCATAAAATCGGTATACACTTAATATATTTTTCTTTGTTAAGCACAGGATACAGTGTTTTCCTGTCCAATCTTTTCCCTTTTATTTCCTTCCCACCCCCCCAATATATTTATACATTTCTTTCTGAGAAGGTAGATTTATATATTTTTTCCTGTTTCATGAAGGAAGGACACGTTTTCTGCAGCTGGGAAGAAAAATAGCTTTTCTTCCAAAATACTTAAAAGCAGCTGTCTGACATCAGATTCTGTTTAACGTTGCTTTTTGTTTGGGCTTTGCGTTAGGAGGTGGGAGCCCAGCTTTTCACTTAGCAAATTTTCTTATTCAGCAACTGATTTGAGAACTGCTTGACGTGGTAAGAGATAGATAATAGTGTTACTACATTTAGAAGTCATTAATTTTAGGCTGTCTGTTGTTTGTCTAGGTTTTTATCCCGTTTTTTGGTAAAGATGGCAGCCAACAATGCAGTGCTGAACAGACTGGAGCAGAAGGGTGCAGAGGCCGATCAAGTTATTGAGTACCTCAAGCAACAAGTTGCTCTGCTCAAGGAAAAAGCCAGTAAGGATTTACCTATCTTGTGCTAAACCTACCAACCAGATGGTTAACAATAAATGCTCATAGGAGAAAATGAGAATGTTTGGTGCTGTCGGCCTTTAAAGTGTTTCAAGTTCTCCAAGATAAACCTTGTAATAGTAGCACTACTTCACTGTCCTGTGGTTTGTGGGGGGTTTTGGTTTTGGTTTTGTTTTTTTTTTTTTTGAAGCTGCTTATTCTGAAATAGAAGAGATATGGATGAGGAAGAATTAATGACACAAACAAACTATGGAAATTTGATAGGACATGATTCCATTTGAAGGGAGTAAGAGAGTTGGAAAGAATAACGAGACTATGCATTATCCTGAATTTATTACTGCTTTTTCACAATTATGGCATTCTCTCAAGAGTATCATGTCTCCAACTTTGATGTTTTGTACTTAACTTCACTGTATCCGTGAATTAAGGTGCTGTGTATTACAAATGTCATCAAGATTTTTCTGTAGGTTTCTTGGAGTTCTTTCTTGTGATTCTGTTTCAGGGACTGAGAAGATAGTACATTGAGAGGCAACTTGATTATATAAGTATTGTAAAAATGGCTATTTCAACAACAAAGAAAATAATTCCTAAGTATTTCTGATTATATACTCCTTGAAAGTTTTCACTTTTGTGTTATTTGGTTTACCATGTTTCACTTTTCTTTAAAAACAAACCTCTGTGTCCAAAGTGATGAATGCCATTTATTGAAACCTGTCATTTTTAATGTGTCAACTCTAGTTTTGCAGGCATCTCTTCGAGAAGAGAAGAAGCTCCGTGTAGAAAATGCTAAACTGAAGAAAGAAATTGAAGGGCTGAAACAAGAGCTGATTCAGGCCGAAATTCGAAATGGAGGTGGGGACAAAAAGTGCTATTCTCATCCAACATAGATGTAGTTAGCACAGAACTATCTTAATTCTTCTTGATTTTTTATCTTTCTGTGTGAGACTCTGTGGTATTTCTTACAAATCCTGGATTTTCCTAGCTTCCATGCCTATGACAAATTACTTGATTCCAACATTTTAATGAGCTGCAGGCCTGACAGATCCATATTCCAAACTTAATCAGAAATGGAACTAGTACTTTGTATTTTTTTGTTCAGTGCCTTTCATAATAAGCCCCAAATCTCACTGATGACAATGACTCCTTGTAATACCTTAGAAATTGCTGCATGTCTGACTCTTCTTGCTACTTTGAGTATTTAATCTAGCATGACTGAAAAATCACTATGGAAAAATCAAGCCATAGTGAAAAATACAGATGGTCAGGGACTTACTAGGAAAACTGTGGTAATGTAAAATTAGAAACAATGTGTTCTGAATTTATGATTCCATGCTTTAGACCAGCCTTCCAGTGGACTTCTTTGTTCTTTGCACTCCTCTATGTAGTTCTATTCAGCTTGTACCATCATTATATACGTCATATTAAAAATGAAAAGAGGAAAACCTCCCCCAAAACTGAAGTGTTTCAGATACAGCATGTTGTCTTTTAAAAGTATTGCCAAAAAATCCTCTTCTGCCCTCAACAGTTATTACTATTTTTACCCACGCTGTCAGTATTGTAAACTGTTTAAGACAGTATCCAGTTTATCTGGATGCTAGCATTCAACTGTACTGAATGTTTTACTGCTAAAACAGCACATTCAGTCTTCAAAAAGATTAACATGTTGTGAATACAGAGAATTATTTTTCTCCTTTGGGCACCAATAAAGCCTTTTCATGTATTAAACCAAATTATTAGTTATAGTTCTCTGTTGTCTGTTAGTCTGCAGCAGTTCTTGACAGGTATAGGATATTTCACAGAATCTGTTGTGCTTGAGAGAGGGCTCAAGGTAAATTGGTCCAAGATGGCAAAGGAAACGCTTGATGTGAATCTTCCTTTAGTCAGCTAGCTCATGTAAGTGGTAGTAGGACTAAATTCACGTCTTTTCTTTTGAAGGAAATAGATGTTTGTTAGCTTTGAAAGTACTAAGTAGTTGAGCATAGAAATTAGATGGACACAGAAGATCAAAAATAGCATGAGATATTTTTTCAAAAATCTGAGAAACAAAGACTTTCCCTAACTAGCAAGCAAGTGGTTGTTGGTACAACAAATCTCATATTCAAATGATTTTAGAAAGTTGTTTATAAGAATATAATTTGTGCAAATCACTTCCGTGTTGAAGAGGACGGGCATCAACTAGCAAAGTGCAGTTCTTCAGGAAAGTTAATAAATGTCTGAAATGCAAAACAAAACATATATGCAGAATGGAGAATTCTAGAATAGTGACACCAGAAGGATTTATCAGTCGTTAATCATAGAACAGCCTGGATTGAAAGGATCTTCATAAGATCATCTAATAATCTATCCTTTCTTGGGAAAGGGAGCCTTGATGATGCTGTCTAGTGCACTGATGATGCTTACCCAGTACAATTATTGAGTTAAAAGCCTTGATGAGATTCTTGAAGACCAGAATGTAGAAGAGAGGTGATTCATACATTTTCATCTGGTAAGATTGATAGTGCAATGGCCAGAATTCTGTATCAACAGTTGAAAAAGAGCTATCGAAGGTAATGTGGAGAATTTAGGGAAGGGACGTGAGAAATCAACAGATCATGTTAGGGCTGCAGGTAATTTTGTATTATTCAGGCTCAGTTTCTGAAGTTTAATCGTAAGAGTTGAGGGATGATTTGAATACAATATAAAAATGATTTTGTGCATAACTCATTTATGGAATAGTCTCCAGTAGGACAAGAGCTAGTAGCTATAAACTGAAACTAAACAAATGGGAAATAGGGAGTTGGTAGAAAAAATAACTAGATGTTGAAATCAATTACAAAAAGAGATGGTATTTGCTTATATATTTTCTTGTATTTAGCACTTTCTCCCATTTAAAAAAATGCGTAGTCAAATGCTTTAACTGATGATAATTATCATATATAGATGGAGTTCTGAAACGTGTTTTGTAGTGTTGTGCTTCACTATTCAGCAGTTGTGGTTTAGGTATATTAAGCAAAATTTTCAGTCCTCTCTGCTTTTTCATTTATGTTGGACACTTAAAAACTCACTCAGTGCTCTAAGTTCTGGTACTGCCCCTAACTTCTGTGGTTTTGATTTTAGTAAAGCAGGTCGCAGTTCCTCCTGGTACAACCCTTTCTACAGCTTCGTTTTCAGAGGATGTTCCACAACCTACAGCAGTTACAGCATCTTCTGGTTCCAAAGATCAAATTAAAGGTGAAGATGAAGAAAAGAAAAAGAAGGAAAAAGTAGAAAAGAAAGGTAACTCACTTTTCTTATCTGTGATAGACAGTTGAGGTATTAATTTATGCAAGTGCTTTTGCATGGTTTTGAGCACAGAAAAAAAGCTTTCATACATCTACAGTAGGAAGAGCCATGTGCTAGCTCTTAAATCTTGAAAGTACTTGAAGCTAATGGAGGCTGTCAAGTAAGCTACAGATTCTTCCTTGCATGGGATACATGCCAAATTCTGTTTAATCTGACTGAACTTCCTCATTTAAAAAACCACCGCCACCAAAAACCAGGGCATGTCTGTTGGACACCTGTACTTTTGTGCAAGCGTATCTTCTAACTTAAACCTATGTTTTGCAATCATTCTCTTATGCAGTTTATTATTCATTTGCTATGAATAGATTTGTACAGGTTTTCAGAATTTGGATATTAAGATAGTGCACTGTCTCTCTTACTTTTCTGGTGAGCTGTACAGAGACTCATAAGCTATTTCATATTTTTTGATATATTTTAGTCTTTGACACATTAATATTCCACAGAGCTGTAAATACAAAAGCAGAGGCCACATGTTATATCAGGCAATTAACTGTTTTCCTCAAGTATTCAGTGGCTACAGAGCAAGTATTCAGTTGGTAAGGAAAATTAAAACTTTCTATATATGATGAGGGGAAGTACAATACAAGTAGCTTAAATTCAGTCAGAGAAATCACAGAATATTCTGAGTTGAAAAGGACTCACAAGGATCATCAAATTCACCTCCTAAGGGAATGGCCCATACAGGGTTTGAACCCACAAATTTGGGGTTATTAGCACCATGCTCTGACCAGCTGAGCTCACCTCACGTGGAAAGCAACGTTTGACTTTTGCCTTCCAGTGACTATTTGGAAAAAGGTGAAATAGAGCATCAACATTAAATAGTAGCCCTGCACAGGCTATTTCTGTGGAGTTCAGCGTCTGTCGTAGGTACTGTATTTAACAGGTGAAGTGACCAATATGGGAAATTTGGTTATAAGTCTAGAAATTGATGAAATGGTGGAATATCTCAAATCCCTTTGCTTTCTGTTGTCTCTATCATCTGTTTCCTCTCTGATTATTCTTATATTCTTTGTTCCACTTCTTGCAAACCTCATCTGTGTGATTTCTCTGGATGTTGATTCTGGACTGAACTCTGGCCCTGGCCAGAGGAGAGCATTTTTCTCCTTAGCCTGTGGCATGGAGATGGATATTTTCAATGTATCTGTATATATACACCATGTACACATTTGCTGTGTTCTCTTTTGATGAAAGACTTCATTTCTCTTGTAGAGAAATGTCATGGAGAACAGTGTGGAATGATAACCAAGGATAAACTTAGCAGGTCTTTCAAATGATCTTAGATATTATATGTTAGCTGTTTTGATTGGGATTTTCTTTCCAGTTTCTCTTATTATTTATATATGACTGATTTTATTAATCTAATTGTGAATTACATTAAAAAACCCCAGTCATAATCACAAGAGCTTTTCATTCATCGTAACTGAAATATTTTCGAATATTTATAAGCTGTTGCTTATATTAAAAAAATACTGCCTTTTTATTATTGAATGTATCATTTAATTTCAGGCCTGTACTAGAACAGTGATGAATTAATCAAATTGCATGTTGTGTCCACTTATCCTTTTTTTGCTCCCTAAAGAAAGGAATTTAGTTTACATTAATATGTAAGTTATCTTGGATGAAAGAATAACTGAATATGCTTATTTAAAGTAAGCACATCTTAGACATTTCCTAATCTGCCAGAGATTATAGCTGTTAAACAAGTCTTCACTGTCTCCTAAACAGCACAGTCTTATCTACAAACTGGATGTAACTTGCTCATCTTGAAAGGAATATTGCGTATTTTATGCTTCTATGGTCTAAATAAGCAGCTAAGTGTGGGGAGTGTTGCTTCACTGTTGTTTTATACTGTGCAGTCTGTCTGGGTGATGATCCCAGGGTGAAGACACCACACCAGGGGAACCTCCTAAGCCATGAGCATTTTCATGCGCTATTAAGTTTGGGCAATGAAGAATGTTGGCTGAGGTCATCTTGAAGGGTTGCATTGCAGCTGTGACAGTGCAGTTGCAGTGAGTTCACAGCTCCTGACTGTGTGCAGTGCTGATAAGCACTGGGAACCTGATGGACTGTGATTCCCTAGTTCCTTTTGCTGATGAAGCACCATGGCAAGGCTTACTGGTAATTGCTAAGTACTGAAATGGGACTATCAGGCTTATGGATGTGGCCTTTGTCAGAGTGTGTGACACACATATTAGCTGCACTTAAATTCAGAGTGACTTCACAAACAGGAGGTGGTAATTAGTTGAGGTAATGATGTCAATTGAAGCGTGTGTGATGATTCACCACTGGAAACTGGTAATAGAGGTGCTAACTCTTTACTCTTGCGTTTTGCATAGAGTTTATGCTTATTTCTGAGACTGTAGCTTGCTTTTCCCTTGCAGTAGTCATATGCATTAGTTGTGCTTTTTTTAATGTTTATTTCATGAACAAAATGTTCTTTAATAGGTGAAAAGAAGGAGAAGAAACAGCAGCCAGCTGCTGGAAGCAGTGATGCAAAACCTGTAGACGTTTCTCGTCTGGATCTTCGTGTCGGCTGCATTATTACTGCTGAAAAGCATCCAGATGCAGACACTCTGTATGTTGAACAAGTGGATGTTGGTGAAGCAAGCCCAAGGACTGTTGTCAGTGGTTTAGTGAAACATGTTCCTCTGGATAAGGTATTGACAAAATTTACTGATAGCTTTTCCTTTCCTAAAGTATCTTAAGACATTCATCTGTTTATAGGATATGTTTTCATTCTGCTAAAAGATTTGTACAGTCATGAAAACAAAAATAAAATGCAGATGGAAGTAATGCTTAACAACATTTGCCAGAAACCAGAGAAGTACCCTTACCCCAAATCAGTTTCTGATTGCAGTGCTTCTATTCTGGGATCTTATTCCAATTCCTCTGCCATTGGGATGCACTGGACTCCTAAACTAAACAGATGTTACTCTTCCTTTAGGTTTCATGCTATGTAGAGAAATCATAGTAACTTTTTTGGTATGATCCAAACTTTTGAAACCTTTGCCTTCCAATTCTCTTTTATAGCCTGTTGAAATATTTGGCCTGAAGTAAAGCAGAGAGCATGTAAATCCAACTTAGCTGGCAATGAATAGCTTAAATAACAGTGGAATACAAAATGCATATTTTTACTTCCTTGTGCAGAACAGAATCTGCCTCTATGCTTTTTTTAGTTGATACACTTTGGAGTTTGACAGAGATGGTTTATGGGTGCCTTTGAACAACCTAAGACTTCAAGATTAAGTGTTCCTTTCACACCTCTTCTAGAGGGTGAGAGGAATTGGCTGAAGGCTGCTCCTAAATTCAAATGCAAGCTTGGGATTTAAAACAGTGTTGTGCAGAGCAACTGCAAAATGGATCATGAAGGAATTGATCTTAGTCTGGAAAAAGCTCCACTTTCTTAAATGTCTTTTCAATCTTTATTTGCACACTGTCCCCATGGTAAGACTGCAAGCATAGGAAGCAATTAAAATTGTGATTGTTGTTTTTATGCTACAGGAAGTTACCGAACCAAAAAACCATGACTGAATACAATAACTGTTCTGCACTGATCACCTGATGGTGTCCACTTACTGGATTTGCAGTGGGCA
The DNA here is from genome assembly GCA_013398855.1 of Mohoua ochrocephala. Lineage (NCBI taxonomy): Eukaryota > Metazoa > Chordata > Aves > Passeriformes > Acanthizidae > Mohoua > Mohoua ochrocephala. The sequence continues at coordinate 101,956 of VZTA01027423.1, forward strand.
CAATCTCAAATTGCTTGCTTTTAGCAGTCTGCTTTCAAGAAAGCATGTAGAAAAAGACATCTTAAAAGCCATTCTAAGTAGACTTACAAATATCAAGTGTATAGGATGAAATGGCAGCAAGAGTTGTTTCTCTTTAACCTTTTTTCTGACTGGAAAAATAATCTGAAGTACTCATTAACAGAGAATTAGGGATCATCCTTGCACGTTCTTTGAGAACAATTTGTTTGCGTGTCTGTTTTTGGTTTTGGCAAGTCTCTATTAAGACAGTAAATTCTTAGGGGCAAGCTTCCATCTTTCTGTGTTTTTTGAAGTGTTCAAAAATGTGAAGGCCTGGCATGTGTCTACTGCCATATATTGAAATAAAAATATATACATCAGATCAAGGACCATAGCCATAAATTTTTTCACAAAAAATTCAGCTGTTCATGATTTTGGTGTTTGATGTGGTAATTTAGCAGTGTTCGAGGCTGTAGTATTTGTATCATCTGATTTTACTTTTGGTTAGGAAGCACAGTATGTATCTTCACTAACATTTCAGTATGCAGTGCAAGTTATTTATGAGTGTGAAAACTTCTTGCATGCCCACTTTGTATGTGAAATGCTGTGTTTTTGTTCACGTGGTGGTGAAGCCGCGTCCGAAGTTGCACCCTCTGCTGTCGTGAACAGATGTGTCACAAGTAGCAGGGACATGGAAGGATATTGGCATGAGGTGGACCGTGCCATTGCTGAGCTCTTTTGGCAGCTGGGGTCAATTGAGGAGATTTCTGAAATGTCAGAAGGAATTGACAGCTTTTCTGCCACTTCATTTGGCTTTTTGAAGTGGATCTCTGTGTGTTCCTAGCATCAATGCCTGCTTCAGGCAATTGTTCTTGAAATTCAGGCAATTCTCTGGTGTCTCTTTTTGTCACCTCCTGAAATTCTCTTTAACAAGAGAACCTCATGTCATTGCTCAGAAGTGACGGCCAGGAATGCAGGGAATGTATCTTAAACTTAAGAAGAAGAGAAAAGGCCACCATCATCCTCCAGAAATGCTATTCTACAACCATTCGTTGTAAGAGGATACATTACACTTACATCTGTTATGAACTATATACTCTGATTTTTATAGCAGAAACTTTTTCTTCCATTTAGATGCCTTGATATCTTTTCTTTCTAGATCATTGTGTTGTCCACCCAGTAATTAGCATTCCATTCAGTAATTGTTATTCAGTGCTAGATGATGCTACAACTTGCATTTTACTGACATTGTCACTGACATGTTACAACCATTTTTTTGTGTTTTGGGCTACTTATTTCCATAGCAATAACTTGAGAAATTTTCAGTCAATAGTCTGGCTTGAAACTTATGCGAGATCAACTTTTCCTTATCAACTGCTTCATTTCGGCATTTTATATTTTTGCTTTTTAAAGTGCTCTGCTTGGAAAATGTACAGCATTTGAAATAGTTGATCATATGAGTTTTATTAATTATTAGTCCTTCAGGCTTTGTTCAAAGTTTGTATAGTGATGCACAAAGACCAAAATCTAGAAATATGAAGTATATACATATAAAATGTGCACTAGTAACATGGTAATTAAGACATCCTTACTTTGTCTCTTAAGAATGTTCAGGGTTTAATTTTTATTCAGTTTGAAAGTGTGGTTTGTTTTATAGTTCGAAGTGTGGCAGTTTTTCTGAACAAAGTATATTTTCTCTGGTTTACTACTGTAAATTTTATTAAAATAAAACAAAAACCAGAGAAACATAGTTTTACAGGTTTGCTCTAACAAATTCAGTGTACAGTGTATACAGCCATTTTCAGTGGTTAAAAGAAATTCAAGGCATTTGGGTTAAATAGGATAAAATTTAAGATTCAAGTGAGCTCATTATGTAAAAGACCTCTAAGCTTCCAGGATACAGTTTGAAATTTTTACATATGAGCCTAATTTGTAGACTGGTTTTGTTGTTAGTACTATTATTATTATTATCCTCATCATCAAATAGAAATCATTTGGTTAATAGTGCTGTATTGGCAGTGGACTAAAGTGGTGGTCTGTAATGAATAAAGGTGGAATGCCTCGCCTGGTTTTTAGCTTTCTGAATTGCCTATTTCATATTTCCGTGATAAATATGTCACATTTCAGCATTTAATCCCTTATTCACTGGCCAGTTCTTAAGGAGTTTAAATGTTATGTTACTGGTGTCCAGGCATTAAAATTGTGAATCTGTTGCTACGTGCTTCTCTTACGCTTCGCTTGTCGTGGTGAGATCTCGTCACTGCAATTCTTTTGTTATAATGAAATAATGGGAGTCCCCAAAACCACGTGGCATTTTAAGTACTCAAATCCTTCTGTTTTCCTCCCCCAAGATGCAGAATCGGATGGCAGTACTACTCTGTAACTTGAAGCCTGCAAAGATGAGAGGAGTAGTATCTCAAGCAATGGTGATGTGTGCCAGCTCCCCAGAAAAAGTGGAAATTCTGGCTCCCCCACCTGGAGCAGTACCTGGGGACAGAATCACTTTTGAAGGTTTTCCTGGTAAGTAGGTGTATGGGAAAATGATGGAAACAGGTATGCCAAGGTGACTTCAGCGTTGAAGCACATAAAAGAGCTTTTTTTAAAGCTGGTTGGGATTTTTGTTGAAATTTTCTGAATTAGTTCTATTTTGTTTTTTTTATTAACATGCTAATATTGTGTAAATAAAGGATTTAAAATACTTTATCGTCTGTCAAAAAATTGTAACTTGATAAAGTTATATAGAACTAAATGTAAAATATCCCATTCCTTTAAGCCTCAGTAAGTATTTCAGCTTTGAAATATATGGATAAACATACTTGCACTTGGCAAGTAACAACAAGCAAATGTAAAGCATCTTTCACAGTGTCTCAGTGTAAGTGATGAAGTATTAAGTTCCTAATTCCAGCTCCTCCCTGTAATGAAAGTGTCAGAACTTTGGGTAGATTTTTTTTTGAGGAAGAAGGGATGGAGAGGATAGAAGGGGGTGGAAGTCTCCTATGCAGGAGAGGAGCCCATAATATTCAAAACACCAGGGGTTTTTTGTTTGTTTGTCTGAGTCGAAATGTCTTTTTAGGCTTCCAAAGAGAGACATTGGACTTCTTCCCACTTAATTAAATTAATAATGGCATATTTTTTCAGAATATAAATAAGATTTTAACCAAATTTAAACTTTATCAAAAGATGATTTTTCATCCATTTTTCCATTTCTTCCACCTCTGTGAAAATGATTAATTTTTGACTGCATATTGGGAACTCAAATAAAGCATCATAGATGTATCATGTTCATGAATGCTTCCCTCCTACCCAAATGCCAGTTCATTATTCTCAGTATGAAAGGGATACAGTCAGATCAGCTTCTTCTGTTGTTGTATTTGTCAGCACTGTTATTTTGTTATTTTTACAATGGTGATGAGTGTTTTCATCAGGAAGTGCTGGTTCATTATGATCCCAGTAAAAAAGGCACTCGGACTCTCGAAAGTGTCATTTAAAATGCTATTTATCAGAGCTGAGTCTGAAAACAGAGACCAGTATAAATAATCTTGCATTGCACAGATGATGGAAATGCACCTGCAGCGTGCTGTGCACTCCCTGTCCATGAGGAAAGTTTCTTCCCTTTCCATTGTTTGAGCTATTGCTGTATTTTTTCACTCATTGCGGCTGTCAGTCATAAAGGAGGTTTGTGTGAGAACTTGATGCTGCCCTGTTCCATGAAGGTGAGGACACACAGGTGGCTCACTTGCTGCTGCCACATGGAGCTGCCTGCAGGCTCCTCTCTTACAATCAGCTGCCTAGGTTTATCCTGCACCCTGGGAATTTCGGAATTTGTGCAGCACAGCCCAAGCCCAGATCTATTCGGGTCAGCTGTTAAGTGGATCACAGAGGTCTCGATGAACAGTGCCCTTCTGGTCAGGGTCGCTGCATCACTTTAACATAAAAAACACGTGGTCCAACTCCCAGTATTTCCCATAGTGGGTGAAAGTGTATGTGTGTGCATTTATCAATGACATATTCATCTTTGAGATGAATTTGTTGTTCAAAAGTTGGCTTTCACATGTGAGAAAATGGTGTAACTTTATTTTCTGCATAGAACCATGTTAACCTTTTTAAACTATTGTGCTTCTGACGATTTCTAGCTGTACAGCAGAGTTTTGATTTATGAACCTTTTGGCAAGCTCTATGCTTAAACATATTTGCATGAAATACCTTTCAGAAATATATATACATGTATATATATATTTTTTTTTAATACTTCCCAAGAGTGAAATTTTGATGTTTTAAAAAAATATATATATTTTGGTTGGATTATGATAAAGGAAGCAATGCTCTATCTAGGTGCTCTGTGAAACAGAAAAATAGCTCAGCTTGCTGAGATTTAATGCTCCAGTTGAAAATACTTTAAAATAATACTGTGTTTAAAAAGGAAATAGGTCTGGCAGCACTTTTTTTTTTCAGTTTTAGTTTCCTAAATTATATTAAAAATTGCCAAGCTTGCTAGTCGTTATCCAGAATTGGTAAGCTATACTGAAATCTTAAATGCTTCAGCAATTGCATTGACTAAATTGCAGGAATACTCACTCATACCTTCTAGTTGTTATCACATATAGTGAGTAAAGATGGATTAAATGTTGGACCTTTGTTACCTGGGAGAATATATTCATAATGCTTTCTGTTGCTGTGGAAATGGATGTGCAAGAGAGCACCAAGTTGTAGAATAAACACTTCTAGTGCATAAGCCCTGCAAAATAATATACAAGTTCACCTCTCAAAAGTGCCCCATGCCCAGCTTGAGGGTCTTTTTTTGTTTGCTTTTGTCTAAGACATAGCCTTACTCCAAACTTATATCTCAAGTAGCTTCATATACCTGACATTTGAAAATGTGAGAGCTGGTAGTACTGCTGTTTTCTGTTCACCAGCATATTTATTCTTGGACATGACTAATGAAGCGAGTTCTGTCAAAATAATTGAACTATTTGACTCCAGTTTTTTGTTTTTTTTAAAGTGGCAAAAAGCTTTTCCTAGAGCAAATCAGTTATAGAAATATTTGTTCTAAAATTATTCCCAGGTGATATGGTATGCAGACACTGTGTTGACATTTTGATCCTTAAAAGATATAGAATAAGCTAAAGGTGGTGTCTAAGTTGTTCTCGTTCTGAGGTTATGACTTGCAGCCAGTGATACAAGGTTTTGTGTGCATTATATCAGTTCCCTTCTGGTGGGGAGCCAAAGACATGGAGCTCTGATAAGTGCCAAATGAAGGTTTTTACAGCCCTTTTGCCAGGTGTGTATATCCAGGGCTATAGATTGTAGTCTGAAATGTGGCACTGTTTTCTAATGCTTCATGAAGAGCTGCTTGGAAAATTCTGTAGGTATGAGATTAAAACTAATCATTGACTTTGAAAATTTACCTAATGCTTAATAGTGCCAAGTGGAGTGATCTATCATCTTCTTACATAAAACTTATTTCAAAGAATTCTAAGACTTGTGATTTTACTGTCTTGAGTAGGAAGATGCAAAAAAAAGCATTGGTAGATGAAGACCTACAAAATCGTGGTGACGTCTCCTTCTGTAAATTTATTTGTTGGGTACTTGTCTTTTTAATGTTGCTGTTGTAAACTAAGATGGGGGAAAGTCACTGGGAGACTGGAAAACTGTTTCTCAGTTTTTAACGGGGTTGAACATCTATCTTCTGCTCACCTTTTTTGTGTTAAAACCTCATGCTTCTTAGCTGCTGCTCTCTCCTCAAAGACCATCTGGCACTTCCCTGATGTTGTTACCAGGAGGATAGACTCCTTGTTGTGTCAGATGTCATTTAATTTCACTGCTTAATTGTAACCATTTATATTCTGATCAATTTTTTGTTTTAAAAAGTAATTGTAAAGCATAAAGATGCAGTTGGAGTCCTTGAAGTTAAAATAGAAAGGACAGCTGGGTCTTATTTTAGTTTGAAGTATGAAAGTCTGTGAAGCAACAGAAGCACCACCAGCAACAATAAAGCAACTCTAAAATGCACACAGCTGTCTATCAAGCAGCTTGGAATCGAGTTATTTTTAAGTCTTCTCTCTCCACCATACAAAATATTCATGAGATACAGACGAATTTTCTTTGATTGTTTTAGTCAAAGTGAACAAATGGTATCTTGTCTCAAACCAATTAAATTTTTTTTCTGTAGCAACTGGAGTGTTTACCTAGAACCATCTTGAGTGTTATAGAGGAGAGATTTGATAAAGAATGATGTTGCCTGGAGTACTGTTCTGTTTTGTTTGTTTATTTGATGTCTTTGCCCTCAGTGGAATTTTTAACCCTATTTTCTACTCCAGTGCATGAATCTTCAAGATCTCTTGGGCCTTATTTGCATTAAAAACTTTTATCAAATTTTTATCCACCTTCACTGGAAAAGATCTGATTTTTAAACTGTAGAAGAATTGTTCTGTCACATGTGTGTAAATTCTATAACCTCTTAAGGCAACAGCAATTGCCTTAAGACAGCAATAATACTTGAAGATTTCACAGCTAACTGTGAAATCTCTTTTCTGATAGCAGTAACAGATGCTTTGATGCCACAGGAACCAAAAATCTGTTACTTAAATTATATAATTATCATTCTGGTGTAAGAATCACTAGCTATTTAGTAAATTAAATTATCTCTTTAAAAAAATAAAAAGTGGTAAAGCTGGAGTGCAGTCGTTAGCCCGTAGTTAGCAGGTTTCTTTAATCAAAGCTCGAGTGCATGGATGCTTTCCTTCAGCTGCATGGTTACGATCCACTGTGGGGTAAGTGGCATTAAGTAAAGTCACACATCACTGTGTCCTTTTGCCCTTTGCTGTGCTGAGATATATTCCTTCAGTAGCTGTTGAGCTGTTACAAAGTGGAGAGGTTTCTTGCTTATTATGAAAATTTTTTTGTAATATTAGAACTGCAAGACGGAATGACGTGTTTAACAAAATTTGGGACCTCTTATTTGGCCCTTTTTTGGTAAAGAGAATGGAAAGCTGATTAAACCATTAAAATCTTCAATTTATTTTATTTATAGAAACTCTTCTAAAGAATATTTTCTGGGAAGAAGGAATGTGGTGAGGAGAAGGCATAGGAAAATGCACAGCCTAAAGCTCTGGTAGTATTTAAAATTGGTGCCTATGCTAATCTAATATGAGCTCACCACAGATCCCAAGGGAGCTTCACGCAGGATTCCAAAGAAACTTATTAACATCCGAAGCGTGTTTTTTCTAATAAAAGTCAGGAGGTTTTCTTACTGAAAAAAAAAAATCATGTGCTTTTTATATTTGAAGAGGGGAAGGAAAATGTACAATGGATCACTTCTGTTTAATGATTTTATTCATTTATATGCATTCACTGTGGTCTAAATCCAAGTTTGCCTTTGTTCATGAAACCTGAGCATTAAGCTAATTTATTTTTGTGAAAATGCACAATTGGCTCTAAACATTTAACAATTTTTATTTAATAGTGTAATTATTTAGGCAGTTAATGTATTTAAATTTCTTCCTCTGTTTACTATTAATTATAAATATTATATAAAGATCATTATTAATGCTATTACTGATTTTTCTTTGAAATACTAAATGCACTCTGGTTGTGAAATAACTCGACTGCATTATTAAATACTGCTCTGGTAAGGCTAGCTTACTTCACAGAGAAGTCTGGCCCAGTCTGCTTCTCTTGCATATATAGAAACTACAGAATTAGACCCATCTACAGACAGAAATAACCCAGGTTTGCAGGCATTGAGAATGTGAGTAGACTGAACTGTTGAAAACATTTAAAGGAGAAGACCAGTAAGGCATGAGGCAAGCTGGAGTGAGAGTAGTTTTTAACCACTTGTTGGTCAGTCAGTCAGGACTTACCAAGCAGTGATGAATTTCAATCAGCCACTAGAAAAAGGTAAAGGTTAAAATCCCTGTAGTCGTAGTTTTTCTTCCTAAACCTTTGGGTACACTTTGTAGAGCAACACGAGAGTACTTGATGTTCTGTTCACTTGGAGAGCTTTTCCTCTGAGAGAATCTCAGGGAGGATATGATTACTAGGATTTGGTTTTTGATTCTTGCTTGTTCTGGAACTTTTGGTTTTGGTAGTTTGGTCAGAATGGTACCAATGTGGCACTACAAGCAAGTAAAAATATACAGTGTAACAACAATGAAATAGCACGAGATTCCTTGGAGTATTTAAATGTGCAATTCTTGTGCGGTTTTTTTATTTGGCTTGCCTGTGTGCCGCACAAGAAGTTAAAAGCACCCAACAATGTTATGATTAAATTATTTTTAATGAAATTTTTTAATAGAATCTGTATTGTATTAGAATTAAGAGATTAAACTTACTTGACCTTTGAACAGAAAATAATAGTACAGTGAATTTGCTGTCTTGTTTTACCGAGATTATGTCAGCAGGCAGCAGTTTATTCAGTATCTTCGCAGCAAGATTATTTAGCTTGTTTTGTTTCTATACTTTGCATTTCATGCTTATTTTAAAATAGGAAAAATATCCTTCACTATGCTATTTAATTTGTTGACAATATTTCAAAACATTAATAGAAAAAACCTGCATTTTGTGGTCATTAGAGATCCTTAAATAGTCAGATTTGCTAATGTAGTTAGACTGTCAGTACCTCTAGGGTGTAGGCATCTTATCATGGTGTATCCATGGAAACAGGAAACTGAGGCTTATGGAGACTGAGGCCATACTTGCTAAAACTCTCGCTAACTTCTGCTCCTGTTACTTTGGGCACCAGAGCTTGTCATCAAAAAGTACAAAACGTAGGAGAACAGTGTTGAAACTTGGGGCTAAAATTATATGTCAGTATTCTACCTCTGGACTATTCTTGTCTAAGCTCAGTATTCCTCAACTGTAGCAGCACCTACTAAATGCACTTAATTGCTTTTAAAAACATCATTAATTCCTAAACTTAAGATGCTGACAAACCTGTCTTGGTGAGCAGTGTACTTCTGTGGTCCCTATGTACTTAATTCTTGGGAAATCTTTTGGTCTGTAGTATGTACTAACAGCGATGGTTTAATTTCTTCCTTTTGACAGTGCTTGTTGTCTGATACAACCTTTTAACCTTGAAAGATCCTCATTTTCAGAGGGGTTCTGGAGACGTTTCCTAGACAATTCCTAATTCCAATCAAAGTTTTCATTTTGAGAATCAAAATGAATGTTGGGGGGTTTTTCCCTTAAAAGTGTGCGCAATGATGCTATGTGGGCTGTCACAGATGTGTAAGTACATAGAGCTCTTGCTCTTGAGTTGTGTGCTATGAGGTTATTCTTTGTTTTGAAACAGGAGATCCTGAGAAGGAACTTAATCCAAAGAAGAAGATTTGGGAGCAAATCCAACCTGATCTTCATACCAATGACCAGTGTGTTGCTACATACAAGGGAGTTCCATTTGAAGTGAAAGGGAAAGGAGTCTGCAGGGCAGAGACCATGGCAAACAGCGGAATTAAATAAATAAATGGTTATTAGAAACTTTTACAGATGTTGAAATGAGAAGTGATGCAAGCACAATAAAAAACATGAGATGCATGGCTAAGATCCGTTTTGTTTGACTTCTTTTCCAGAATATGTTATTTCTCCAGTGTTTTGACAATGCGCTCATTCACTATGCTTATTGTCCTTGAGGTTGCGTGTTGTCAGCAGTTATTAACCACTCAGTGCTCATAACTTAATTGCCAAGGCTTGTTTGTGGTAGGACTACAGGCAGGCAAGTAAATGTTCTGGACAGCTTGAAGGTGTAGAAGTTCTATTTAGCAAGAGCTAAAGGAAATAAGGGAAATATTCTGCCGTGTTCCTTGTGTGCTAATTGCAGTACTAGCAGTTGGTTAGCGAAGACCACAATTGTCTTTATTCTTCTAGTCACTTTATAGTAGTTTTTCTCCTCTTCTTCCAAGCAGTTTCAGATCTGTTTTAAGCCTCTGCACCTTTTCTCTTGCCTGTGTTCTCTCTGTAGTCTGCAGTTACTTGTAACTGGGAGATTAAACTATGGTGGTTTATGCCCTAAGATGTACAAGTGGACATACTTTCATGTCCCCACAACTAAGCCATTATAATTTCTTTAAGATCAAAGCTGTCACCTAGCTAGAATAGTTCTTTATCTACTCCACCTAGGTTTGTACTTCCAAACGATAGGACTAAGGACTAAGATAGGACTAAAAAATAATTAATAGCATATAGATTCCTGGAACTAATCAAAAACTAAAAAAACCCCTCCAAACCAAAAAACCAACCCCCAAGAAAACCCCCAAACCAACCAAAATAAAAAAATCCATTTCCAGTGCTAAAACAGGTATAAAATTAATTGATTTCTTTGTTTTGTTTTTATGTGCTTTTATGCAATGATCTTTTATACAAAAAGTGCTTTGGTTTTAACAGAAATAGCTTCTTCAGTTTTTACAGTTAGAATTATTTCATAGTTATGTTGTACAAATAGTCATGTTGCTAGGCTATTAGCCTCAAATTAATTCTTTTAATTCCTTACTTTCAGTAATATGAAAATAAATGTTTTGGATCAATTTACAATAACCCTTTTAAGCAGCTATTTAGAGATGCTTCAGATATTTTGGCATATAATAATAAATTGTTACTGTCTAACCATTGAAACAGTAAATGCTATTTTAACTACTGAAATAAAAAAAACTTAAGCCTTTCTAAATATTGCAGGCTTTGAACTTCATCCAGTAAGTGGAGAGAAAACAGAATGACAATGATATAAAATTAAAAGGAACATGCGTAAAGAGGAGATGACCAGATTTCCCTTTTGAATGAGTTTTGCTTGTGCCTGTAAACTGTTAGTTTTTCATGCATCTGGGAATAAGCAATAATAATTAGTTCTTTTAAATGTGCTGAATAGTAGTAGGCACATGGAAGCCATTTTATCTGCCTTGTAAACTGTAAATCCAATAATGTCTTATTAAACAAAATCCTTGTAGTTCAAGAACTCAGTTATAACTAATCTTGAATCATGTTAGGGAAATGCTTTTACAATAGATAAATCTTAGCTTTTAGTACCAGAGTGCTCTTTTTAGAAATGGAAGTTCAGAGGAAACTGAATTCAGAGGAACTTCTGAAAGCTTGAAGAATTGCGTAAAGAGGCTCCCTTACAGTCTGAACTCATGTGCATTTTTAACTTTTTAATTTTTCTTTTAAATTTTATTTTATTCTTCCAGATCCATATTCTGCGTGAACTGGAATATGCAGTCTGGTGTAGTGCAGAATCTCATTTGTGACCACGTACATATTAGGAGCATGATTTTGGAGCACTAGCTTGTTCTGATTTTGTGGTTGAAGCTAGGATTCTGGATGCAGTAGCGTGAGGTACTCTATGAAAGGCAAGTGGTTCAGTAATCTAAAGAGATATTTCTCATTGTGTGTTCAAAAGTATTTGGTATGGATGTGGAGTTTTCCAATTGATGGCTTTTACTCTTTTACTTCTATTAGATGTTACCTACTGTAGACAATAGACACATGAAAGCTAATTTTACTCCTTGCTGTGTTTAAGTAGTACTTGATAATTATTTTTTCGTATAAAATGCAAGAGCTTTGTTAAGGCAATGTTTCTTTCCTCTTTCATGATGCTGTTGCGGTTGTCTAGGAAAATGTATTTATGCTGTACTGAGCTCAAAAGTGACAACAGGGTGCTTGAGGCACTGTGCAAGTATTGTTCCTCGCTGTATCCAGCCTCTTCTGCCTTGTCTGCATGAGTAAGTAGAACTGCAGTGAAATCCTTCCATGTGGGACCCAGAAGTTCCTGTAATGAAAAGCAAATCTTAAGTAGTTATCCCTTATTTCTTTTCCCCGCTCCCATTTCACATACTTAGAACATTAGCAGACCAGTTACATGTATGTATGAGCTTTTTTTCCTGGCAGTAATCCAGTTCATGCTATCCGAGTTGCTGGAATTTCTGGGTCTTTTTTCACCTTTCTAAGACATTGACATCCACTTTCAGTGGAAATATGTGGTCGTGCAGTACTAGCAGTTCTCTGTTCCCTGACTACAGATGTTAACGGAATGTCTTCAGTTTAAAAGTGATCACATTAATAAGGGAAAATGGTTGCTTAGCCATGCCACACATTAGTTTGAAATCAATAGTTACCACATATCCATATTGCTACGCTGTTTACAGCTCTTCAAAAAAATTTTTTTGAAAAACACTGAATCACCTTTTGTTGAAAAAAAAAAAAAAAAAGATGAATTTCTATGCAACATCAACTTCAGTTCCAGCTGTGATCCATAAAACTGAACTATTCTCAGCAATTCAGGTAAAACACAAATCAAGTGCATCACCCTAAATAATGGGCCAGAGAGTTTGACTTCAGCTTCTGTGATTTATCTGATGGAGGAGAATGGAGAGAACAAGCTGCTTTTCTTGCAGTAAGTGCAGAAAATTTTAATAGGAATAAGAGAGGTTGGGTTTTAATTTACAGGTGTAAATGAAATTACAACTTCGGTGCAATCCTGCTGACTCCTGTGCATGATAAGAAGCCTACCTTGGTGATGAGGGACACTCTGCAGTGATCTCGACTCTGGAACCTAAATGCTAAGATATGTAAAACTACTTTAAAGGATGTCTGTCTACTTCCCAGATAAGTGGGGTATTAAAAAGACCTGGTGTATTGATACTGATTAATCTGTTTTAGACAGTAGGGATGAAAAATACTAAATGCATACAAAATTTTGCCTTAAGCTGCCTAAGGAATTCTTGGGTTATCAGTTTCAGAAAGAGAGGATAGAGCTTTGATTTGCCGAGGACTCAAAATCAATTACAATGTTTGTTCTGAAATTAATATCTGCCACTCTAAATTCATTAGGCTGTTGTTGGAAAAACAAATTTCAATTTTGCAGTCACCTCTTCTGTAGCTGTTGTCACCTGAAGATGAAAGAGTTGCCATTAGGGCAGAGACTTCTATTTATTTTTTGGTTACCTGGATGAGCTGAAATGTATCATTGCTTTCGTCTGGACACAGAGGCAGGTCAGCCCTCAGGACCAAGAGAGCCAAGTGCAGGCCTTCCTCTCCGAAGTGGTGATCCAGGGCTGCTCTCACCGTGTCTCTCACTTGCTCTTTGCTCAGAGCAGTGTGAGGGTAGCTTGGAGTGTCCAGGACTCGAACGCAGAGAGCTTTCTCGCAGCCATTTCTCCGTATGAGCCCCAAAATGCGGCCACTGCGTCCGAGGCTGCAGCACGAAGTCACAGAGCTGGGGGAGAGACGGCTCTCGAAGTCTGAGCTGCCCAACAGGCTGTTCCCAGCAGCGCTTTTGCCAGTCTGAGTTTTTCCAAGGACAACGAGGTTGATGGTCACCTCATTGCTGTCTGCCATTGTCTGCGCTTTTGTTCGCAAACCTGTCACTAAGTACAAACAACATAAGGTATTTCAGATAACTGGGGGGAAAAAAAAAAAGGCAAGAATTTGCAATATTCAATGTCTTTTGAGTGTTTTTCTCTGCCTGAAATGTGAAAAGAGTTTTAGGAAGAAGCAAAATGGAGCTAAGGAGAGGCAGCAGAGAAAGGAGGAGTTGGGAAACAACTGTGGAAAACACCATTGCCATTCTGGAACAGTAGTAGGTTAGGAAAAGGAGGCAAACTAGGGAAGGAAGAAGAGAATGGTGACAAATAGGTGCTGCTGTTATTAAGTGACAGTGTTTCAGGATGTAAATATTTACTTGTTTTAGGAAAAAAATGAATAAGGAGAAGTAGATTTTAAGGGAGCACTTTTTCACAGCAGAGAACAGCTTAGAATATGTCTTTCATCAGCTACCACGGATGTTGAAATAGATAGCAGTCTGAAAGGGCTTTCTGATGCAAATAAATCTAAGTATGTCAATAAAAAAAAAAAAAAAGGAGAAGAGCTGAAATAGCCAATCTCATGAAAATGAGATTTTGGAAATGTATACTAAACCAACTTCTTAGCACAGTTAGTGGAAAAGAAAAGCATAGACCGGTGGATAAAGAGGGAAGTTGGCTTGGTATCATTTCCAGTTACTCTAATTGTTCATAAATAAAACTTTTCATTCTCTCTGTACTTTAATCCACTGTCTGAGGGGGTTTTTAGTGCATGTTAAACATCTAACAGGAAGACTGGTTATTTGAATAAATTGAGATGTGTTTCAGAAGGTAAAACCATAGTGGCTAATCGTGAATCTTAAGTTTCTATGCCATGTGAACTTCAGAAAGAATTTTTGTTTTGTTTTGTTTTGTTAAGATACTATGTTTAGGTACTTATGGAGAGATCATGAATAATTTCAGACTGGGATTTCCTGAGATTAATTTATTTAGATACTTGCTGTGCAATTTAAGCTTTCTCTATCATATTAATTCCATGCCTAAATCGAACTTTTGAAATAACTTCAATACAACACCAAAGATTGAAGAGCCAGTAATACACTAATTTTGTTACAGGCAGCATTAAATATGTACATGATAATCTTCCTTACCGAATCCACAGTTTTGTGGATTTTTCAACGATCAATTTCCTTTTAAAAAAGACGTCTTATGAAATGGTTGTCTTCAGTGATTCATCAGTCTCGGTATGCATTGTATACTTTATAGCCTAATAATAGGAAGTGATATTGTAATGGACATGGATTTGCCCATTTCTTTTTTAAATCGCAATCAAAGATTTGGGGCTTTTTCCCTGTAAGCAGAATACACTTAAATACTTAGGTTAATTTCATATTGTGCCGCTTACCTTATTTTCCCTTAAATTCTTCTTTCATTCAGGCTTCATTCATAAACCATATGTGCAGTGTAAAAAGAAGTTGTTGCGTGAACTTTGAAACTAACATCAGCGTCGTACCACGCTGAGACTGTTACGTACACATTAATCTGGTTAATCTATTACTGATAGATCCTCATTCAATTGGGTATGTTTGGTCAGTTATTAGTACTGTTGAAGTTTTGTAACTTAGCTGCAAATACTGTTTTTCAAGTCCCTTAAGTGATTGTATGATGTTGATATTTTTAAAAGCTACTCGAATTCCACCAGCAGTTAAGCGGGCAAGTGATAATGGTGGTAGTGGGACTCCTTTGTATTGTATGTTCTTGAATGTGTCTTCATATGTGCATGTGAAGAGCAAATGCACTCTCTCTCATTATTGCAACGAATTATTAATTGCAATATTTTCATAGCACAGTGTAAATCATTTGCATATATAAAGATGTTTGCTTAACAAAGATGGATTAAAATAATAACAAATATATTAAAATACAGAAATTATTTGTGAACCAGGAAGAAAACTGAAGGCTTGCAGAACTGCCAGTCATGTGCATTAGCTGTTGGCTGTTAGCCTAATACATTTCTCTTGCAAGCATCATTATCTGGCATGCTATAGGAGCATTAAAACCAGAGACAAAAAAAAGATTGTCCAGAAAGGACCTATCCCTTGGTTTTTAGACAATTTTCCACAAGTGGGTAAGTAACTGGTCAGAAAATAAATGCAAATTTGTGCTTTAATGACCAGGTTCTAGTTGTGGAATGGAAGAGCGGATGAGCCCATCCTGTCTGTTCCCAAGGATCAGCCATCTCTCCAACTATAAATCCCAGGGGCTGCAGGCACAAGTTTACTCCAAGGGCATTAAGATATGTGTCAGTGAGAACGCGAATCTGGTATGTAAGCTGTATGTGGTGGCAGGAAAAGAGGAATGTGCTTTCCAGAGCCCAGTCCTGCTGGGGTCGTTGTCATCCGAGGTGTAGCTCTGTGTGGGAGCCTGTAAGTGTTGGTTTACCACAGTACCAGGGCTGTTCCTGCTGGCCACAGCAGTGAAGAGGGGCTTCAGTTCCCCTAGAAGCCCATTGTCTCCTGCTGTGGAGCCACAAGCACAACCAGTGCTTTGGCAGAAGACAGGAGCTCACCGTGTAAATTCTCATAGTTTGTCATGAAGGAGTTCATAGTTTGTCTTACTTGGCTGAAGGTGACTGTGTAAAAAGTTTTGTTACTGAAAGTTTTTAAGAGCACACAGACAAGTGCTCCTGAGCCTGCCTATTCTCGTGAGAAGTCAGGCATTAAATCTTTCCCTGTATTGTGTGTGTACCTGAGGCAACTTCTGATGGTTTCCACTGCCTTAGAGCTCTGTGCTGTGCACAGCCTTTGTGTCTCAAGGCACATTTATATATAAAGTGTACGGCAAGGTCCTTCATGTGCTGGTGAATACCAACTCAAGACTGGATGAGGGGTCACTCAATTGCAAAGCAAAAGAGTAGGTCAGTCTCATAAAATTATGGATATTGTAAAATAAAACCCACATGGTTTCTTTAATTTGCCTAGAAATCTTGACTTTGGTTAAATCACCAGTCTAGCTCTGTGTTTTTCATTGGACTGTTCCTTTGCACGGTAGTGCCCCTCATGACATCTGAGGTCATATATGGCCTAGTAGTCGCATCCAACTAGGTAATTTAAGCTGGCATGGACAAGGATTTAGACTACCAAGAAAGCTAGAATACCAGAAGCAGGGGAATGTTGTATGCAAAATACAGCTTGCCCAGCTGGATGTAGAACAGGGCTTTTACAGTGGCAAGATGGCTGTAAAATTAAAGAGTAATGTAAATGAGGCACTACCTAAATGAGCTCTAAAGCCTGGCTAAGCAAACTTAAATTGAAAAAAAAAGGCATTTCTTTCCAGTATTATTAGGAATGTAATACAATCCAGGTTGGAACACATCTGGAAGGTCTTACAACAGCACGGGCAGAAGATTTTAAAAAGTTGTCTTCCTGGGAGGATATGACAGGGGAAAAAATCAAACTTATTTATATGACACTTGCATGAGCTCCTCAAACGTGGAAAAAGTCCTCCCCAAGGTGGCAGTATCAGCCTGCTCCTCAGGTACTGTAAAACTCAGCTGGGGTCCCCTTGCTCTGCAGTCCTATGCGGAAATAAAATACCAGATCAGAAATGAGCTACAGCGTTAGAAAACACAGGATGGTTACAAGGCTCTTCAAGCGTCTCCTGAGATAAGAAATGTAAAAAGCATTTGTCTCTCTTCTGTCACAAGAAACATTTTTACTTTACATATAAAATACGAACAGTGTAGCAGCTTAATTAATGAATTTCAACATCAGAAATGGAAAGGTAGCAGTTAAGAAACTGGAGTGTTATTCGCTGTTCCTTACATGACTCTTGAAAATCGAGGTCTTTTGTTTTCACTAGCTTTTAAGTTGAGTCAGTGACAATTATTACGAGGCTTTAGAGCTAAGATCTTAAAATCTACTGTCAGGACATCATCTTGTACAGAGTACAATAAAATTGCCTAGGATGCTTTTTAGCACTGCTTGCTTCCAGTGGATAAACTTTTTTTTTTGTTGGCTTTGTTTTTTATATTTCTTTGTTTTTGAAATGGCAAAGAGAATATCAAAACTGAGCCTGTTACAGATTGGCAAGCAGGAAGGGTTCTTGTAACTGATAAAGGAAGCCCTCTACTGCTCCCATGGAAACGCCAAGCAAGTCTAGCGAGGAATTTTCAGGAATCTGAGGAAGTAAAATCCCTAATCTAATTGAACATAAGGATCATTTGTGTATCTAGCATCTTTATTTGTCTTTGAAAAAAACAAGGCTAAAATAATTTGCAAGTAACCATTGGTTTGTATCTATCTACAGAGATAACTGGAGTTGCAATGCATTTTGGTCACATTACTGTGTCAGCTGCTGTTCAGAAGTATTCTAGTCCCTGTGATCACCCAGTTGGTTTGCACACACCCTAAACAAGCTCTCTGTGATGCTTGTTAGGGTATACCAAGCAGGCTAGATCTTGTAAAACCAAAATAGCAGTTTCTCTTTAGGCACATGGTATCTCTTACCATGTGTCATCTTTCAGTTCCCACGCCTTCCCATCCCTTACAGCTTCTTTCCTGATGTGGGCTCTCATTTTAGCCCAAGATGATGCCAGAATAAGTAATTTAAGATGTGCTTTGATGAATTTCTGTTACTTAGAGAAAACCCAGTGAGGCCATTTTATGGATTGCCACACACAAAGACAGGCTCTTAGCCTGCCCAAACAACATGAGAAATCCAGGAAGGTATGCAGTCCATGTAGTCAGTGTGGCTTCAGTTCTGTTAGATGTGTAATTTCTAAGAAACAGCAGGCACGTCACTGCTGAGAGAGAAACAGGACAGATTTAGTGATATTCTTCTCCTTTTGGATGGCATTCACACAAAAATCTTCTGATTCCAAAGGAAGACACACATACGGTACACTAAAGTTTCCTTAAAACAGATCATTTTTTCCCCTTGCTTAATGCAGTTCTTAGTATCCTTAGTATTTTTAAACATCAGTAATCAATTATCAGCAGTCTACAAGATCATGTTTCTTTTTGCAGTATAGGTGGCTTTGCAGGTTATGTGCTACTCCATTGGCATTGCTAAGGGGAAAGGAGGCGGGGTGTAGCTGCAGACTAATGTTGCAATTGCACCAGCTTTTGGGCAATGTCTGTTTGTACAACTGTGGAAGCAGCTCCTCAAGTTCCCACTGTACTTCTCACAGTGGATTGTGGGTTCAGGACAAATACTGCTGGCAGAAAGGCAGATCAAGGACTTGCTTTGTGTTTGAAAGAAAATCAAACAGAATGATCAGAACAGTGAGAACATCAGCTGGACCTTTTTTCCCCTTCTCTATTCTCCAAAGGAATCACCAAGATCCACAAGATGTCTTTGTCCTTCCTTTGCAAATAATAGGCAACTTCAGATTCAAAAGCTGTGTATTTGACACGCTCATCTGGTAAGACTCTGCCATGGAAGAAGTGCAGGAATCCCTTCTGTTGGCAGGAATGATAATCCTCTAAGCACTCTGCTTTTCCATGTGCTTAGAACAGCACTGTAACAAGCCACAGGAACAGTGTCTTCTTGTTGGTATGGTTTGGTGTGACACGGCTTTTCAAAACGTGGGGAAATGCAATGTAAAGTTGGGCATGTCACTTACTGCTGCAGGCTGCCACTTTCTTAATTCTCTTCCTAATCCCCACCTTCTCCATCATTTAACCGATGATTTTCCCCAAGGCACCATATCAGTTTGTTTTTTAATATGCAATGAATGTTTTCAATATACCATCTTTTGCTATGCTGTCTCTTGATCAGATTACTTAGAGATATTTCAAGTACTTTGTTTTCGCCTGTGTTGCCGTGATATGCTTTCCACACTCTAAAGGTTGGACCTAAGTCACTAGCGCACAGATCTGGCCATAGGATTGTGCCAGAAGGCTGTTGTGTGTGTGTCTGTTCATGGCTTCATGTGAAAAACAGAAAATAGCCCAAGAAATTAAGGTGATATTACAAGGAGGACTATACATATATAAATAATTAAAAACAACAGCAATAAAATTGCCACCAACAAAAAACCCAAATTCATGAACTGTTGATTTCAAAGGCACATATTTGGGAAAGAAACAATAATCAGAAAGAATGAAAATTCAGACTTAAGGAAGAATCCTTTTTCCCTTATACATGCTTGGATGAATTCTGTGACTTGCCTCATGCATCTTCTGTTGTAACAATATGAGTCAGGACACCGTACTCATTCACTTTCTTGTGCTTAACCTTCAAAATGTGTCCATGTGTAAAAACATTTTGCCCCCGAGACAAAAGTCCTGTGAATGGTGAACATATTTGGAAGCTCAGGAAACCCAGATCTGGCTGCTATTTCTATAACACTCATTCCCTAATTCTGAGAAGCTGCACAGTTTCTCAGTTTCCTCATCTAAATAATACAGGGAGTATCCACTTCTTTTGAAGATGTGTAGTGGGAGTGATTTAGCTGAAGGGAACAGATTTCTGCACAGCAATAACAGCATTGCTTGCATGAAAAAAAAGAAGTGGTTTTATCATATTGTACACTGCTCTATAGGGACCCAAATGACTGAAGACATACTTTCCAAAAATATTCCCATGGTGCCTGGAAAGGCTATAATCATTGTAACACTAGTACGCACAGAAGTTGCACTGATGCACAGACTCGAACTGGTCACGCTGTTACTCTTCTGCACTCTTATCCTTAAGAGATATTTCACAGAGTGCCAGTAATACAGAGCTTATAAAGTTTCAACTCAAGGCTGTGTAAAAATGACATATTTCTGCTCAATAACATGGGTATCTGTGTGCTTTCAGGGCAGATTTATTACTCTGTTCCTTTATTTTCTTATTTTCCAGGTTTTCTAGGGTGTTTGTATTTCTATGGATACAACATATGTTGAGGACTTCTCTTAAAATACACAATAACTAGCAACTTGATACTTTTAAAATTTTTTTCTGATTCTGAATCTCTCCTGTCTTCTCTTTGTATACCTACCCTTTAGAGGCAATGTGCTGAATTGCAAAGAGCATTTCTTAGAAATACAAGTTTGAGAAAGTGGACTATTAATTAGAAATACTACACTTCTTGGTTTTTATAATCATGATAGCTTGTGGACATCAAACCTGCACAGATGCTTTTTCTATTTTAAAACGTTTCAAACAAGCTGAATCCGAGTCAACTTTCAATATATTTCATGATGTTAAGCCACTGAACATGTAATGTCAGAATTATCCTGTAAAATAAAAGACAATGTGGCTTGCTTTGGCAACAGAATTGTTTGGAAAAGTGAAATTGCTGTAGATAGTTTATTAAAATTCTGATCAGGAAGGGGCACAAAGTATGTGGTTTGGGACTGGGAGCCCCACGCTCAGTAATTGACTTCAATGATTGTAACTTTCTAATATTAACTGTCACAAAATACTGTGAAGTTGGAGCTTTTCAAATTGATGCCTTTTCTGCATGAGGGGACAAAAGGAGCAAAAATCCCTACCTGCCTTTCGGAGTGGAAAGGATATATGAAATCAGAATGCTTCCTCTCTTCAATGCTGTGTGTGTTGTAGCATCTGCAATGTGCTGCATTCAGGAATGTGTTACCTCTATAAATTGTGGAATGTGTCTAGGATCTTTCAGGCCTTGAAGTGTGACAGACTATTCCCTTATTCAGTGGCTGGAATTTTGCTGTTGATGCAAAACACAGATCTGCATCACCACTCACTCTCCTGAAATTCAAGTTTTGTCGGTATAGAGAAATAAAATGAGTCTGTGCAAATCCTGCAGACCTGAAGCCTACTTGCAGAGAGCACTGACATAATTAGGAGCAATGGAAGTCACACTTGAGCTTCAGATACAGCAGAGGGCTGAGAAGTTGCAGGATGATTGGACTTTTGCCTGAGTTCTTCTATGGTTTTATATCACTGCTTGGCAGACTTCATCATCTGCACACAGTGGAAGCCGCCTGCTGAGTATCCTCAGATAAAATGGCCCAGGTCCAGCACTCCACGTGGCACTCAGAAAATGTCAACCCAGACCCTCCTGATGTCATACACCTTTGATTAAATCACCAAAACTTAGATTGGAAATTTTAAGGGTAATAATGATACACAAAGAAACAAATAGGGACTAGAAAAATATTTTCAGAAGTCAATTTACGTTGTTTGTTTTGTTTTGGGGTTTTTGTTTGTTTGTTTTTCTTGAGGTCTACAAACCAGTTTGCCACTACAAATTCGATGGATTCAAAGTCCTCAAAGTCCTCAAAGTCTGGCTGGGGCCACCTTCTCCTTTCACCTACTTCCCTCCCCATCTCGACTTTGCTTGTTTCCTTCTTGATGTGACAGTCTTTCCTGTCAGAAAGAGCTGGGTGCAACTTCTGTGCATTTGAATCCTTAGCTGACAGCAGCCTCTCCGCCTTAAAAGAGAGTTCTTGGGTAGTTTTTTTTTTCTTTTTTTCCCCTGCTATCAGACATCTGGCATCCTGGGAAAAGTTTTCTTGATGGTGCTTTCAGTCCTGTTGCAAACCTGGGCTCCCTGTACAGAGTGGGATAAAGGTTCAGAAGGGAGGACTGATGATTACATGGCCTCACTAACCAACTATCAGGTTCGTGGGCTCTGATAAAGTAAGTGAAAGTATTGTCTCTCCTTCCTGTTCTCAGCTGTGGTTTTTATCTGAGTAGTTAAGCCTCTGATGTATTTTACAATAAAACTGCACAGGACCGTGAGACGGGTTTAGAATGTGGCATCACGCTGTGAATAACTTCTGTGGCAGAGATGAGAATACTCCATCTGTAGCGCCATGCAAAAGCAGCACTGCTGGTGGAAATCCAGCTGTAAATTACTGTCATGCAATGTTGCAGAGGCCTTTTCTCAGAACAAAGGTGTGCAGGGGACAGCTGTATGGCAGAGACCGAACTGTGACTCCCAGTAAGTTCTGTCTCCCAGTTAAGTGAACCAGCAAGAATAAATCAGGGCTGCAGATGAAGTTTAGTTTTGAATTGGAAAAATAAAATCATATAATGAGTATATGTTCTTACATTATCTCCCCTGTAGCTCAAACAGTGCTTGTTCATTGTCAGCAGCTAAGATTTTACAGAACTTCTCTTTAGAGTCAGCATAAAATCATCAGAGGGCCATGAAGAAAAAACGAGTAGTAATTTTTTACACCCACATTTCTTTCTTCAGAAATGGCATTTGTCTCAAATGAGAGAAAGGCTTCATTTAAAAAAAAAAAAGATGGAAACTAATGCGGGAACAAAAACTTTCAGCTGTCAGCATTTCCGTAACCTCACAAGACTCAATTTTCGTGTCTTAATTTATAATCTTGGTGTAAAGAGAAAACATGGTTTTGTTTTTCGTGTTTTAGATTTGAATAACTGAGTGATTATATTTATAAATTTACTGCATTTGTATAGAAGATGTGTTGGTTTTAACATCTGTCAGAGAGCTGCATCTTAAATTGCTTTCTGTGATCATCTTTTGGCTGTTATTTTCTGGAGAATTTGAGACTACAGACTCAAATCCAGCCTGATTTAAGAAAGTACTGTCTCTCTTTAACATGTATACAGCTAGAATTTAGTGGCTAAATTATCCATTTTCTTAGGAAAGATAAACTAGTGACAAAATTCAACAGTTAGTGTAGTTTTGGTGCTTCCCGATGGGGCTCTGAAGGCCTGCAGTGGAGCCCTGTGAAATGTATCTTAAACAGGTTGCTACAGAGAGACAGCCTTAAACGGAGGGAAAAGGAGAAATCTTTCTTTTAATTAGAAGTCTGTGTGTAGTGATTTGGTACATCTTTGATACCGTTACTTAAGCTGTTTGGGTATAAAATAGATTGTCTTCTGGTAGGTGTGAGAGAGTTCACTGGGACCTGGGAAGTGAGAAAAAGATTTCAGTCATTCTGTAAGAGCTCCAAGGACAATGTTTTTGCCGTATTGATTCATTGGACACATAACTTCATTGTGGGAATAAATAAAGTAGACACTTTCTCAAAAGTTTTTGAAAGAGCTTCTTAAAGCTGACATTCTTTAGCTACAATTAGCACCAGAGCTCCCCGGGCAGCACATGGAGCTGTCAGGCTTTGCAAGGGAATGTGTCAGGAAAGGCGGACATGTACGAGAGCACGCAGAGAAAGCTGGAGAAATCATAAAATGGAAGGAACTTGCAAAAAAGGAGTCAGCTTTAGTAGGTGGGAGGTTCAGTGACTGTATGAAATATGCACTGTATCTTACTGGCTGGCGCTGCCGTGTTCAACATTAGTCCACGACATTTGGCGTGCTGTCTCGCTCCCCGTGATATTCGCTGTTATGGAAGGCTCAGCTTGTGGAGCCTGGCAGCGGAAAAGAGGAGAGGAGTTACCCAGATGACTGCACACTGTTTAGAATTTCTGCATTTGGGGGATATTATGGAATTGCTAACAAATTAGTCTATTTTAATTGTAGTGGCATGTATGCATTTCCTGTCCCAACATGTCCGTGCCTATTCTTAGCACACCAAAAGAGTTGCAGATTATTTTTTTTTGCCCTTGAATACAAACAGCATGAAGAAAAATTATTTTCTAGACATCAAAGAGAATGAAGTCAAAATGACCAAACACAGAAAATTGAACAGAAATCTAAATATTGGCCTGTTCTATGCCATTTAATGATATCAAGACCAGCTATTAGAGAAAGCAAAAAAGGAAAAAAGAAAGGGAAGAGAAGATTTCCCCAGAGTTTTTATTTAATCATGGACAAAAGTAAATTATAATTTGGACTGTAATGTGGTGAAAATAGCCTATTTGGACCTGAGTACAAGGATGATGTGGTAATTCAGACTGTCATTTCAATAAGGTACTTTGGGTACTTAAGTCTGCACTTGCACATGAGTGACTTTTATTTAGAGTGTTTCACCTTTCAGATTTCTTGGATCTGAACATATCTAACCTTACTGAAATACAGATTCAGACGTAAGAGTCACTTAACTGCAGCTATGTCATCAGTGTAACACAGGAAACCAACAGTTTAGAGTCAGAAGTTAAATATATCAGAGGAAACTGGAGGATTGTACAGGCAGAGGGTAATTTCTTACATGGAATATTGCCAAGGAATACCACATACCTGATACCAAAAATGTCACGTGAGCATACTTCTGTTATTTCTTCTTCCCCAGTACTGGGTTTACACAGCATACAACCAAAATCGAAACAAACAAACAAAAAACAGTGGTTGCCCAAACTGAAAGTTCAAACGTGACACATAGAGTGCAGGACAAAGTGTTCCACTGGTGAGGAAAAGGCACCAAAACGTAGGGCACAAGAAAAGTCCTGAACTCCTCCTTGGTTGGAGGAGTCTAACCTTAGTCTAAAGAATACCTACATACCAGGGAATGGACTGAAGCAAATAGCGAGATTGTACAGCTTTGCCTGGTATAAGCTAAAAATAACCACACTTTTTTTGGAAGCCTTAGAAAACCTGTGTGTCTGTTTGCATCTGATATCTGGAATGTAAATTCAGATTAACTGCAAGAATGGGAAAAGGTATTGTGCAGATTCTGGTGGGCTCTCTGAAAATTAATATTGGTCCTGGGGCAAAAAGCTGCTGAAATTCCTGAGTCTTAGGACAAGAGCGTCACAGGGATGCTCCAAGCAGCCTGCTTCTTCATTGTCTTTTGCACTAAATAACATCTCTAATTTTCAGAAGTGCTCAGCCTCCAAGAATTCTCATTCGGGTCTGTAAGAAGAAGGAAAAGTAGTGGTTTTCAATTAGAATTTTGAATTTAAATGCTTAAACACGGATTTAACAAAAAAATGGTTTTGTCTCTTTCTTAAAAAAAAAAGAAAAATAGAAAAATAAAAGGCAGTCCCACATCTCCATTCTAAACTGGTCCATCGTATCTGTGCAAGGGAGGTCTCTTGGAACCTGGATGCAGCCTCCAGCAAATCCTGCAGCATTCCTGTTGGAAGACTTTGTAGAAGTGTACTTCAAAGGTGAGACTTGCTTTGAGTAAAAGGCCATATGTTTAGAGGAACTGTGGTCCAACTTCCACTGGCATCGATGACAATTTTAGAGCTGAATTTGTCGGCTTCTCCTTCAAATCACACAGTTTTTCTCCTTTTCTTGTGCATAAAGGTTTTTCTTTTCTTTGGCAAGGCCCCAAATATAAAGAGCATCCAAACTGTGTCTTTGTGCATCTCATTCCTGTGTTTTTCAGGTTCTCTTGAGTTCGTTTTGAACCTTGTAGACTCTAGTCAGCAGGTTTTCACATTCAGTGAGTGAAAAGAGTGTAAGAATGGGTTACAAGCATAAAATTTCGACTGTGATGGTAGCTGAAGAATACTGAACAGGCTTTAATGCATGAAGGTATCGAGCAAAAGAAGGATGGAGAACTTGTGGGTAGGCTTTTCTAAGTTTATTGATGGAAAAAAACAAGTGCATTGCTCTTGCCCTGAGCCAGTAGAACATGGCAATGGTAAAACATCATTAGGATTAGTCTGATTTCCATGCATCACAGTGACTTAGGGCCCTTTCAGACATGGCAGACCCACTTCCTTTCTGCTCTAGAATAACTCTGTTGGGTTCATTTGCTTTAACTATTGCAGTGCTGTCTTGGTTGGGTGTGCTTATAAATCATTTGAGTAGTGCTGGTTAAAACTGAAATTACATTGATGTAAGTGAGACCTTTCGCTTCAGATTGAGATGGCAAAATATGTTCAGCCTCTTGAGAGGAAATGACAAAGAGCTATGGCATACTAAAGGAAAGCTGAGCATTATAACTCTTGGGATCACATTGAGAAACTCTTTGTAAGGCCATGGCCTCTCACTTCATATTTTCAAGTGTACAAACTGACTTTAATTCTGTTCAAAAGGAGGACAGTCAGACTTTTATTTTTCCTGCAAGTTTGTGTTCTCATTTCTCTCACTTTCACAAAGAATGTTACCTCAGAAACATTAAATGGGAAACATGTGCTTCAGGGCTAATGGTATTGCTTCTTTGTAAGGTCAGCTCCAAAGCCTCAACATAAAGGCTTTGTTAATCTAAAGTGAAATAAAAGCAGCTGTCATAAAGCATGTGATATATAAACTCTCATTTAAAGTTGTATTATATTCCTCTTATTATTTTTAATAGTCTGAATTGAGAGAGAGAAAAATATTTATTGAAAGGATAAAAAGCAGCATTCTTCTAAACTTCTCAAGAAAGGGGAGACAAATATTTTGTCACTGATAAAAAGGCACTATCTTTAAGTGCCTTTTTTCCCCCCTCGCTTCTCATTTCTGTTAGGTCGTATATTCTGCCTGCAAAAGAACAAGGAGTGTTGGTATTCTGTAACTGAGAATAGTAGACAAGAGATATAAATTTTACAGCTTTTTGAAACCAAAGAAAGAATAGTTTTTCTTTTATTTATTAAGTTCTCATTTCAAGATTCCACTCAAGGATTTAATTTTGGTTGGTGGTCCCAAGGAAAGGATTTCTCCCATGTTCCTACTTCGCCTGTCTGAAAGTTGCCTTCAAAATTGACCAAAAGCAAGCTTTCCTGTTCATGTCACAAGACCTCTGTTTGTTGATGAATACTGGTTTTTCTCTCGATGAATATATAAGCTGCTTCTGTCTTCTACTGACCCCTCCAATCCCTACCTCATATCTCATTAAGATTAATGCAATTTATGAGGTTGAGTTACTCCTTGCTTTTTTGGGAATAACTTTAGGTGATCTACATTGAGGCCCAAAGAAAATGGTTCACTCACAGAAGCTTCATGCTGGATATGCCCTGGGGAAAACCACTGGCCCTGCTGGCTTTCTTGACAAACAGTTCCAGCTATGAAATCCATGGATTCTTACCTGTCAGGACCCATGAACATCAGTTGCTAGATACGAAGAGTTGTCCTGATGGTGTTCGTTTTGTGATAGCATTATGCAGCTTTTAAGATATACATAATGTTTGTAGTTATATGTATGCGTCAGGAAAAATTGCTGCCGTTATAAAAACCATGAATCACTGTGTCTGATTCTTCTCTCTAAAGATTCTTTTGCAAGGACAAGTATTAAGAATCAGGACCCATAGACAAATTAAATGCCAAACTATTTCATTAAGAAACTTAGAAACCTCTTGACAAACGTAACCTGTGAAACTGAACACTAAATTTGCCTCTAAGTGTTGAGTATGAACTTTTTCCGAGACTCTAATGACCATTTGATTATATAAAATCACATTGGGGAAAAGGGTGCAGATATGTGAGTGGTTTATAAGATATTGGTGTAAATGTGCCTTTTCATGTATCTCAGTAAGAAAATAATTAACTGGGGAAACCTTAAACTACATTCTCTTCACTGCCTTGCTGGTTCTCATCATGGCTATTACCCTGGAAATCAGAAAGTTTAGAATATCTGTAGAGAAGTTTTGGGTTTTTAAAAAGGTGTATGTACATTTCTCATATGTATCAATGTTTATTTTTCTCATCTTGGTTGTTTTCTTCCTGTGTACAACAGGATAATTTAGTTGTTGGTACAGGTATATATTCTTTGATAGCTTAGTCAGCAATAAAATCTAGGGACAATTCTGTAGTCTATAGAGAGAAATACCAATAAAACTTATATAAGCAGAAAAATAAACTACACTTCTACACTTTGTAGGCAGTGCACTGCTTTCCCTCTCAGTTTCAGCTGTCTTTTCATTTTTCTAATTTCAAAATTAATTTCTGGGTTTATCTTATTTAACATCTGTTCAATGTACTTCATATTTTTGCTCCCCACCCTCAGCAAGTCTTTATGCATTCATTGTAGATATTTTTATCTAACTGTAGTTTTATGACAGGATAAAAAGCCTTTCTTTTCAGTGTACAATTAAAGTTATTCTTTATACAGCCTATATCCATTTCATAACATACATCTTGAGATACTTGTTTTTGTGAACTTTAACTGGAATATCCTCAAATCTCTTTTATAACTCTTTTGGATATCTTTCTTTTGTTTTTATTCTTTATTTTCTTTTCTGGAAAATCACAGTTTCTCTTTTTTTTTTCTCTTCAAGAAATCAGAAACCTTATTAAAAACTATCAAAATTTAAAAAGCATGTTCTGTGAAACCAGAATATCTGTGTAAGTGTTTTTATTGTCCATTCTTCCTTTTACACAAGATCAAAGCATCAAGGGACAAGAAAATAGGGTGAGAAAAGTCAATTCAAGCTTGCAGAATTTATGCTCATGCCAAATATTTATCCAGTGATTCATCAAAAATATTGCAAAATGTAGTGCTGGATTTTTAATGATCGCAGGTTTCACTGCCAGTTCTTCTAAGACATCCTGTTTTTGTGCAGTGCTTTAAACAAAAGAAAAAGTCAATACATCAGCTTGAACCATAATTCAGGGGCAACTGGAAGCTGCAAATGGGATGGACATAGCTCATTATGAAGTGGTTTTTAAAGGAATGTAAATACTTTATTCGGTGGTACTAGAAAACTCACATTTAATTTGACTGTAGAGAAATGTCTTGTAACTGAACAAGTTCCTGTTTCTGCTCGCAGAATAAAGAGATTCCTCAAGAGTGAGATGAATCTTAAAAAGAAGTGGTACAGGCATGGGAAGAGTAATTTCTCACATTTCAATTCAGCTGAAATAAAAGGTGAAATTTCAGAACCACAAGCCATGAGATAGTGAGAAACGGGTTACTTGTTTATAGGAATCCTTGTCATATGAAATGAACGGACACACAGGCGATGCAAACAGACCCTGACCTCTGTTCACAAATTAGGCATTGGTTAAGCAAGACACAGTGACAGTAGAGAAGAGTAGAGGAAACAAGGTAAAACACAAAGGTATGAGCCAATATCAGGGAAGTTGAAGGACAAAATAATTGTGAATGTAGTCAAGGTAATACATAACTTACCAATTAAAACTGAAACTTGTCTGCATGAAATCTATTATTTTGCTGAATTTCAACATGTACAAACTGCTAATACAATTTCTAACTATTGGGAATTGCTGCATTCCAGCTGCTGTCCTTGTTCCCTCTGTAGGTGGCTGTACTTCAGCCTGTTCCTGTTATATAAGTAGCAACACTGTAAGAGGAGCTCAGGCTATGAAGGAGAGGCATCGAGAGGCTTCAGCTCCTGAGGCACTTTCCTGAGTGCCTTTCCATGGTGCTCGGCATAAAAGTGAAGCCAGTCCAAACACCGCTGTTTTTCAGCCCGACCACAGGTACTTTCCACCATGTTTCCTACCGTATCATATATCAGGAACTTATTAAAAAAAAAAAAATGTAGGGACAGCAGAATTAATGTACAACCATATAACCTACATATTAATGACATCAGCATATAGATAGCAAGAAAAGAGAAGCAGATGCTGAGAGGTAACTCTAGAAACTCAGTTTTAAGGAGCAGAACTGCTACCAAAGATAAGTTTTGCTGACAAAGCATAGTATGCCTGCTATTCAAGCTGCATAGCATGTGTCTATATGAACAGCTTACTCTAAAATTTGTTTTAAGACCGATCCATGACCTTTTTTTTCATAGGACATTCTTGAAAGTGAGAATGCATAGTTCAGTGCAATGAACTGTAGTGTACATATAACCACATACAACCACAAAGGTTATATATATACTAATGAAGGTATAAAATAGAGAACAAAGTTGGAATGAAATGCATGGGAAAACTTTGGCTCTCATTCTGCACAGAAAAAGGCAGGCAGATTTGTCTCTTGTGAAACATGAACGAAAACACGTAACTAAAATTTTAAACATACAAGTTTTTTGGCTTCTCTTCCTTCCAGGATTACTGAGGTAATGAAGTTGAGATTCTACTTGTACTTTTAGAAATGTTATTAACGGCATTCCTGATTGCCAATGGAAATATCTTTGCTGACTCCTGATGGACTGAATTCATTTGTTTTGGAGCTGTAAAGCACTGACTGTTCCCAATCATCTTAAAGATGCCCCTTCTCGGTCACTCCAGGAGACAATTTCCAGCAAAAAAATCCATCAAGCTTAACACATGTAAGCAAGGAGAAGTGTCCAGCCTCTCTAACGGGAACAGCAGAGACATGTGCACATGCTGCTCCATGGCCCTCACACCCTTCTCCAGTGCTGCTGCTTTGGCAGAGTTTTCACACTCATCATACGGCAGCAAAAGAATATTATAACATGGTATCTTCACCCTGTTGTTAAAAGCATCACTGCCAACAAAATAGGCATTTTAAGGGATTGTCAGATTCTTACTTGACCATAGTTTTCCACACCAGAAAGTAGGGAAGAGTATAAGAAAAGTGGTTCATACTAAGTTGAATAGGAATTAGGGTGCAAGAAGAAGAGGGCTAAATAGCTTTGCTCTCTTGCACAAATCTGTAAGACTGAGCAGTGGAGAGACAATAGAAGAGAAGATTTGCCAGAGAAAGGAACCTGATGCCCAAAAGGAAATCTGCAGCCTTCTTGCAATGCTTTTCTTTAGATTACACACTGAGAGGTTTCAAGGAAAGGTGTTAGAGTTTAGAGACCTGTGAGGGAAGTCCTCCTCTCTTCACTTTTCAAATAAATGTTTTTCTAATATTCTTGCAAATAAAACAATAAAAAGAAAATATGTGGTTTGTTTTGAGACATGCACAGAGGCATTTATGGCAGCTGTAAAGCATGGTTGATACGATGCTGTTATCTTTTTGAGCCAGCAAAAATGTGGCTGAGTGGTGATGTAGGCTTTGGTCATTACCACCTGTGTTACACAGGTGATGGAATCCAAACGGGGCTGCTGCTGGCATGTCATGGGATGATCTTGCTCCCTTTTTTGGGGGTATGTGTGGGTGAGTGTGGATCTCTCTGTGTAGATTGGTTTTTCTCTAAAGAACTACAGTAACATTTGAGGTACGGTAAGTTATTTTAATTCTTTTACGCTGCAAAACTGAAAGAGAAGCTGACCTCTGATAAGCAGCAGCCTCTGCCTTTCTGCATTGAATAATGGAGGTGAGTGGCTGGGTGCTGAAGCAAAGTTGCTGTTGGGGTGTGGAAATTAATTATTAAGGTACAGAAAGATGTAAGCTGGCAAAGAAGAGAGGATAGACTGGCACAGTAGAGAAGTGGTGGTCCTTCGTAGGTTACATGGAGGATATGTGGATGAAATCCTGTTTGCTGCTTATAGGTGCACGAAAGGATGTGGATCCCCGTAGCTATCTGGGTATTTTATGGTACTTGTTGCCTGTGGAGGAGATATTTGTCCCTGTTTTTCTGAATATGTCAATGCCCTTTTGCTTCTCTGTTGGATGAATTGAATTTTAGAGGGCTCACTCGCTTTTGCAGGAGCGTCTGAGGCTCTAAATCTGATTAGAAAAGGTCTGGGCTTGGGAGAGTTTCAATGAAGCTGTTTCTGTGCATGTCTAAGAAATTCATCCACTCTCTGATTGCTACCAAATAGCTTCAGTCTCTAGAGATTTGTTCTAACTTGTGAGCTTTCTGGGGAAGCAGTCGACGACTCGGTTTTCAGTTGGGCTGTTACGGAGAGATGGATGTCATTTGGACATGGATCCAGTGTCTATGTGCCCAGTGTTCTGGGGGAAAGCATCAGCCTCACTGCTTCTTGAGCCTTTCTTGGAAGGCCAGTCTATGTGAGGGCCTGGCTGCCATAATATTGAACTGAAGCCTGGCAGAGAGACAGGTTTAGATCTGCATGAGGAATTGTGGTTTGTTTTTCAAACTCCACGCCACTCTGAGGTAAGTTGTATGTGCTGCATGGCTCTAAGTCATGTGTGTATTTTGGTATGTGTACTGTCAGAATATGAATATATATGAGAATATCTTCCCAATGTAGCTAAATGCCTCCCCTTGAGCCTTAGTAAGGCAGAGATGAATACAGTCCTGGAGGTACTTGGTGTTTACAGGTGTGTGAAGCTCTGCAGTGTGTTTTGTATCTGCTGCTGTGTAGGGAAGAGAAAGCCAGTGATGCCAGTGATGCCGTGGTTGAATTGTTAGAGGAAAACAATTAACTTAGGACACTATTGTCCTCACTGCTCACCATGGACATCTCAGGTGACAGAGGTGATGCAGCTCAAAATCAAAAAGGAACCTCTACTGGTGTGCATGAAAGTTGGTGCTTTTCAAAGAATTACTCCATTTATGCTGATCTTAGAATGCCACCTATGAATGTGAAATGATTGAAGTACTGTACTTTTGAACTCCTGTATTCACTTCATTTTGAATTTATGCAAATAGGCCAACCCCATAAGTAGTGGCATTTTTTTTCTCCTTCTCACAAAGAAGAAAGAGTTTCACCAACTTTAAAGGAAAAAGGGAAGTTTGTATGGAAAACCTGAGGCTGGAGTCAATTAGTCCAGCTATTGAAATGATCTTTATTCTGGATGAAGTTGCACCAGCTTGAAGGCCAGCGCTTGCAACTGGTGTGACGCAGGTGTGCTTGGGATTAACGTGTGGAGGTGAAGTGTGGTTCAGCTGCCTCGGTGGATCACACTAACTCCAGGAGGCAGGGAATCAGCTGCTATCAGTTAGCCAGCAGGACATATGCCTCTGGCTGGCTTGCTGCCTGGCACACGCCTGTGCAGTAACAGGAGACAGGCAGGACTTAGGAGCACATTAGGAGACCTTTTGACACAGAACCGAGCAGGCAGCGCGGAAGATGAAACAGGGAGTTTTAGAGGTAGGCGTAGAGTAAATTACCAAAGTGTTTCTCTTTTCCATGTGTTTAATTTGAAGTCTGATTTCATAATAAGTGATCCCATGTGGTGCTTCCTTAAAGTAACACTTACCTATTGTAAGCCTTTAAGCATTCTGAGATGCCTGAAGCATGAAGTAATTTTAATCTATTAGCTGGAATGTACTAATCTCACTTAACAAATTTTTTAACTGCTATTGAATATTTTAATGTCATTTTTCCTCCTTGTTCTGCTCCCTCCCCATCCTGCCAGGGGCAAGGATGTTACTGTTCCTGCAGCAACCCTGGCGTAGATACAGCTGCATCACGTATGACTGAGTTGGTGGTGAATGGTGGTTGAATAGAATGTTTTAGCTGAATGTGTATGTTTAGACAATGTAAATCAATGGTCTAATACAGTAATATAGTGAGTAACCTTCTCCCCAGTTTAGCTGCAAGTTGTATGAAAAGCATTACTACAGGGGTGATAACTTCCTTTTCTTTTTTCTTTGATTTTTTCCTTTCTTTTTTTCTTTCCTTTTTCCTTTTTCTTTTTTCTCTTTTTCTCCTTCCATCAGAAGTATGACAAACATGGTGATCATTTCCTTTCAGAAGACAATCTGGCTTGACTCTTGATAACTGTCTTGAAATCTCAGTTGATTGTACTCATTTTGGTGATGTGAAAAAAAAGAAATAATGTTCTGTGCTTGTAGGTCTTGTTGCAAGGAACAGCACTGAGAATCTGAGGAATGCAAGAGTTTTCCAATAAAAACATCACAGTAATTGCTTTAAAGGACTGATTCATACATGTAATCTTTCAAATATGCTGGCATGGATTTTGTTAAGACCGATTGACTTGGCTAGTGTGATAGGTGCTTTTCTTCAGAAACATACCTAATGATAATAAAGAGATCTTGTCTGTCTCAAAGCAAGGTAGGGCCAAGTAAGGCTAAATCTTGGATGTGAAACTTTCTGGACACAATAGCTTGAAGAAGCAGATGGTTTTTATTTTGAGTGATGCTGCACTGGTAGAAGTGATCTCTGTAATTACCATCATGATCCTGACAATCTGGTGACATTAATATAAATCATTCAGGTTGGAAGGGGCCTTAGGATGTTGCCCAACAATGAATTCGGAGACAGTCCGAAGTCCCTTAATTAAGGAAGCTTAATAATTGCCTTAGAAAATTGGTGATGCTGCGGTTGGTACAGCCACATGTGCTGTTAGCCTTCCTTGTTGCCAGGTCACAAGTCACTAATGTTTAGACTCCTGTCCACCAAGACCCCCAGACACTTTGCAGTGGAGCTGCTCACTCCAGGGCCTGTACAGCTCTTTCCTTGTAAGGAGAGAACCAGGTTGCTTGAGAGGCAAAGTCCCTGCTCTAACTCCCCCGACTGAAGGGGGAGTGATTTGCAGTGTTAGCCTACTGCCTTCTTCCCACTGTATTTGCCTGTGAAGGATTGCTGCTGCATGCTGGTTAAGACATTCCCATGTCCACCACCAAAAGGATTTGGTTTTGGTCAGAAGCAATATCTGTATAGTCTAGACCTGAGAAAACATGAATAAAGTCCAGATAATCTTGGAGAATGCTCTGAAGCTTTCTAAATGAAGAACAGGAAGAGTTTAGATGCAAAATCTATTTGACTGGTGTCTCCAGTGCTACTTTCAGTAGTAACTCTTTTTTCTTAGTTTTCCATGAACAGCTCTTGAGCAGGAGTAACCCTGCTAAAGTAATATCACACTGAGGTGATTGAACTTATTTAGAAGCTTTTTCACCCTGCCATTTGTTTTTGTGTTTCTATTTTACCCTGATTTTTCTAAGGCTCATGGTTATGGGACTCTCTGTATCTTAACTAATATAATTCAAGTTTTCATTTGAATACAGTATTACTCACCAAAATTGATCATGAAAGGAGGCAGGCTTTCACTGAATAAAAATTTAAAAAGAACTTAATTAATCTGGATACAAGCCTAGGACCAGAATGTAGGTGAATAGTGGAATACTAGTTATTCTATATACTTATATATATAATGTTATACAATATCCTATGACCTATTCTGTGCATATAGACTACTGAACTGTATAAAACGAGCTTCACATTTTGTGTTGCTACAGGGTATAGCATGTGATGCCCACCAAGTGAAGTGGAAATGATATCAAAACGTGGACATATTTTTTTTTGTTTGCTACATGCATCCAGTGAAGTTGCAATTGTGGAAATAGTTTTCAGTTTTCCTTTCTTCTACTTCGTTTTTA
This sequence comes from Mohoua ochrocephala, assembly GCA_013398855.1. Lineage (NCBI taxonomy): Eukaryota > Metazoa > Chordata > Aves > Passeriformes > Acanthizidae > Mohoua > Mohoua ochrocephala. The sequence continues at coordinate 137,081 of VZTA01027423.1, forward strand.
AGTATTCTATTAGAGCTTAGATTTTTTTTATTATTATTATTTATTTCTAAATATACACAGGAGAATTTTTAAGATATTTGTCTAGTTATCTTATTAAAAAAAGTTGGTGGGAGTAGAGGAGAAGAAAGTAAAAAAACCCTGAAACCATCACCACCCCCATGCTCTTCTGAAATGCCCATGCCTTTGTTTGTATTGCATAATAGAAACAGAACGTTGGCTTTTTATAGAAAATTAGGAAAGCAATCAATGACTAATATGATAAATTGCCTTAGGGCATGTTGAGAAATGCCTTAAGAATGGCTGGAATACAATGTTGCTCTTGGAAAGCAAACAAAAGATCAGTCCCCTTTTACTACAGAGTACTGATGCACTCGCTGCACAAGGGAGAGTGAGGATTTTGGTAAATTTTGGATTCACTGAAGAGCAGGGGTCTGTATGGCTGGGAAGTAGAATTGGACTGTGGCAATCGCAGGAATCCAACGTGAGATGAGAATTACAGAGCTGGTGCTGCCTTGAACAAGACACATAGGAGGGGGAACTGTGATTTGCTTGCTGGCTAGACTGGCTCCAGAGCACTTTGGGGTTTAATATGTGGTAGTTTGAAAGTCCTGGCAGACAAAAATGCATTAGCAGAAGTGTTAGTCTGTCCTAATGGGAGTGTGGGTAACAGTTCCATCAACTCCATCTCTTTATAAAAAAGACCACAGATTACATTGGTTTAGTAATAATTTAGAGGGGGGAAGAAATCCCCAAGACCATACACCCTTCTTTCTTTTGTATTTTGCTTGTGGAATTACTGAAGCAGCCAAATCTCACCCCCAGAAATGTGCACGCATTCAGTTGAAAAACAGTTGACTTCCTGAAAAATTTTATATAATTGGAAGGAAAAGAGGCTGGTCAATCTTAAATTTGATGAGCCATTGGTGCATCAAAGTCTGGCCACTGTTGTGCTCTTTCTTTTAAGTCACTGAATTTCAAATAAAAAATAGCCTTTAAGCAATGCCAGCTGCAGTATAAAATTGTCTTACTAGTATAGGTGCTAACCTGAAATATCTTCAATAACTTCACATATATATATTTTTAAAGCAATGGAAGAGTGTTTTAAGAGTGTGTTCTTAGCATGGGTACAATGGACTGTCTGCCAGTGCCTTCTGAGGAAAATATGCCTGTGAGCTTTTTCTGTTAACTGGTGTACTGTGATGGTTTCGTAATGAATAGATTAATTGGATTTTTTATTAGAATAAAAAATGCTTTTCAGTTTAATTTTATTTCTTCTATTAAGTAAGAGAGATGGATTTAAATTATGTTTGTTGGCTCAGCAAAGCATTATTAGCTGATGAGCCAACATTTAGGGAAGCAAACTGAACAGGGAAGTTGCAGGCAGTGGAAAGCAGTGTCCCATGTAGCTAGTGGTCATTTAGCTAGGTTGGCATTGGAATCAGTTTGCAAGAGCGCAGCATAAGTACAGATATAGCTTAGTATTTGAATGTCTCTTTCATCTGAAAACCTCAAAAGAGCAAATGCGTGAGCTCTTCCAGTATCATTTTCTTTTATGGCAGTCTTAAGAGCTGCAGTGTAATAGTGAGTTATTGCTTGATCTGTCTAAAAGCCAGAAGAGTGTTGTATTGCTACATGACAGGAATAATTCTTGAACTTCCACCAAATTCTTGGTCATTGTCACTAGCAGACTCTTCATGTCGTTTCATGTGCTTTGGACAAAGCCTTGATTGTGGCAATAGTGAGATCAAAATTGGAATAGTCAAAGCTTCGGTGCTGATCCCCGTTCATTTGCATCCGCTGCGTCCCAGCCGCAAGTGGGATTTCTTGACAGAAGGAAGAATAACTCCTAGAAGAAAATGATGGCAGGCTGTGAAGGAGATGTTTGAAGTTACTGTAGAAATAAAGACAATGACCGGTGCTGTTTCAGCAAGCTGGTCAAGTAGGCACACATTGATGAATGCTGCCACAAATACAAGATCTCTGTGACCTCTCATCTTCCTCTGATGCTAACACAAGCTGTTAATCAGAAAAATCAATGAGATTTATAATGCAATTAAAGCAACTTGGTGCCAGCTTAAATGTTTACTATAAAAAACCCTCCAAACATCATCACTGGGAATAATATTTTTTCTTTATGTTGATAATGAGACGGGTTTAAAAATTAATATGGAATTTAACTGTGGTGGGTGGACAGTGTTGAAACAGGGTCCTTACTGAGACTGGGAGCCAAGTAACAACCAACACCGATACGGTTAACAATTGTTCTCCTTTATTGTTCAAAACAAGCGGGGTTCTATAGCACTGTTTACCGGTCATCGGCTGTTCACGCGCCTTAACTAACTATAATTGGCTACTAAGGTACAATCACGCGTATCCACCTTTTACTTATTGGTTAACATGCAGTAAACAAGTGTCCTCTCTCCCCCCATCCTGCAGTTATCGTATCTTGTTGAACATTCCTTTTCTTCTTGCGAAGCCGTTCTTCTTTCTCTTTCCCTGTCTTCAAGGACACTTCTAGCGCTAAATCATGCTAATCTTGCAGCACTCAGGACAAACAGGCCCTGCTAAGCCTGGCTTGTTCACTTCGTTTTAAGAATCCCTCTACACAGTGTCAACCACAGCTCATTTAGGCTGTTTGGTGGTAGGACCAAAATATCTGGTTTAGCTGTAAGATTTAGCTTTCATTACCTGTAAGTGAAAAAAGTTGAAGTAGTAACCTAAATGCTGTTGCCAATTCTCGAAACCACTGCAGCTACTCAAATCCAAGTTTCCCAAGAAATGTTTGTCGCAAGTAATGTTAAACAAGGGAGATGTAGCCACGAGGAGTTTCATCTGAGTTTGAAAAAAACACTAAACCAACCAACCAAACAAAATGACCACTAAAACTACATTTTGATTTCCAAAAGCATGAAATATTTCATATTACTTGGGAGAAGAAAAAGCGAGATGCCAGCTGATTCCAAAAAGACTGTCACAAAGACTTGAGGTTTAGCGAATATACTGGGTGTTTTCAGTAATGCCTTTGAGGTTCGCCCACTAACAGTAGTTCTGAAAAATGTCTTTAAAGTCTGCATCGTGTTCTTTTGATGGATTACCGGAATCTCAGGCTCATGCCTCAATGTAGTGCAACATAAACTGCAGCTAAAGCAGAGAAGGAGGAAATTAGATGAGAATGCCTGAAGAAACTTTGAATGTCCTTGCTTTGATGTATTTCACAATCTTAGCATGACTTCATAGCTGCCAGTATACAATATATATATATAATACTCAGAGAGCCAGCAAAGCATGACAGCCTGAAACGGCAGTATGTACTATACAGCAAGTGAAAAGTGAATTAAATATGTCAGGAATGACTGCAAAGTTCAAACAAAAATTGTTATTAAAGTGTTGATTGTGGCTCTATTGTTTTGAATTGACCTGTTTGGGTTTTTTAAATTCTGAAGCAGGTACTACATCCCTGTGATGTCTAGAAAGAATTTAGAGCATTTTCACTCTCAGATTATAGCAAAGCACAAATAAAAGTTATGTTGTTTTTCTGTATAGTGGCATACCTTGTCATTAGATCTAAGAGTAACTGGATACCTCACTAGACAAACCTGCTGTGAATAGAGATTGTAAGACAACCTAAATATTAGAGGGAGAACAGCAGTGAGTAGTAACGCATCTTGCAATGTGAAAAGGTGAGGATTGCCATGAAATGAGTATTAAACAAATGCTTTAGTACCACTTCAAGGGCTTCTTTCAGGTCTGTGTTGCTGTGATGGCTGCCTCCACCATGGTTTTGCTAACAAAGTTACCCATCCGTGAGCAGTAGTAATGACTTTGAATTTATTACGTAGCCACCTAATCTTGGGATGGTGTTGGACACTTGCACATCAGAGACTGTTTTCTGCCCCTGGTAAACCTGGGCCAGCCATGACAAGCACTTAGAAAGATTTATTCCCAACTTGCCTGAAGGGGGAAGCACAGACAAAGGCGTCACTGTGTCTGTCCCAGAATTCAACAGATCTTTTGAGAGTTCAGGGCTTCTGAAATTCACTCCTGTCACATCAGAGATTTTTGTGTACTTAGATCTGATTGCTTCAGTGACAAAAATGTTGGTGTTTTAACCACATTTTTGAAAATGCTTGCAAACACTGAAGAACTGACATTCTTAAAATGGCAAGAAGCAACTGCTTGACTATCAGTGGCAATTAGTACAAAATCTATTTTCTTGCTTTTGTGGATGCATTCTGGGAACAACTTTGGAAGTGAAATGAGAAGAAATGCAGTCATTTGACTAGCAGCATTATTAATTGGAATATAAGGTGGATGACTGTTTTGTTCTTTTTGCTTTCACATCAAGTAGAAAATACAACTTTGCCTGGCAACTTTAGAAATCTGATCTACGATTCCTCTAGTTCCTTTTTCACTTTTGTACGTGTGTGTCCTAAAATGGGTGTTTGCAACCTAAGCACCAAGTAGAGTGCAATCTTTTAGTGGCAGAGGAAAAAGTAAATTCTGTCCTGGTGACTTAAATGGATACTTCCATTATACTGAAAGACAAAGGACCAAGATCTCTGCTGGTTTTACTTTACAGACAGTAAAGTAAAGTTTACAGTTCTGTTTCATCTGTAGAGAATCTTAGCAGTAGCCAAGGCCCAAGGCATCCTGGCCTGTGTCCAGCAGGACCAGGGCAGGGATTGTCCCCCTGCACTCGGCACTGGTGAGGCCACACCTCAAGTGCTGTGTCCAGTTCTGGGCCCCTCACTCCAAGAAGGACGTGGAGGTGCTGGAGTGAGTCCAGAGAAGGGCAGCGGAGCTGGGGAAGAGTCTGGAGCACAGGTCTGGTGAGGAGTGGCTGAAGGAGCTGGGGGTGTTTAGCCTGGAGCAAAGGAGGCTCAGGGGAGACCTTATGGCTCTCTACAGCTACCTGAGAGGAGACTGGGGCCAGGTGGGGGTTGGCCTCTTTCCCCAAATAGCAAGTGACAGAATGAGAGGAAATTGCCTCAAGTTGCACTAGGGAATGCTTAGACTGGGTACTAGGAAAAATTTCTTTCCAAAATGGGAACAGACATTGGAACAGGTTGCCCAGGGAAGTGGTGGAGTCACCAACCCTGGATGAATTTAAAAGATGTGTAGAGGCGGCACTTGGGGACATGGTTTGGTGGACTTGGCAGTGCTCAGTTAATGGTTGTACTTGATGATCTTGAAGGTTTTTCCAACCTAAATGGTTTTATGATTCTAATTTGGTTTCAGGAAGGAGTGAGCGGTCCTGAAACAGTGACCAGCACAAAGGATGAGAAGGGATCTCAGAGGCAGGTCTGCTATTTCACTCTAAAGCTGGAATCCTCTTTTGTTGAAAGATTAAGATGCTGTCTGTTACCTTTTACAGTAGTACTTACAATTTGATTTTCAGTTTCTCAGCCAAGTATCTGTTGTCAAAAGCATTCATGACTAAGGTAAAAGAATGAAGGATTTTGCCAAACAAACAGTAGAAAACGAAAGGCTATCCATGTTCCTTGTTGTTCCAGATGAATATTGTATTAAAGACATGCCTAAGTAACATGGTTAAACCTGGCTTTGGTATTTTATTTTTATTTAAAGTGTGTTGCATTTATAATACAGCTTTTTAAATTTGCAGGTCCCACTCTATTGTCATTGTTCGAGAAACAGCATATGATAATTTGAAATCACTATATATAATACCTTGAATGTAGCCTTCAGTTCCCTTACATGAGATCGTACTGAATTACAGTATTGTACTGACAGTGGGGGTGATACTGAGAGATGCAGTGTTGAGCAATGAGCTTTCTCTCTGAGTTAAGTCGTTTCATCCATTTTATTTATAATTCTAAATTCATAGCAAAGATAGGGTAAATAGTATTAAGGTAAAAATGTAGTCAGCTGTACAAAGACTGAAGCCATGTGAACATGGGCAGACAGAGTGGAGTCTCAGTGTTGGCCGAAGGTTGTCATCCAAAGCAGCCCTTGATGGAACTGAGTGAGACATGTCTTCTTTGTTTCTGCTTTTGCCATACTTGTATAGGACTTAAAATACAATTGTTTAGATAATAGAGACTGATGGGCAGCTAACATCTGAGAATGAAGTAAAGGATTTAAGGGGTGTGACATGGACTTAGGATGCAACAATTTAACTTTTAGCACAGATTCTTTGGATTCATGCCTTGTCTTGGTAGTATTCATCCTTGCAACTAATTTCTCTAAAAGCTTAAGGTAAATTAAAATAATACTAAACAATGCAGGCCAGTTTGTAGTTCTTGTAACATTGTGTGTGTACAATACTACTCTAGGATTTCCAAACCAAATCAACATCCTTTGACAAGAAAATTGAAATCTTGATAAATTAGCAGCAAATCAAAACAACTATCCTTCTATTTAAACATACTCTGTTAACTCATTGACACTGATGTAAAATGTTTTCCTCAGTAAGAGTAAACTGAATGTACTCAAATGAGAGGAAATAATTTTTGATTATTTCATTTTTATTATTATTTTGGATTAAGTCCACAAGGATCTCTTAAGAAAGTGTTGCATCACCTGACACACAGATATGCGATGGCTGTAAAATAATTAGAGAAGAGATTAATAAAGAGCATTTGTGTTATGAATTAATGAAATGTCAGGATCCAGTCTAGAGAAGTGGGGAAGATGGTTTGCATGTATTCAGAGAACTGTACCAAATGTAGTTTACAGCTGTCTCTGTGGACAGCAAAGAGCTCAGCTTATTTCAGTGCCCCCATTTTAAGTGATGTGTGTGAGATCTGGACAGACTGCTGAGCAGATGGTCCTAGTGTGAGATGGAGTACTTCTTCCAAAGCACTAGTTGGTGTGAATGGTGTGCTGGCAGAGAGGTGTGCCGTGACCTGGCTACTAGAGAAGGCAGTGATGAGAAAAATCGGTTTGGAAAGAGGGAGCATTTGAGCCGCTCTGAGAAGTTTCCTGTAAAACTCAGGTTAAAATACTCGGCAAATTTGGATACTCGTATTACTGTTAGATTCCCAGCCATCACCATAACTGGTCTGTTTTGTGTACCTGAAATGTCTTGTATCATTTCATACGGCTGTTCAGTGCGTGAGCCTTTGGTTCATACCATGCTGCTGCTAAAACCACCACGGGTTGCTTTTTCTCTTGATTTCCTTCCTCCCCCCGTGCTCCTTCTGTGTGGTATCTTAATCCTGTGCTCTTTCTTTATCAAAATGTAAAATCTCTGCTGGAAGAAAACATGCTGAAAATTTGAATGGTGCATTGTCTCACCCCACATGCAGCATTTGGCAGCCTCAGAGTGACTGTAATCACAGCTGCTCTCAAACCTGCTTGCTGTCAGAGGATCTCCCCCAGGCCCTTGTGAAAGCCAACATTAAGATCAGAGCCGGAGCAATAAACTTCTGTCTTCCATGGTTATAGACATCCCAAATCCTACTCAAAGGTGTGCTTAAACTGCAGCCAAAATCATCGCTTTTCAGTTGGAGCTGCAGAGGTGAAAAAACCCCAAACCTTTCTCTTGATACTGTTAAAGGGTCAGTGTTGAAGAAATACGGAGTGTAGTGATTTACATACTGGGTTTAGCATCTGTCTTTAAAATTCTTGTAGTGGGCAATTACTGATTACAGCTAAGATCCTTTCTCAGTAGGTTCAACAAAAGAACTTTTTTTGGAGGTGGGGAGATTATAGATTTCTGTCTATAGGTGTTGGCTCCCCTATTCCCATCCTCATACTTGCGGAACTATCGGTGTTGTCACCATTTGGTAATTTTGCCCCACAGGAATGTCATGATCAGACCCACGGATAAGCGAGACTCTTGCAACACATTGAAAATGCAAACCAAAGTTACTCCTTCTGAAGAGCTTGTAAAGTTCAGGCTGGGTCTTGAGAAATCCACACAAATGTTCTTATTTTTTTTAAATGGGGTTAGTTTTATAGTTGTTTTCTTTAAATAAATAAATAAAAACTAATGAAAAGGGATCTCTTTCTTTACAAGTGGTTTGATCCCACTGCTAGGGAGGATGTAATCCAGATGACATTCTCAGGGGATAGTAAAGGCTTTTGCCAATATTCCTGTGTTGCTGAAAGATTCACCAGGCAGCATTCCTAGCTGGGACAAAATGCATTACTGCATCACTGTTAGTTTTACCTCCAACTTCCACCCCAAAGCCCCCTTTCTTAAATCTTTTGAGAATCGAAAAAGCAGCAAGGGTTCAAGTGAAGACCCTAAAAGTAATTCTCCATTAGTTTAAAAGGTAGCTTTGCAAAGTTTTGGTAAAGTAGTTAACTGAAACTTGACATTATACAGCGTATTTTAATTTAGTAGTGTAACGATGTGGTGATAGAGTATTGCCATCTACCAAAAACGTATGTTTAGGAGAATTCCAGAAGTTTTGAAGAAATAAAAGTTGTTCCAACTTAACATCTAATAGTGAAGATTTTGAATAGCTGAACTCATGTCTTCGTGTAGAGCTACTTTGTTTTCTTTTAAATAAATATTTTCCCCAGATTTTATAGTTTTGGCATTATTTGTTCTACAGATTATTCTAGAGGTTAGGAGGGCCTTGTGGCTTTAGAAAATTCTACCAGATGTTGCATCTTTCAAAAATTCATATTTTCTGAATCCTTTTTGCGGTTGCATGAGTTCTTTAAAACCTTGTGATTAGTGTCTACCTACTGCTCATAAATCACCCTTTCCTCATCAGGCATACCTCTGCTTACATTTTATTTATTCATCCTTCAGTGTTACCAAATACTAGTAGCTCACTGAAAATGTACCCTACTAACGCTTTGTTCATGTAAACTTCTTTGAAACATAGACTTGAGACTACTTGAGTAAAATGTGAATTAATATATAGCAAATTCCAGTTTCTTACCAAATCCTTCAGAACACCTTCACAGTTCAAAAAAAAAAACCCAGCCAAACAAAAAAAAGTTTCTGATATCATTCAGCTAAAAAGGATTAATGTTATTTGTTCCCTGTGGGAGTACACAGCTGAAAGGATCCCGCGCTAGCTCCCTGCTGGCATAACAGCTGACACACCTACAATTAAAACAGCAGAGACTCATCCAGCATCTCTTTCCAAGAAGAACTGGTCTTCCTAGATATTCTCTGTGCAACTGTGGATACTGTGCTTTAAATCACTGATTTTATTTCATTCATATTTGTTGCTGTATTTGCTTTCTCCTGTTATGCAGCATTCTGTCCTGAGAGATAATCCCTTCATTAGTAATTCATAAAAGGAACGTTCACATGAATGAGTGCTCATAATCTTGTGCTCTGTGAATTCAGATGGATGTATGTAACCATTAGCACAGATACATACATCCATCAAGCCCATCTCTCCATAGCCAGGCATTGTATGAAGTATAGTAAACATCAATACAGATTTTGGGTTCTTCTCAGGAGAGATCGAATAGAGTAGCTGGAAGAGCACAAGCAAATATCTGATTTCATTCTGGCATTAACTCACACAGTTCATGGGCTATTTTAAGAACTCTCTTTGTATAGCTGGAGCTGAGTTTCAAACAGTGCTTCAAAGTAACGAGTGGTCTTGGCAGACAGAAAAATTCTGCCAAATTAGAAGTGAAATTAGACTAGTATAGTGTTACAACAATAAGGTTAATCGGTTAAGGGAATAATTTGTGGGATAGGATCATTAAAATGTCAGTGCCAGAGATGTTCCTGGACTGCACATAGTGTAGAAGATGCTTCACTGAAAAGGGAGGAATAGGAAAGTCTGTTCTTCCTCAGTAACTGTAACACAAAGCACTGCTGCTTTTGTGCTTGTACATTCTTTTTCATTTAGCAGCAAAGTTCTTGGTAAAGATCAGAAAACTCTTTAAATAACCACTTCCTGGTACGTCCTTGAGTTGCCGATAGCTCAAAGGAGAAACTTCTTTTTCAAGTGTGAGAATTCTGTTCCTGATCATGGCTTTTGTTGGGACTGTTTGTGACTGATTAATATGTATAAAGTGCAAGTAAAAATCTTAATGATTTGTAGATGTACAAAACTATGACCAATTGCCTTTTTCTACTGTTGAAAGTTGTCACAGAGGAGCACTTAGAAATGGCCACTTGGGTTAGAAATTGACCTTGGATCTCTGTATTCTGGTATTCTGTCTTCACTTGTGACTAATACTGGACTGAGGGGAAGATGCACAAAATTTTAGTGTATGTTAAAGTAGGGCAGTTTCAATTTCTTGTAGTAACTGTATGTCCTCTCATTGAGACCTGTTCTAAATATATTGTATTATTTCAAGATATAATACTGGTATTTTGAGCAAGGTCAGATCACCATTTTATAAGGAAAAATTTAAACCAACTTGTCTTTAACCATCTTCGTTGGTTGAAACCAGCAGGAATTGATTGTGTAAGTGAGGAAGTCCCAGCAACGCTTCAGTTGGAAATTCAAAGCACTGAGTTGATAATTTTATCAGCTTTTACCTATGTCTTTTCACCTCTCTGGACGAACAGCTGAGGAAGAACTGTACCTGCAGCATCCACAGCCACTCCTGAATATCTGGCTAAGGCTGCAGAGTTTCCTCCTCAGCGAAATTATACTTCTGTAGTGCTAAAGGTATGTCTAAACTGCATGTCTTTGGAAGGCCTTCAACCATGCCACAGTATGTAGTTGGATGATTTTAAGGCTGTTTGGGCTAGAATGGGGCACAGTAGACTTCTTCCTCTCTCCTTTGCATCAAACGGAGTCCAGGTATATGGGACAGGCATACAAAGTATGTCTGGATTTGGCCTAGTCAGGAAAAAAGGAAAAAAAAATCAATACCTCTTTCATCATATGGTATTTGTGTAATTGAGAACTAAATTATAATTTCTAAAAAGCCAGTTGTTTTGAAATATTAGTGATTCTGAAAATAAGTGTGAGTTTCTAACAAGCATTTCTGTTGTTAGCTTGCTGGAATCCCTGACTACCCTTGCACATCCATGTTAGGACTTTCAAAATGGCCTAGCAAAATTGGTTCATCTTTCCTGGTTATGAGGAGGCAGAGGAAGATTAGAAACTGCCATTTTCTTTTTGAAAAATCTTTTGACTACTGATTTTCCTACAGAGGCTCCAACAGTCCTTCTGGCAATAAAGCAGGGAGAGACTACAATGAAACTAGGGAGTCCTGAAATAAGAGATAAAAGTTGAAGATAAGAATCTTTTTTTGGTTATAGTGTTTTATCTTCTTGTTTATTACTTCTGTGCTTTAATTGTGAAAATGGAATATGGTAGTGATAGGGATTTATGTCCTCTGTTAACGTGAGCTGCAGTTAAAACCTCACAAGAGCTGAAGGACAGATAAAAGAAAATCAAACAAAAGAGGAGCTCACATGTTTTCGTAACACAGTGGGTCGTGGTGGTGCCTCAAATGGGACAGAGGAGAAGGAAATAGAAAATCAGGACTATCTTCAGCTTGCTGGAGGATAGAAAGCTGAAGGTAAAATGGCATTCGATTGTTTTATATGAAATTTGTACCTTGGCCAGAATCCCTTATACAAATTCTTCGCACTGGAAAAATGTTACTCAGGGGAATCCATCTTATTGCTTTTTTTCCATTTTGATGAAAAAAGTAATGATATGAAGTGGAAAATGTCAAGTAAAATTAATCTAAATATTGGCTTCATGCAACAAAATAGAAAACACATTTTACCGTGTAGTGGTGTTATTCACTAAAGCCCTGAACTACAGGTGTGCCAAACTGTCAGGACATTTTTATGCAACTGATCGATTTTCCTCTGCTAGAAAATGCTGCAATCCCCAGGGTTTGTTCTCCCCTTGGACCATGACCTAGAAAAGTTTTTAAACACTTGCTGCACAAGACTCACCACTCCTTTCCTTTTGTGGCTATATCCCAGATGGGGATATTTTCCATCTGCGTAGTGTGGCCCTATTCCTGCAGCACCTGGGCATCTCACCTGGACCTTTCTGCTTGCTCAAAGACAGTGGTGTGAAAGTGCAAGACAGACCCCACACAGCTGGTGTGGCAACTGCAATTTAAGCATGGGTGCAGTTGACTTTTGTTGCACGCGTGCAGGAAGTCTGTCTGTGCGCGTCCTATCCCCGACGTACGGAAGCAGAGCAGGAACGGGAACACCATTTGGAGTGGGTAATGGAAGCCTGCTGCCCTGGCTTCCTGAGGGTGTCCCTTGGGGGTGCCGCTAGAAGATGGTTGTTCGTCTGTGGTAAGGCTAAGATGTTATTTTTGTACTCCAAACCAGAGAGTTTCTTGTTTTATTAATTGGAAGCTAGAAAGAATACATGCTGATGGTCTTCGGTGCTTCCAAGTCAAGCAACTACTCTTTGATGAATATTTGATGCTAAATTTGTTACCGAGTTTGACTTTTAGATTTTTGGAATCCCTTTGGTAGTGTAAGCCAAGATACACTGGAAATCCTTGTGAGAGCAAGAAATCAATCCCATATTTGCAAGCCTTGGCCAGTTTCCTGAATGTTTGAATGTCCTCCCTCTTGGAGTCTAGTTTTCTGAAACACAGCGCTCCTGATTATGTGCTGTTTGGATGACAGCTTGAGAAATTTGTAAGAGTGAAGGGCGACCTATTTGCATTTAAATTTTTTTTCTGTGTGCTTAATGAAGATTTTCCCGTTTAGAAATTGAATTTCATCACACATTGTCTAAAAGCTTGTTGTGTACCACAAATAGATATTTTCCAAGTAGAAATCAAATAACTATTTAAGAAGAATATGTTTATATCAAAACAACTGAGACTGATGTGTTAGTGACACTGCTACTGAGTTACTGCTGTTTGTACACACTTCCCATTGTTTTGAAGAGCCACATTGTCTCAGGTCACCTTCAATTCTTGTTTAACAATATTTTGGGCCCTCACTCTTATAGATACCCATCTTCTTTCTTCTTAAATTATTTTTCTTTTCTTCTTGAGTTTTAAACCTTATTCACCTCTATACACACGTATTAGTTGTGGTCAATGCTGTATTTTAAGAATTAAAAATAGCGTGTGGCCAACAGCATTTAGCATTTGATTATTTCAGGGTTAGAAGGATATGTAGTGCCTGTCAGCAATGTTCTCTGAGGTATCTTTGTTTTGAAGTCCATGCATTTGTTCATAAATAAACATCTTTATGCGTATTTATTTACATCTGTAGACTTTGTCTCCCACTGGTGAGAATAGCTGGCTTACCTTCAATACACAGCACACAGTCAATTTAAATACAATTTAAATTTGCTTCTGTTTCTCTTAGCTAATGAGTAGCAAGTGATTTGCCAGCCCTAATTATGGTGTTATTGTGTTTCCAAGAGGCACATTGACATTAAATTCTACAGTGGCTTAAAGCATCTTGGTGTAACTGTGTCTAAACAGAGCAAAATGCAGCCTCTCTTTATTACATGCAGCCAGTGACAGCAGCTGAGGCTTTTTTGCATGACAAAATGCAGGCAAACTGAATGTCAGATTAGAACTGTTCTCCAGAAACCCCAAAAAACTAGTTATTTTTTTTATTTGTGTTTTTTTCCGGTTTTTTTGTTGTTTTTTTTCCCCACAAACTCATTCTCTTCAGAAACGCCTATGTCAGCTCTGATGGCGCATTCGGGATTGTGCAGTGAACTGAGGGGGGGCTGTACAGAAAGTAGGTTTAAAAATTGAGTAGGTTTTAAAAATGCTTCAGTTGAGTACCACAAAGTAAGCGGGTAAAGATAGGTGTGAGCCTTTTTCTTTTCAGTTGGTTGTTAATTTTGGTTTTTGGCATTTTCTTCAGTGCACTGATGCAAAACAGTAGCGACAACCCCATCACCTGGAACTGGGTTGCATGGCATTTGCAAAACAGCCTGTGTAAGTATAGCAAGTCTTTTCAGAGGGTACAGCTGGCTTGAAATGAGGATTGTTGCATGGGCTGTTGCATACAAAAATCTCTCTTCCTCTTTTTATCTCTCCTTTTATTGGAAATGTATTACAAGCACTGAGTTTGAGCTTTCCTTGAAAGCTTTAAAAACTCTTACGCTCATATAGAACAACTTATGTTTTCCTTATGTAGCTCCTGGTGCCAGAGGAATTTATAAAGTGCTTTTAGCAGCTTAAAAGCCTGAAAAGTGTAGGATAATCCTTCCCATTCTTTAACACAGTCCAGTATCCCTTCATCAGCTGTCCTAGTGGTATGGCTCCTTACTGCGGTAAAATGTCTTCTCCGCCATGGATGTGCTCAGGCTTGCAGATGGGTTGAGGCTTGTTCTGACAAATGGATCTTACTTTTTATCTCAACATTGTCTCTAGAAGGTTGAAGTCATAAGAATTTGTAGGGTCTTTCTGAGACTTACCTGGTAGTACCAGTGTGTTGAAACCATTGTTTATTACACAATGATACATGAAATCTCCTCGCTTCTCCCTCAGTTTTGTCGCACCAGTTGACCACTTTTCAAATGTGTGATCTGCTGACATGTGCAAGTGCTGACATGTGCAAGTCTCAACCATTCTATGGTTCTTGAAACGAGTTGAGACTCCACCATCCCCTTCTTCTAAAAGTGACTTTTGCTGCTGGTTCATAAAATTTTCTTTTACCATTTGGTTCTCTGTTCTCTTCCTCATAGTTCAAATATCTCTAGAAAGCTTCATAATTGTATTTTTCAGTGCTATGGTGTGAATGGTCAGGAAAGAAGCTCATGGTATGTCAGAGCCACATTTGAAGTTCTGTCTCTATAAGCTTAAAAAGAAACTTACGCTGGAGTTGCACAGAAGGTATTTAGGCACCTCACTTACGACACCTAAATGAGATTTTGGGAAATCCTGTTCCCAGTCTTGTAGGAATTTCTTTTGCTCTTTTCTTACAGCTTTCTGTCCAAGTTTTACAGACTGAAAGGAAAGCACATAAGTTGAAATCCTGGTCCAGAAAGCCACATGATACTATTCAGTGCTTCTCTGGATTGGGATGTAAGCCCTTAAATCCGCTGAAAGTTTGGTACTTAGACATTCCTTGAGGATGACTATGTGAGTGACCTGTCTGAAGATGGTGTTATATAGCACTAGGATCAGAACCTGGGAGATTCTGGCTCACCCTTGTCTATCAACAGCAAATGATAATGTCTCTCTCCTTGTTTAAACTGAATAGTGGTGATGACTTTTTCACTGCTTATGGAAAACCCATTTCACGCTTTGTCGTACCTTGTATTCCAGACAACGGCAGTGGAAGGACTTCAGAGAAGAAAATGCAGGAAAATTCGGTTCTGATACGGATCTGAACTGAAACAGACAGGAAATACCATATTCTAAGCTTAGTGGCACTGACAGTTTTTTTTTTTTAAAGAACCCTAGTCCTTAATATGACCCACATTAAGAAAACAGCCTGTTACATTCATCAGCTGTTCCCCACATGGTCTTTAAAACACTCTCCAAAAAGGTATCTATGAGCGTAACTTTTTTGATCTCAACAGATTATTTAGTATTTTCTTACTTTTACGTGTCTCAGAGTTCGATGTTTATCTGGAAAGGAAAAAATCTTCAGTAGCTGATTATAGTCTCAGGTTCAGATGGCATCTCTTCATTTGAAACTTTATTCATTGATGTAAAATAAAAGGATATTTACCAGCATCAGATTTAGTGAATGGAATGTTTTTCTTTTTGACCTTAAACCAAATTATAATATTACATTTTAGACAAATTAAGTTTCTGTGATTGTTTGAAAGCAGTATGTTCTACTTTTGTTATCTTTAACACTGAGGAAAAAAACCCTTACCATTTTCTGAAATTAAAATCTAGTTTTATATTAATAAAGTGTTGCATTTCTTGTCTGGCTCAAAAAGCCTTCAGGCAACAGACACATTTCAATGGGATTGCCTCCAATTTACAAAGAAAGTACTGAGTCAAGGCCAAACAAGTTATGTGACTGCTTTTCTTACAGCTGTCAGTGGCTATAATCAGGGAAAAAGCAGAAATCGTCCAACTCTTTTGTGTGCCACTAAACCACCTTACTACTGTGTCATCTAGAGCCTCTTCTCCAGCACCTTCCTTTTCACTGAGCACGGACAATAACCTTTACCTGATATTCTGTTTGGGTGGTCCTTTTACATATGGCAGAGAGATAAACAACGTGAAAGTTTAGCTGGTTCAAGGAACTATATTATATTACAATGCTTGGTTAGTTTAACTTTGGCACATGATCGAATACAAGGGGTAATTATATGCTGGAGTTATTCAATATTTGAACAGCTTGGAAAGAGCAATCTTTAGGGAGGCGGAGGGCTCAGTTTGATTATAGAGCTGCCTTATTTATGCCTTGTGGGACTACGCTGCTTGCTGTCTCGTCTCTGATTCAAGGTGTAAAAGAAATAAAATACTGATGCAAAGATTTGAGTTAGAGTAACACCAATAAGAGTATTTTGTTGAACAGTGGATTTGATGAAGGCATGGTCTCACCGTTCCACATTGTGCAGCTTCCTTTTCAGCATGTGTAAAAAGAGAAAAAGTCTAGCCTGTTTTATACTGAAAAATCAAATAAGCATTCATTCTGGGTTTATTGCCTACCACCCTCGGTTAACTTCTTCTTCCAGTTCCTACTGTCTACTTATGACTATAATTTTCTTTCAGTCTTAGTTATACAGCCCTTAAACCATCACTGGAAATTTATGGGCAGCATTTGACTTGTCAAGCTTATTTGAAAATTAATGGATATCTAAATCATCCAGGCAGCTCTGAAATCCCCATTTTTTAATGTTTCTGCACTATTGACTATCTCAGATGTGGTAAGATGCTCTAATGATGAGTACCTGAGGGCCTAAGATATCCATCATTATTTGGCTTTTGTTTTGCCTCCATAAGGCATGTTGCTCTGTCTTCGGAGCTGTGTTTAATGTGTGTTAAAGTTCACTGCACTTTCCCAAGTTCTCTGAGGTAATGCTATAAACCAGCACGCTGCCCCTCGAGAGGCCAAGGTAGTTGACTGTTTGAGGGACACTCGAACCACATGGATCTGTCCTGCAACGAACATCTGTTTCAAGATTCGCAGCATGCTGGGAATGATTAATGAGTGGTTTTAAGTGTATTTCACTTTATGAGTGAATATCTGACTGGCACTAAGTGGCTGTTGCCTTTCACCTAGAAGTTATCACAGCGCACTCCTGAGCTTTGAAGGATTTACCTTGCTCTTTCTGTCCATCTTCTAGCAGCACAGTAATTTGAATACATAAATTTTCTGCGGATGTGTAGGCTTGCAGGGAGTCATTAAGTATGGAAGGTGACTTTCCAAAAAGATCTGACATGATTGAGAATCAGTAGAAAATTATTTGGTCATTACTACTCCAGGGATCCAGGTTCCTGAGAAAACAGAGAAGTTTCCTGGCTTGAATGTAAGTGAATGAGGGATTTCCCAGCACTCAAGAAAGTCAACAATTCATAGCAATTTCTGCTGTTGATATGCAGAAGGATCTCATCGTGGGTGGGTTTACAGGGCACTGTTGTGCAATCTGAAGGGCCCTGGATGAGTAGGGAGATGGCAGGAAGGTGTGGGTAATTGTTGTTAACTTTCCTGTTAGGTACAAGCCACAACCTCTGTGGATAACTCTGGAATAGCACCTGTCCTCATCACAAAAGGCCACAAGTAGAACTCCCTGCCCAGGGAGAACTATTCTGAAAGGTGGGAGTCTGTAAGAGGGCCTTGAGGGTGAGGAGGGTAGCAGGGCCATGCAGAGGGGAGAAAAACCATCTTTATTATTCCTGTAGTACTGTATAAGAACCACCTGGTTTTGTGGATATAAAAGGGCATGTTCTGTAGACTTTGGTGAAACCTAAGACTGTAGACTGGAAAAAACCTACCCAAGTTTGTTCTGCACTTCACTGAAACCATTTGCAGCTCAACTGGCAGGCAGACAAGGCATTTATGATTGCTGATCACTCTCACCAGCTGGACATTCATGGCTTTTCTTGCAGTTGTTCTGAGGACAAAAATGATGGCAAAAAGCTTTAGTTCTGCTTTGACTGTAACTTGGTTATATAAGAGGGTAATCTATTTGGTCCAGCTCCTAAAAGTCCTGCAGATTTTTTTAATTTTAGGAGAAAGAATTATCTTGTAAATGCTTCCAAGGACGCAATCCATGTTCCTGCCGTTCTCAGACCCAATTTTGCTGTAACACGAGTGTGTGTGCACACGAGTGACCTTAGGCTGCTGGAAATAGAGATGTGTTAGGCCAGTTGATATGGCCCATTGTGTTCTTCCAGTTTCTGAGAACTAGCCACGTGGGACTAGGCAGTAGATGGACCCTTTCCCTAAATCCAACGGCCAAGTCCCATCACCGACAGTGAGGACAACCCCTTTCCTCCCAGGTGATTCTTTGTTCTTTACACAGCGAGTCCCATTCCACTGCAGGAGAACTTTCTGTGGTGCATGAATAGCAGAAAGACTGAGCCATCAAAATCAGCTTAAAGCCCTTAAGCCCAAGATGTCACATCTGCTTTGCAGAAATTACAACAGGAAAACAACATGATTTAAAAAAGAATCATTTCAAAACAAACATTGTAAAAACTTAGTGGAAAAACATCTGCAGTTTTCAGACCATTACAGCAGTTTGTCAGGGAGGTCATGGAGCATTTTTGCATTTTGTTCCTTGAATTTATTATTGTTGCTTTATATTTCTAAATAGCATCATTTCCCACCAAGGAAGTTATGCTGATGTCAGCAACAGCATGTAGCTGCTAGGCAAGGTATACAGGGTGCCTGAAATACTGCAAAGAATGTGATAATTAGGACAGCACAATAAATATGAGAGGCAACATTTACAAGGGATTGTTCTTGTAAATTATCTTCGAGAATGGAGATGCCTGGAAGAAAAAAAAAAAAAGAACAAAACAAGCTAAAAAATCCTTCCCAAGCTGCTAGAGCAGTTAGCGCAAGAAGCAATAATGCCTTTTACCATGCAAATAAAAAAATACAAACGCAGCCATATTTTGGATCAGAAAAAAGAGTGCTACAAGTATGGCTGCACTAGAAAGGGCAACATCACGTGAGGAGGTATTAAGGCCATATATTGTTGGCCAGGTATTGGAGCTAAAGCTGCATGGTGGTGGGAGAACTGTCTGTGTGAGGTAATGATGTCAAGAAGCAGAGTTGATCTGATCACACTGACCTTGACTGGAAATTCTCTCCCTACCCTAAGTTCGAACTAGCTTGCAAAGCTGACAAGGTGTCTCACCAAAACCCCACTTTCCTAGAGAAATGGAGGCAAGAACAAATGCTAAGCAGGATCACCCAAGAGCTGACACAAGACCTCTCATGCTGTTAACATGGTCACTGTGAGGACTTTGGTCCTGCAGACCTTCCAAAATGCTTTATTTCTTTATGAACTCTTTCCCAGCTCGGCAGGTACGATTGAATGGTGAATAATCTTGCCATTGTGACAGAAATGTTTGCTCTCTCCTTCTGTCATAGATTGGGGAAAGATTGAAGAAAGCTGAGGTTCACAGAAAAGCCTAAAACAGAAGAGTAAACGCATGAGTCGCTTTGGTGGACTCTTGTGTACGTTCAAAATACGCTTTGTTGTCATTTGCACTTGAATAGAAGCCCTGTTCCTGTAGGAGTTGAGTCAGTTGTTAAGAGACAGTTTCCTAGTGACTGGCTTAAATCAAGTCTCTAAAATTCTGGTGTAATAGAACACAATCCTGCCCCTGATTAACATTAAGCAAACCTGTCTCTTCAGCTGTGATGTCCCGAAGTACACGGTGTAACCTACAAAAACACAAAACTTGTCTGCTTTCCAGTGCCCAGTGTCACATATGGCTTTCTGTAGCTGACAGAAGGCAGATGCTGTCAGACTTAGACTACAAAACTAAACAAGGATTGATTGCAGTGTGAAGGATCAGTGTAAATTTTGCCTAGGGCTAGGTTACGAGAGTGTTCTTTGGGATTAGCTCAAGGCTCTTCCTCAGACTTCACATGGCAAGTGGGAGGCCCGTAACAAATCTAGCAGGATGCGCTTTAGTTGTTTTACAGCTGCGGAAAAGAGCTGAACCATCAAACAAGCAAGATGTCTGATGCTAGTGTTAGTGTTTTATTCTATTGCCCTGTAATCAGGCTACACCCACTGATGCAAAGCTCCAAATAATTCGGCACATATAGAACTCATTCAACACGCATCTGAGAAATCCTCTGAAATTCCAGAGCAAGTGGGCTATTTAGGTTTGACCAGAGTTACCCAGGTAATGCAAAATGCAAATAGTTTGCAATAGTTAACTTCCATAGCAAGTAATGTAAATGAATGGGAAAATGTCGATAGCTCAGTCTTGATAACACTTCATAGACACAAAGCATTTTTTAAAGATACTTTTAATGTAGCCAGTTTCATGCTTAAATACTGTGAAAAAAAAGCCCATAAATTTCACTGAATTGATCTAATTGTACGGAAATTCTAAAACGTCCACCAAAATATTTTTATTTTGCTAATCTTGATGCTGATAATCACACCCTTGCTAAAGAAAGAACAATATTATGTCTATATGCCTAAGATTTAACAACAATCCCAAATGGAATAAAATAGGACTTCTGTGCTAAGTCAGAATATGTCAGAGATGTGGTTGATCCAATTTCCAACCCAGTCTTCTTTAGTTAATAGGCTTTCCACTCATACAAAACATGCCATCTTCCATGTTCCCTGGTCTGCCCCCAGGCTGTTCTTCTATATTTTATATCCAGAGTTTGGATGGTGTAGAAATCACTAACAGGCCTCTGCCAAATTCTCACCCTCCAATTCTCTTTTTTTCCTCTTTGTCTTTCCCTTATTCTCTCTCCCAAACTGATAGTGCAATTCACAGTCAGCAGCAGATTATAATGTTTTCTCTTTCTGTGGTTTGGAAGTTCCCCTTGAAAGGATGTTCTCAAAAAAACCACCATCAAGGAAGAACCTGGAAAGAGTACTTAAGCAGAGTGTATGCTCATGGGAGTAACAGATGTAGTAAGCTACACTGCAGGTGATCTTTGCCTCTAGTGATCCATCTGGAGTTGTAGGTTGAAACTCCTGATCTCTTTGGGGAGAGTCAAATATGCCCTCAGAGAGAGAAAAATCACAGAAGCACTCCACAAGTCAAAACTGGTGGAGTTTCCAACTTGTTGACTGTGACGTATTCCAAATGGAATGAAAAGCCATAAAATTGCAGTTGTTCAGATGATTTTCACAGAGTTATGTAGGTCCTTCATACTACAGAAGAAGCTCAGACATCTGAGAGTATCTACGCAAAGTGAATAAATCGATGAATTTGAAAAAACGTGTACTGGAAACTAATACAGCTGCTCAATGTTTCCACAACTGGGCTTGTTAAAATAAATAAATAATTAAAACTTAGAAGAACTTCTAAGATCTCATTTCTGGTACGGGGGTGATACATCAGGAATAGCATTGGAAGGTTAATCTTGGGTAACGAAACTGTCTGAGATTCCACATAATGTCTTGGGAAAAATATTTTCCTGTACTGTGGGTGTCGGGAAATGCTGATATGTTAAAGGTGCTCTTTTGGGAACTGTGAATCTTTAACTACGTTCTCTCTTCGAGGCCTAATAGTTGGATCTAGCTTGCAGTAGGTGCTCAGAAAAATGTCAGTGGGTCCCGTTGAGCTGGTGAGTTCTTGAGACAGAGGTTATTGAAACCGTAAATAACACACCAGCAATAAACTCTACCGTGAGGGAGTTGTGGTTGTCTGGTCGGGTCTCGGTGCGTGAACAGGTCAGCAGAAACAACTTCAAAACCTTCCTTGCCTTGTGAATCCTGTTTGTCTCTGGCTGTAGAGTAGTTCCACATCTGCATTCTGCGACGCTTTGTGCCAAGTCCTGTGCACTCTGGTCCCTGTGAGTCATCCCATTGACCTCAGCTGGATGGCTCCTGTGAGGAAAATGAACACAATTTGGGCCACTGCCAGCACAGAAACTAATAGCTAGTCATTGTATCTGGGCTTCAGTTTCCCTGATATTTCAAGGTACCTTTCACAGCTGCCAAACGTGGAATATCTGAAACCCTTGTGCATTGCTGCTTGAAGGCCAACAACCAGGCAGTCCTGAGGACTTGCACCATGATGGTTATCCCAGAAAACGTTCCATGTTACGCAAAGACCAAATATTCCATGACTTCTGTTGTGGGCTCTCTTTCAAAGTAATGTTTTTTATTTCAAGAAGACTGTGTTTCCTAAGAAAGCTTTTAGTGACATGTTTATTCATGTTGGTCAAATGAAAGTCATGTGGCACACCTCCCTTTCTGCTGTGGTGAGCCACAGTGTGTTTGATATAATCCCACTATCTTGTGTGAAAAAAAGCCAGCTGAATATCAGATGTGCCTGGCTTGCATGTCAGTAAAACAGAAAGCATGTTACACAAGTCACCACACTTTGTAAGCTCTATTTTTACTTTGGAACAGCCCTGCCTTCAACTTTTTCCACTCTCTTTTCTTAGGCATAGGGTGAATTCAGGGCTTTTCCTGAGGTAAGTGTATGAAAGGAAGACACAAGCATCAGGAAAGACACTGAAATACCCAGACTTTGATGTGGTTTCCCATGTTTCTGGAGTTAGTGTACTGGCGGGTTAGCTGGTTTTATACTCTGCAGTGGTATGAAAGTGATTTCAGTAAGGGACTCTTGAGTTTTCTGTTGACTGTTTTCTCCATTATCAGGAAGTCAAAACTCAAATGAAACACCATAGCTCCAAATAAGTCCTTGAAAAATCAATATATTTGTTTACCTTTAAAAAATAAGACTTTATCAGAGTTATCCGCTGCCTCTAGAAATAAAGAATTCAAAGACCCTCACATTAGGACAGGTAACTACTTGGTGGAGTTATTCAGCTTTACTTCCCTGCTTCCTTCAGACCAGCGAGAGAACTTAGGACTGAGAAAATAGGATCCTTTTTGTGTGGATGCAAATACACACAGAGCTGATATAGGCATCTAGTAGGCACATCTACTAAGTCAATGAAGAAAACTGTGATATGCTGTGCACCTGGGTAACTGCTGAGCTGATGCCACACTTACCAGCTTGCTCTGTTTTGTTTTTTTCACGTGCATATTTAACTAAATTAATTGTTTGTAATGTTAGGTTTTTAGGAATCTCATTCGTGGTGGCCGAACAGTCAAGTGGCACCAACATGGAAAGAGAAATTGTTGGATTAATAAAACTGACTAGCGGATGTGAAGTGGGAGTATCCCAAATGGATGGCTCATGCAAATGAATACAATGTAGAGCGAGAGGGGCTTTTTGTGAGAACAGAGGAAACACATGTCAGATATGGGAAACGTAAGGTCAGAGAAGTCCGTGTATGCAGAGGACATCGATGCATGTGCTTAAGGGGCGTGCAGTGGCCGTGCCACCTTTAATCCGAATTGCTTCTCGGGTGGCTAAGGAAAGGTTGGAAAAGGCCCGTGTGAGGCCCCACTGCCCAAGGTGTGCATTCACGGAAGGGTCTGTATGACCCGGTCAGGCAGGAGTGACATTTGTAGCAGTTCTGACTGCCCCAGAAATCTGCATCTTCCTCTCAGTCATTTCAAAGCAAATTTTGTCATATTTTAAGTGCTGTGCATCTACACGTGAGCCCATTTAATCCTGGGACATTGCACAGTATTTATTTCAACGCAGAATTTGTCCAGTGATGTTTATTTCTGAAATATCTATTTCATCCAAGATATTGCTGCCTTGTTTGCAATGGATATCCAAGTCTGAATCAGCAGGTAAAAGTGCTTGGCAACATAGAATACAGGGGAAAACTTCATTTGTTTCACCCAGAGCAACAGTGACTTGCAATTAGCAAAATAAAAAAGCTGTGCCGTCCTGTTGGTGGGAGCTTAGGGGAAATCAGATATAGAGAGAGAAACAAGAGAAGAACAAAGGAGAGAGCTCATGGGAACACCAAGATCCTTGTTCTGAATCAAGTCTGGTTTGTTTCCTTATTTATACCATGCCTGAAAGTCACAAAGTTTCCTGAGAACAAGGAAATTAAGTGAACTTAAACACAGCTGGATGTCCCTCTAGGTACATTTCATTGTAATGCATTAGTGAAAAGTGAAGGATGTTTTGTTTGACAGAAAACAGACCAAAAGAGGGAATTAACATAACAAGTGAAAGAAACACACTCCCTCTTAGCCATGGTATTGTGCTACTGCGCTCTGATGTGACTGGTGCCGCTCGTGATGTTCCCTGTTCTGAGCATGGCCTGGGCAAAGAGCACAGGAAAACACAGCTTCACAAATGCTGCTTCTGGTGAGCAGAGACCTGGAATAGCCCGTTTTGAAGTGGCTTGAAGTGAGCTGCCCTACACTTGACTTTGGAGCCTGGAGTGGCCTGAGTGGCCAGGTGACGCCTGCTGTTTAAACATGTTTTGTCATTATGTTATCCCTGCTTAAGCCAGAAATCTTAGCTGGTTATGCAAAGCAATTTGAAATCACTTTTCTTTATGGTGTTCTTGCTTTCCTGTCATCTGATCAATATCTGCAAGCCACAGCAATTTTACTAGTTAGAACTCATGTGCAGTTTCCTTCCTCCATAAGAAGCAGGTGCTGCCACCCTTATCAAGACCTTGTCATTAGTTAAAGACTGAGCACTCATGGGTTTGTGCTTTTAGGACTGGGGGTTTGTTTTCTTTCTTTACCTCCCTCATCCCTAACCCACCAGCCCCTTCTGTTTCATTCCTTCGTGGGTGTTGGAGGGAGAGGGCACCATACTCTTTGTGCAAAATTTAGCTTTGGGTGCTTTTTCCAGTTAAGCTCCACAGAGGTAGAAGTGAGCTGATACAGAGTAGCTGCAATGTTTGAATATTTGAGGTACAGTACTGAGCAGAGAGTTAATTTTAAATGTGAAAGGGTCACTTGGTCACAAACCCAGGGCATCTCCAAGTGGTCTTGGGGCACCTGAGCAGTTTCATGCAGCTCTTGTGCAGTTATTAAACACAGGAAACAGGGTGCACTCAAAACAAAAATTATCCAAATAAGAGGAGCTTTACAATTTTTCAGACTGAAAAGGCTTTGGTAGTTGCAGTGTCCGTGAAGCTCTAGGCTCTGTGGTTTATTCAATCCTAACGCTAAGCTGAGCAGTAAAATCAGTGTTTTCCTAGGCTGAGGTGCCCAGCACGTGGGCAGTGCCGAGCAGCACGGTGTGGAGGGAGCAATGGTGGGGCAGTGCCATGCTCCCCTTGGCATGCCTTTTGTACTTGCAGTGTCCTTGGAGCTCTGGACTCTGTGGTTTTCTCAACCCTAACCCTAAGCTTAAGCCTAACCTTAAGCGGAGCAGTAAAATCAGGCTTTTGCTGAGGTTGAGGTTCCCAGATCATTGGTGCAAAAATCGAGTGAAAAGTTGTTTTATAACTGGAAACATATCCAGAGCTGGATGACCTGAGTGGCTCCAGGAAGTCAGAGCTGCTGGTCAAGTCTGGTTAATTCTGGAGTTTTTTTCCTTTTTTTTTTTTTTTTTTCCACTACCCTCCCTCCCTTGCACACTTCATCAATTTCTAATATAAAAACCAAACCATTTCCTTATTTTCATCATTTAATTTTGAACTGGATGGGAATTCTCTCTGTGTCCTCAGAACGATGGGGGCAGAAAGCTCATTTATCAAAGCTCTGCAATGAACAAAGCCAGAGCAGAGCAGCATAAGCATAATTAACAAGGAAAAAATGGAGCTTGTGGCTTGATGTTGATGGATACAAAATGTGCCACAAAGGCAACAAAGCTTTGAGAATGCTTTGAACATAAAACCAGTCTCACGGGATGAACAATTCCATGCCAGAGAGTAAATTCAGGCTAAGATGGATAAGCTCAAGTATCATGATGACCATACATCTGCAGCAGTGGAGGATCTAGGTACTTGTTGGACATGTTTTGGGGTTGTTTGGGGGGGGGGAGGAGCCAGTTTACTTATTTTACCTTGGCAGGGTGCAGTTGGATAGAGCATTTTTGTTAGTTTTGTAACAGCAGAAGTGTGTGCCACAAAGGGATTTGTCCATAGGGAAATGGCATGTATTTGCTTGAGCTGTCATCAGCTCCTCTCTGTAGAAGACCCCAAAGACAGGACAGATGTGGTTACTCGGGCTCTGTTTGCATACATGATCACAGACTTACTGTAGCTTGTCATGCAGCTGAGCTCACTGTTATGGGCAGCACGTCCATCTTCTCACCCCAACACTCCTTAGGGAAAGGAAAAGTAAAATCAAATTCCATTTGACTGCTTCTATCAAAATCATGTCATAAAGGATCCAGGGAAACAAGCTTTGAAAAATGTGTGTCTTTTCCCTGGAAAGTGTTTATTTTGCCATATCCATATTTTTGTTTTCCTGGTGCCTTAGAAGACTTTAATATTCAGTTCCTGCAAAAATGTGCTTACATATTTTTAACAATATGGTCAAGTGTTGGACTAACTAGAAACAGAGTTTCAGCATGCACAGTGGAAATTATCTTGAATAAGAATAAACTAAACTTCTCTATCCTGAATAAAGACACAGATACATGAGCATGTGGGGCAGAGCTAGAGAGTGCCGGTCCTGCTCTGCGGCCGTCTGAGCAGGAACAGTGAGGGCTGCTACAGAAACCCCTGAGACTCCTGCATTTTTGGGATTGGTGGCAAGATTTAAGCAACAAAAAGGGAAGGAAACGGATCTCACTTCTGCATCTGTGTGTTATAGAGCTGAACAGCTTCAATATAGGGTTGTTTCTTAAATGTTGTAAAAAGTGAGGAATTCAGTCAATTTACACTGCCTTATTATTGGTGTCAGCTTTATATGGACAAACTGCCTGGCTCAAGTCAGCAAAACAAACATGACTTAATCATAAACATCTTTAGGATAAAACCACTTCTTTACAGAGCAACCTGGTTGAAGGGCACATGTGGACAATCAGAAGTGATTGTATTACTGATCATTCATTAGTTACCACTGTTCAGCAGGTATTTTTCATTGATTGTGTACCTATTTTGTGGCTAGTGTGAAAAAACACCCAATATTAATTGATGGATTCATAGCTGCCCTATCATAGGCCAACATATTTATTTCTGCAATTTCAGTGATCTAAATTCTACATCTTAAAGCAGTAACTTTGTGTCATGCCCTTTTCTGATTGCTTATGAAACAGGATAAATTTTCAAGACAAATTGTTGATCATCTGGAAGGTAATTTGGTCACAGTGTTGGAGAAAAATAATCAACTTCTTTAAACATCGGAAGCATCGAAATGTTTGTGTGTTACATTTGTTGGTTTATATGTATGTTTACAGATTACACATGTGGTAGAACTCATCTTTGTTAATGCCAAGCTTGAATTCTGATTAAATCACGGCGAGGGGCCTAGGCAGGACTCGCGAATTCATTAAAGCTTGGAAATTTTCATGCGGGTCTTAATGATGAAACTGTGCTTCTTCCTGTTTGTTTTTTGGGTTTTTTTTTTATTAAATGTCTCTAGGCTTTTCATCTACTGTAAATATTTCTGAAACATAAGCTTGTTTTCGAAAGTATCTATTCTCAGGTAGCTTGCAGTTGCAAATCTGACAGTCTGTTTTCTTTCGCCGTGTCTCTTCTTTTCCAATTCCCACCAACAATTTCTGAAAAAATTCATAATTATTTTCCTAGTGTTTGTTTATCACTTTTGAGAATGAATGCAAACCATATGTTTCAGTGAGGTTATGTGACAATATGCTCTTCCTTCATACAAAACCACACAATTTTCAGTTTCGGCACATTTCCACAAGTAATGCTTTGTTTAAATCTGCATATATTAATTTTTCCTCCTCTGTATTGTAATAGTTCTGTTATGAGGAATATTTGGAAGCTCCAAGTCAGGATGGTGGGGTGGGAGAGAAAAAATCGGAGATAATGTCTGTCTAGTCATAGCTATGGTGCAAGCCATGAAATGGGAACTCTCATATTTCCTTTGCATGCCTCTGACCTGGGAAGATGACTGCCTCTGGGGGAAGGAGATAATTTAATTTCCATTCATTTCAGCTTTCACTTCTTTGCAAAGAGTCAACAGATATATTTCAGATTCTGTGGGATCACTTATTTTGCTTTGGCAATATAGCATATCTCTGCCATGGGAGTTAGGTCAGACCACCTGGTTTCCCTCTCTTCAGACCCTTGGGTGGGCCTGAAACCAGTGTAAGTGAAAAGGTCTCACCTAGTACACTGTCCAGTTGCCCACTTAATTTTTACTTTGATTCTTTAATGAATAAAATATTATAGCAAAATTTCTCAGGAAGGGTGAGGACTAGAGGAAAGGTGAGCAGGGTAGAAAAGCAATGGGAGTCATGGGCTGGGTTTTGTGTCTTGTAGTCTGTGTGCAAAGCCAGGATTAAAAAATTGTTTACCTTGAAGCCTGGTGTTCAGTAAATGGCAGTTATTCAGAAGTGTTGTATGCTCATCATGATCCTGGAAGAAACAACACAGTTGAAATTCCTTAGGGAAATTAAGATAACTTCATTAGCATTGAGAGGGCTTAAAAAAAAAAAAAGTGGAATCGGTAAACCTCAACAAATTTAAAATACTTCAGTCTTCTCAGACAAATTGTTAGATTCCTAGAATGAATTTTAGTATTTTTGTTAACATTCACAGATCTCTCTTCAATAATTTGAAACCGTGCCGTTTGGGTTTTCCCTCACTCAATACAATTTTTTTTTAATTGGAGGTACTCTGAGTTGAGCTCAATAATAAACATGCCATTTTCTCCATGAGTATGTGACTTATAGACTGTCCTGACTTTAAAACATGTAAATAAATTGTATATCTAGAAACTCTGCTGTCTCTTCTCAATGAGAGGCACTGTTCCTCATCAGGCAGGCCCCATTTAATTGACACAAATACTTAACTACCACGTACTCCTATACATGTCACTGCAACCAAGTGGTTCTGAGTACATGAAGAAAGCATCCTGCGCTTTGGTCAATAAGCAAGGTGGCTGTCTTATGCTAAAGCCCCAAATTAATTTCATACTCCAGCCACCAAGTTTTTGTTGGGAAGAGGAGGAGGAACCCAGACCAAAAAACCCCCAAACATCAGTTCTGTGTCACCTCCGTGCTTCCCTGACAATTCTTGCATCCACATGGAAATTAGCAAGTTTAGGTGAGAAAGCTGTGGGCACACAGTTGATGCTCACCTGCTGCCTCACAGGTGAGGCTGACAGGCTTGATATGTGCCAAATGTCAGATGTGGCCACGTGTTCGACATGTTGCAAGGGAGCTCAGGGTGGAGACAGAGGTGAAGATATAACCACAGTCTTCTAGAACAGTTCGGAAATACCTAGTTTGCATTTTCCTCTTACTGGCTCACACGAAATATGAGCAGTTTTGGACTCCAAAGACAGTTATCACAAGGTGATAAGCAGGAACTGAATATCAGCACTGACCAATGCTACAGCACTTTTTTTGCATAGCTTTTTGCCGTTAACCATTTGATGGACTGTCACTTCTTTGAAAGTAAATGGTTTCTTATGTCTTGTAGTAGGGTCTCTTTTTCAGAGTTATTCAAATAAAAGAAAAATCGAATCAGCCTTTAATACATAAATCCCTGGTATTTCTTTACTCTGCTTTCATGAGGCACATTAAGTGCCTGAGTCAGTGAAGTGGAGGCACTGTGAGCACATCTTCATGAAGAAGAACCATTCTCCCTAGCAAATGAGAGTCTCCTGACTAATCTACAGATACCTTTGCGTCAGTAGGGCTCTAATATTCAGAAGTAATGGAGCACTAGTGAGCACATTGGTGCCATATCATATGTCTGACCCTAGAAAACAATGCACTGGGCCATTTGGAACAACAGCCAAACTCTAGTGGGAAATAAATGCAGCTGCTTCATTGTATCAGCTTTCCATGCCTTCTGACTCTTGAAGGGGCTTTTGTTCTAACAGGAAGATCTCTAAGGTGGCTAAATTGTCATCAGCGTGCATCTTTATCCTGGGTGCAGGTTTCATCTTCCTGAGTGGGATCTAATCTAATGTAACCCTAATATTATACTGAACATAGGAGGCTCGGGTGGACTCGTGGGGTTGTTTTATTTTATTTGGATTTTGGGGCTTTCCCCCCCTCTCGGTTATTTCCTGGGAGTGTCTTTTGGGGTAAATTTCTTACTAGAATTCAGAAAATACACATATAATATCTTATTAAAATGCTGCTGGAGGCCCCTAGCTGCCCTCAGGCATAATGCAAACATACAGATGTATTAGCGATCAGGGAGGAAGCTACCATCAGGGAATGACTTGCTACGTTTGGAATGCACAAGTATGCCGAGATCAGGTGTTCAAAGCACTGGCTTTTGTGTACCACTCAAATTTCTGGCTGTACCTGAACAAGTTTGCTCTCTGGACTCGTGTGTTTGAAAACTTACTAGTAACAGCAGGACCAGGATTTCTTGTCCATGTTCACACTGAAGCTCAGGCTGTAAATCACTGTGGGTGTAGCACTGTTCTGTTATTCGGAACAAGGCATGATCTTGTCAGAAAACTCTTCTTTCTACTGGGGAGAAGCTTCTCTTGAAGTTCTTATAGCTTCTCTTAGCTTTTTTTTGGCTTTTGGTTTGAGTTAATGACTTTTCCTCCAGCAAAAGTAAGCCAGTATTGCTCAGCATTTCTCCTCTACAGTCAAAGCACTCATGAAAGTGAAAAATAAATTCTATGAAGCTTTGCTTTCATGGTTGCCACATAGAGTGATAGGGATACAAATAAATGTAAGCAGAGAGTTGTCTTGTCCTATAGTCCCTCAGAAAAGAAATATACATTATTAGGGTTTAAAATACTGAAATTCGTTTCATGTTTCTTTGATTATACAATGATGTAACCAAAAGATCATATGTTTTAGTAGCTGGGACGAATCTAGAAAGAGGATATATGAGTGGCATTTTGCTTTTGTTAGTGTGATTACTGAGTAATTACTGAAGTTAGGTTTGAACTGGTTTGGTACTATTGTAAACATGAACAGGAACCAGACTTGTCTTATAATTAATTTTTTAATAAATATAATACCATAAGGCTAATAATTATTTGGTCAAAATGTGTTCTGGTAAAAGCAGGCAATGAGAAACTGGATAGTATATTAGATTTGATAGTATGTGGAGCATATCTAGTGTCACTGATGTTATGATGTTATGGGGTTTGTTCTTTAACACTAGGTATGTACCTTTGAGCCTAGGAAACAAGTACAATCATTTTTAAAATATCCTTTCATGTTGATATCTAGCAATGAAAATTGGGGAAGCCATAGAAAGAATGCTTGAGATAAAATGATCTTGTCTTTCAAGAGCATTAGACATGGGACACTTCTGTTTGTCATTTGATCACCTTACCTTAAATTGTTGAGGTCCTAGATCCATCGCAAAAAGGTGGGAATTCCCTCTTTGCCTTCTCCCCCACTTCTTCCAAAAGAAGCTGCCTTGCTGAAATACTGCTGGGGGCTGGAGGTCAGAAGTACTCTGTGTAAATCCTTCGTATTCATCTATGCATTGGGAAATGCAAGGCGGGAGCATAAAATATTTTTTAGTTCTGGCCAAGCACACATACCACCATTGAAGATTACATATTCAGGTGTGGAATCTGCAATAAAGGCAGAAACAAACGCACAAGTGAAACCACATGAGACCAGGCTGTCTGTGCTCCAAGGCTGGCAGGAAGATAACTGCATCAAGCAAGCAAGGTGCCTTTTAAGTGGTGGGCAGACATCCAGTTAGAGACATTCTATATCAGTTGAAGTGTCGTACTTTTATGGGATAGAAAATTGTGAGACGATTCCCAAGGTAATGACAGAATGCATCATAGCTTAGAAATGACATTTTAAAAAAAACCATAAAAATTCCTTGAATTCTGCTCAAGTGCACATCCCTCCTTCTGTTAGCTAAGCTGAAAGGATGGTGTTATGATCTTGGCTTTGTTAAGACACCACACACCTTTCTTGCAATCACAGCTCATGAATTTGGCACGTTACAAGCAACTAATTTTGTTCAGTTTTGTGGAGGAAATGGTAGGTGCTCTGGAGGAGTTGTTAAGGGGTGATGCTTTGGTGGGGATGGAATGAAAGGACTACAGAACTGCGTGTGCTCCTGTGAGCAGAGTTCATGGTCATCCTGCTGGCTTTGCAGACACGTTGATTAGTGAGTGGTACCCTCCCCTCTTGCTTCTGCCCAAGTATTCCTTCCCCCATCTTCATTTAACTTTACTATTTTAACCCTTTGAGGAAAACCATCCATTTAGAAGCTTTTACTTATAATAGAAATACTTGATTTGCTTTAAATAAATATTCTTTCATCTATTTTCCATCTAAAAGAAAACTATTCAGCTACAGCCCATTAGTGGAGCTACGGAAAGACAGTGAATTACTTTTGTAGACGTGTGAGTGTAGGTCTGCAACATTAATTGCTCAGTAATAAAGCAAATGTGTTGGGAAGGTAACTGAAGAGGGATTTCTTGAATAGACTTGAGTTTTCTCATATGAAAGAAAAATTAAGTATCTGTAGTGTGGTGAAGAACTTCAAGCAGTGTGAAGAAAAATCTCACTATGACCATAAAGCGTCATGTCTTATGTCAAAGAGCCTTCCCAGAACAGTTCCTCTTGTGAATTGCTCTCCAGGTCTAACAATGTTTCTTGCTGATTGCCTCTTTCATTCCTGCTTGTCAATGATGATTTGAGGGCTGAAGCTTAACTCAGCAAAGAGGGAATTACCCCTCTTGAGCACAGTAAATTTAAATCCTGTACTTCATGTATCTTACCCTTTCCAGCAGTTGTATGTTGCCTTACAGTTAGATAAAGCCATGTGTGTTTTGAGGAAGCGCAAAGGTAAGTTTCAGTTATCTAGAGAAACTCCTTCAAGCAAACATGTTTGAATGGAAGGTTCTTGAAGGTGATATTTATTTCAATATTTTCGTAGCTTTATAGACCTTAGTAAAACAAACAAACAGTGATGTGATGGTGATGTAGTGTTGCTAATGTTCAGTCTGCCTCTGTGACAGCCAAGTACAGAGGTGGATAGTAGCGGGGAAAAGTAGTGATGTCAGTAGATATTTTGTTAATTAAGGAAGGAGGAATCGGGAAATGCAACTTTGATGTATCCTCTTTGGTGCTAGTATTAGATTGTGCTCATTTATGATCTGGTTACATGACCTTTAAGTAGCAAAAAATGCATTCATTCTCAAGACAGGTGGTGAGCACAGACTTTCAATGCATGGGATATTTAAGTGAAGGTCGTGTTCTGCAGATTTTGTTTTGGTTGATTGTTGGGGGTTTTTTTCCCCAAAAACCTTTAGATTGACTTTTGCTCTAAAGGAATTGTGTCATAGGCTTACAGCTTCTGGAAAATATGATGGCTTTTCAGTCTCTTCCATTGAACAAGGCAGATGTGATTCTTGCCTGGTTTTTGTCCATTAAAAAATAAGGCTTGTGAGACAGGGTTGCTGTGAAGTAGGGTTTTTAGAAATGCAGAGCATGAGCTATATACATTTTTACATACTAATGTACCAGCTCTCATAGTCTCTCAGTGATTTTCATAAGCAGGGATTTGATAATATCCTGAAGCCTTCCTTCATCATTGTCGAATGATATTTTGTGTTTTCCTCTATGCTTGCGAAATGAGTCTTCTCAACCATGGTTAATCTTAGCAGCAGCAAAGCACACATAAACCCTGACTTTCAGAACCTATACTTTGAGTGTTGCAGCTGCTACTGGATCTGTTGGCCATTCTTTTAAGCACAAAAGCCATAGCTGTGAAGTTAAGTTGATTGGGGGATGTTCTCAGATATATAGACTGTAGAAACCAGTAGCAGACTATGTGGCTGATTGCACAGAGAAAGTTAAAAATTACCATAAGTAATAATGGTCACTCTTTACCACAATTCAGACCTCTTTCATTTCATCTCATTTCTCAGATCTGAGCGCTTGTGCCTTTTCTGTCTCTGTTTAACCATCAAGACAATAAGAAATGTTTGGACTGGGTCATCCTGCTGAGGTGGAGGGCAGTGAGAGCATTACTGCAGACTTTCTTGTTTTTAGTGGGAAAGAAAAATGAAGTAAAGCAGCTGGTGTAGTGTGGTGAGTGTGTGTGTGTTCTTTACAAGAGGTCTTTGTTGATTAAAGGTAGCCAGTAACAGGTTTCTGAAAATTTTAGGGGAATTGACTTAAAAAAAAAGATTCAAAGGGCATGCTACAATGTCTTCCCAATGTCACAAGCGCAGATTACTCATCACTCTGAAATAATGTCAAGACTGTGTAAAAGGGGCACTCATTTTTCCCCTGTCCCTCTCATACCTGTCTAGATAGAGTCAAAATCTGAATGACTTGACCTTAATTGTAACTTGAAGTCTAAAGAAAGATGCAGTACTGTGTTGTCTGACAACTCCTAAAGAGTCCTGTGGTCCTTGGAGCTGGGAACAGGGTAGCTGTTTTTCACTGACTGCTTCGTTTGAATTCCTGGGCTAAGCCTGGGAGCCAAATAAACAGTGGAAGCTGGTTTTTATGTCTAACACCTGATACACATGTCCTGCTTTTTCCTCAAGGGTAATGACTGCTTCTTATTTACTGCTTAGGAGTGGATAATTAATTAACAGGGGTGAGAATGTGCATGTTTGACTAGACACTTAAAAATCACATAACTGATTCCTGGGTTTGAATAACATTATTTTAGTATCATAAACCAGCCTTGAACTGGAAAAGTTCTATTGTCGAAAGTATGTGCTAAAAGTTTTATGTCTATGCCATAATTTATTTTTATTACAGATAGGGCTTGTATTGCTCAAGGATATTTAATCTCTACCAGTAAGAGGATAAAATCTTTGCCATAGTTATTGGGGGCATTTTGTTGCATAGTATTGGTATTTTTTTCACAAGCTATCTTATTAACCAGCTTAGGTGTGTGGAGACAAGTGCATGAATTGGCTCAAAGTGCTTTTTGCTTAACTAACTCTTTTAAGATGCTCTTGGTGAGTATATGACTATTTAGACAAGTTGTCGGGGCCATCAGTTTGCCATGTGATGTTCTCTTTGTACTTAAAAGAGGTTAATGATGGCTATATTTAAAATACGTCCAGTGGAGCTGGGTCTACTACTTGGTTACCAGCAAAAATTTCTTCTTAACTTATAAGAAAAATATGTTATGACTGAAGGATTTCTTACCTTATTTAGTAGAATGCTTGGTGGCATTTGACTTGAAAGCTGCAGTATAGGAATTCAATCAAGAGTCTGTCTGTAGGGGTGAATCTCCTTCTCCTGAGCGTATTCACAGGCTACTGATAATTGCTAATTAATATCCAAGACACAGGAAGTCATGAGTCTGTGGCTGAAGACTATAGAGTTCCACCAGAATGCTCTGAATGTTGGTTTTAGTTAATTAAGCATAGTAAAATGTTGGTTTTAAACCTCATTGTTCTTGCATGATCGTGTTTCATTGTTGCACTCTGCAAACATTCTCTAGAGAGCTGTATACTGAGAGCTTGTCTGTGACACTTCTCTGGCCATGTGTTTCCAAACAGGCTGTTTGAGCGCGCATGAAAAAGCCGGGGTGAGCTTGCAGGGCAGTAGGTCAAGCACCGTCAGTCATGGACTTGTGATGTGAGAGTGCTCTCTGGGCTTGGCGGTCCGTGTCGGGTTCCAAAAGGATCCGTCGCAGATGTTGCAATGGTGTTTATGACATAATATTTCTTCCCAACACAGATCACTGAAAGTGGCCATCAGTAAGTGTATGCATGGGGAACATTTGCATGTGTGATTTCATGAGGGAGGCAAGTCAACCATCACATGCTAGAGGAACTTGGCCAAGTAATATACATAAAACTGCGCTCTGTCTCGGTGCTATCCCAAGAGGACCTGCATGCAGATGTTAGTGGGGCATTTGCAAAATGAAATCCCATCGAAGAGAACTAAATCAAAGCTGCACTGCTGAGACGTGAAGCTCAAGTTCTTTGTGGCACGGTTTCCTCAAGCAGTTTTTATAAACACTTCCTAAACGTTTTATGAGCTATGAAAACAGTTGGGGAAACTGTGGAGCCACAGAGAGGTCACATGCTAAGTACATTGCTGGAAAATATTCAGCAAAGTTTGAGAACCAGCAATTCTCTGACAACATTATGGACATGTGACTTCATTGCCTTCTGCTTAACTATTTTCATTAAGACTTATCTGTTGGTATTTATTTCTCTAAAGAAAATGCTGTACTCGCTAGACACTTACCTTAATTTCATGGGTTTTTTATTTGACACCATAAATTGTCCTGAATGAGAATGTGAAAATGGATGAGTTTCTGCCTGTGCCAGTGTATGGTCTAGATTATGGAAGTATGGTTTATTAATAAATAAAATTCTTTTTAAAAGTGTTATTTTCTCATATGATTTATGTTTGTAATTTCCGTAA
The DNA here is from genome assembly GCA_013398855.1 of Mohoua ochrocephala. NCBI lineage: Eukaryota > Metazoa > Chordata > Aves > Passeriformes > Acanthizidae > Mohoua > Mohoua ochrocephala. The sequence continues at coordinate 173,351 of VZTA01027423.1, forward strand.
AGGCCAACAGCTTGTATTGTGGTCTCCCACTCTTTAAGTGACTGGACTTTCTGCTGACTGCCTTTGGGTTGCCTGAGAATATTCTTTGATGTGACTGTGCAGAATTTGTTCAGCGTGCCAAAGCATTCTCTGTGTTCAGCTTTTGCTGGCTTTCTCTGCTGAGCAGGTGTCTTCTCCTAGACATCTCACTGATGGTCTGCCCATATCAGACGGCTCCATTTCACTGAACTGTGACCAAAGCTGTGCTATCTGAGAAGACTGCAGTGCTTGGGGGCTTCCAGCTCACTCTCTTTCTGCAGTGTGTCTGTACGGGAAACCTTGGCAAGCGTGGCACACTTTATTTTAATAGACAGTGAGCTAAAAGCATCCAAAGGTAAGTACTAATCTGAGGCAATGGACAAAGTGCTCATCTGCTCTGTTTTCTTGGAGATGAGGCTTTGAAATGGTGGTAAGCAAGCTGAATGATAAATCAGCAGATGTTAGCAGTTTCAGGGGCAGAAACTATTAACTGTACATTAGGAATGCTTTATATTCATTAACTGAGTTTATACCATGGAGCTGTGTGGTTAGCCATCACTTTCCCCTCTAATTTTTGGCCTTACTGCAGAAGCAGTGATGTTAGCTGTGGCCTTTCTTCACCTATAAAGGAAGGGGAAAGCTGGAGGAGGGTGAGTAAGCGTCTTTTGGAGTGATGTCAGGGGAGATTTAATCATCTTCAGATTGGTGCCTGTTATGTCAGTCTGTTAATAATTAGGACAGACCCCACTTGCCATGCAGGATAGCTTTGGAGTGCCTGTTCCCCACCCCTGAGGAGAGCCAGCGTGGGGCCTGACTGATGCACAGCTACCCTCCTGGATCTTTCTCTGAAGTTCAGATCACAATAAAGAAAATATTTGGGAAGGCGAGGGGGAAGAGCCCACCCCTGTAACATCTCTGTGAGGCAAAAAGGCTGTCAAAGAACCATGTGCAGCTATTCAGGAAGTCATATATTTTAGGCAACTTCGTCTCAATATTAAGCTGAAAAAATACCAAAATTCTCGAAAAGTGACTTCTGAAAGAGCCATGTCACACTAAGCAGAAAGATGAATATGCAACAAACTGGGTAGAGAGGCTCAGTTTTCTTTCTTGCATAAAACACATCTGTTTTCTTTGATTATTATCAAACATGCATGTGTGTGAGAAAGAAGAAGGGATATTTGGTCAATATTCTCCTAATTGTTTTGCTCCCTGTATGGTTCCTTTATTAATTTTCCAGTTACTGTAGTCCTTGAGACTTTTGCTCACTCAACAAGCAGCAACTGCCACATACTGAAACAAACGTAAGCATATTTATAACATCTCTCTGACTTTCTCCAAGATGTTCAGGCTTTTCCTCAATTCTTGCCTGTTGAAGAGATTCATAAATCAAAGGAAATACTCAGCAAGGAACTCTGTGGAACCTTGCTGAGTGGTTGGAAATCGCTAGGTGAATGCATGTGGGACTCTAGCATTTGGGAAACAAATTTTTGAAGCTGTGACTGTTGAACTGAAATGGAATGTTGAAGGTGAGCATTCATGCTTAACTCTGAATGTCAGTGTTCAGTGTCTCGGTAGCATCACTTCTTGCCAGATCATCCCTTTTGGGCCATTTGGCACCACCAACATAAACTTTTAAGAGCCCAGGTATGCTTCAGCAAAAGTCAATGGGAGCAGAGGTCTGCAGTCCACATTTTCTGTGTGATTAATGGGTATTGATGCAAACACACGAGAGAAGGATTTAGAGAGTTCTGTAATTCCAACCAAGGAGATTGTGCACCTAATTACTTCTGAGATCAATGGGTATGTATCCCTGCCCCTTTATGCTTTTTCAGGATCTGACAAGACCTTTTCTTGTACCTATGGGTATCTTAGTGTTTTTTGAAAGTCTTTAAACAAAGTTCTTAAAACTATGGAGGGCTTGTGGGAGCTCTCACAAATATTTATGGACTGTATCTCCTGCCACACCCACAGGAGCCTTAGCTTGAGTGTGTTTCCACCGCTTTTGCAAATATGATGGGAATGAAGAAAATGAGTGAATCCTGTAGTGACAGAAACCACCCCTGGCAAGCCTTGCTCTTCTCTAGGTCCAAATAAAATTAAAATCATACACAAGTCTATGTGTTTCTATAAAAAGCTTGGCTGCTTGGATCCCACCATGCGGGGAGAGGCAGGAAGCTGACAAACATGAATGATTTAGTGAGGATGGAGTTGCTCACTTTTATACAGAGGGTAGAGGGGAAGGCAAAAACTATTACTTGAACACTTCTCAATTTTAACCTAAATTGAGGCTTGAACGCGGTCCCATTGACGTCAGTGAGTGTTTTATCATTGGCTTCCTGGGGAGCGGGACAGTGTCTCCTGTGTAAACAAGAGAAATGTGAAGGCTTTTTCTCCTCTCTGTTTATCAGGTTTATTTGGGTCCTTACCATAGCAGTCTGAGCACCTACACTAATGTGACTGGAGTCATTCCTGTGCCGTGCCTGTGAGTCAGATGCGGTGGCCTGCTACTTCAGAGGATGTGAAGTGAGACACAGAAAGTTTGGGATGCTGTCTCCGGTAGATTGCACAGAAGGAGTCTGGCTGGCTCTGCTTGCCTTTTTGCGAATTGGAATTGGCAGACTGCTGTAGTTATCCTCAGTAGAATTTAAATGTGAAAGCTGAACTTGGAGGTGAGAAGCCCTGATTGTTTTCTGCGGTGAACTCTGGACTGTTTGCTTCATTGCTTAACTGTTGACTTCATTGTTTAAGGAACTCAAAGCTCCTTCTCATTCCAGCAGAACCAGGATTTCTCCCTAAAGATTTCATTCAAAGACCATTGAAAGAGATTTTTGGTCTGTTCAATTAAATGTGGGTCCAAACCCCTCAGTTCATTCATCAGTTGGCTGCATTGTTTGTGCTGAGGCTGACATTCGCTTCAGTTCTTTTACAGCACATTTGAGAGGCAGTCCGTACTTTGACCTCTCTTTGAGGCATCAAATTGAGGCAACTGAGACCGAGTGGCTTGGATAGTGGAGCGAGAATTGGAAGACCTTGGCTTTGGTTTTAAGTTTTACTACCTGCTTTAGACTTACAGAGAAGTTAACTTCTGTTTGTTTTCCCTCCTGTAAACACTGCGAGTGTCAACCTTATTGGACCAAGTGTTGTTTTAGTGGCATTTTCTTTCTCCCTAATAATTTATTTTCGTTGTGATCTCCTCAGTAGGAAAGGGCACTTGGCTCTTTTCAAGTTCAAATTCTTATGAAGCATTTAGCAGGACTAAAAAGCATAATCTCAACTCTGAGATGTTTCATTGCAAAGGTTGTTGAAGTGTGCATTCAGGGGAGACTTAGACCACAGAAAGTAATAGTTTTAGGTGCTTTGTGGAGTCTCAGGTTGTAACAGCCAAAGCCATAATGTGAATATGTCAGCATTTTCTGGTTTCCATAAAGTTGACAATAACACAAGGGTCAGTCTTTTTTGTGACTTTTCATACTTTGATTTTTGAGGGAAACCAGTAATTTGCAAACACTTGAAAATGGCCGGAAAAGATGAACAAACTGCTTTCAAGAATAAAGAGAGTGATTTTTTTTCTTGGTCACTAGATGAGAAGTCTTTATCCTACGCTCTTGTATTGGCTGAAGGGTCTATAATTTTTTGTTTGTTTGCTATGTTTAAACAGCTTGGAAAGCACTGTGACAAAACTTGAGAGTTCCTTTAATATATGCTTGGATCGAGTGCAGACGTGACATTGCCTTACAGCTTCTTTGTGTATATCTTGATGTGAAACATTTATGACCTTTATTTACAGCTCCTTTTTATTTGGTGTTCCAGACTCGTAATTCAATTTATATACATCTGAATCATAAAGCACAACTCACCACTGTTCAGTTCTTCTTGCCCAGTTTTCCTTTTGCCAGGAAATGTCATTGTTGAACAGCCTCTGCCAAACCCTGGTAGCTGCAGGGAAGCTGCTTGGGTTGGTTGAAGGGAACTCTGGTATAGCCTTGGTGGAGTTTTTTTTTGTGTACGTGAGGTGGGTTTGGTTGTAGTGTTGTTGTTTTGCTTGGGAACTAAAAGTATTTGAAATTGGTACAGCTGGTATTTTTAGCTACTTGGCTTCTTTTTGCAGAATGGAGGCCTTATAAATTCGTTGCTCTTTTATATGGGCTTTGACTGCTTTACAGTCTACATGGGACAGTAAAAAAGGATAGGGTATCAAGTTAGTAAAAGGTAATAAGACAAAATATCCAGTTGCTGTCCAGCCCCTTCACGAAGGAAAACATTGTGACTTTTCATCTGAATTTTCAGCTACTATAGGCTATCAAGAATGGGATGCAAGTGTAAATTTATGAATGACTTCGAAGCATCAAACAACAGATACCCTTGCCTCTCCCACTAAAGCTACCAATTTTACCAGGGGACCCTTTGGTTGATTCCTCTAAATATTTTTTTTTTTCTTTTTAAACCAGAGAGCAGCCTCACCTATCCTAATCCTGATTTTTAAAAACATGTTGGCCAATTAATGTCTTAATTGAAAGAAGACATTACACAGAATTCCTCTGTTTTTTAGATTATATGCACATAATTCATAACACATGCTGAATTCATAACAGTTATGAGTGAACACTTTCAACTCTTAAAAACATTTGACACTTAAATTAGCAGTGTCTCCAATGTAATCCTGCCTTACCCACAGTGTTAGATGTTTTGCTTACAAAATGCATACTCTGTTTAAGACAGACACCATCTGTTGTCTAATCTAGGTGGAGTAACTTTTAATATAAGGAATTAGTTCATTAACATGGACTTTAATTATATAAAAGGAAAAATATCTAGATATTTGGCCATATTCCTCAAGAAAAGCATTGTTTCCTGTTCTGATACTGATATCATATTTACTCAAAGATGGAATAATTCCACCAGAATCAGTAGAACAGACTCAGCGTAAGCTTGGTGCAAAACTCAAGCTGGACCTTAACTGTTAAAATTCAAATATTTCATCAAAAACCAGAAGATACTTTTTAGGAGCAATTGATTTAACTTATGTGTGGTAAGTCTCAAGTGCCGCCCTTTTTCGAAGAGTGAAAATTGTACCATAAATGTCAGTTTTGTATGATAAATGTCAGAAACACGCTTTTTTGAGTGGTAATTATTCCCAGAATAAACACACAAAAAATGATGAAATGTGCACTTAAATAAATTTTCCTCAAGGTTGATAAAACAGTGAACACTCACTATCCAAATCCTAAGTGAACAGCAATGTTGTCATTGCCACCTGTATCTTCACAAGGAACAGAAGAGGGAGAATTCCCCAGCAAAGGTGGCTGGTTCCTGAAAGGTGCTGGAGAAAGATGAGCAGCCAGACAAAGTGAAGAAAACTTGCAAAGACGCTGGCACAGATGTTCGTGGTGTGGATTATATATTGTTTGTAGCTCTCGCTCCTCGCCTTTGAGACTGTTAGCGAGAGTTGGTCTCTTGAAAGCTCTATCTATCACTAGAAACACTCAGGGGTAAATCTCACTCTAACTAGGAAGGAAATTCTGCAGATGAATGTTTTGGCTGGATGCCTTATGAAGAAGGCATTAGCTGAAATATTGGTCTATAGAACTTCCTTTCCTCGGCTGTGTCCAACCTGTTAAAATCCCTGTTCAGAAAATATCCAACCCACGATTAGCTGAAATTAAATCTGGAAACCTGGTAGTTCTGTTTGACTTGGAGGGTGGAAAGGATTAAAGACCTGAGGTAAATGGAGTATCCTGTTGACTAAGAAAAAGTAGTTTTCCACAGTGAAGAGCAAATTTGGATTTTTTAGAGGAAGTCCAAAGCACAGAAAAAGGTGTTTTAAAAAAGTACTGTGAAAGTAACGACTGAAGACTGACCCAGTCATAAGACAGAGCCTAGAAATAATGGATACATTTTCTGTTTAGTTGTTCACTTGCTTTTCTTCATCTGACTTTGTTGAGAGTTCATGCAAAACCTCAGAAAACAAAATGCTACCAAATTTCCATGAAAATGTTGTGACGTTGTAGGGTTCTTTTTTTCCCCCCAGAGAGACAAGTTCGCTAAATAGCATGTGGGTAGAATAGTAGTGATGCTGGGACTATTCCTTGCTCCCAGGTCTGACAGAGTACATCGTCACTGTTCTTATGATTGGTTTCTGAAAGGTCAGACAAAGAAATTAGAGATAGGAATGATGATTGCTGGTTATATTCAGAGGTTAACTGAAAGGATCATACCATTTCCTTAACTGTAAGAGAAATTATTAGTATGGAATGCTTTTCAAAGGAGCCTCCCTTCCTGTATGGTATTTAGTCCAAGCTTCCTCCCCATTATCTATTAATACCTTATCTTTAAATCTAAGCCTCATCCCCATTATCTATTAATAGTTTATCTTTAAATCCAGTGAATACCAAGCTCGTTATTTTACTGCCCACTCAATCTGAAAGATAAAGGACAAAGGAAAATGAGGAGAAAACCTCTGCAAACCAACCAACAGAAAAAAAAAACCAAAAAGAAAATCCTACCAGGATTGTGGTTGTGAGAATGTTTGCAAAGGTCTTAATAACTTCACTGACATAAAGCATTCTCTCTGCACTCACTGCAGGTGCAGTATTCCAGCTCCCTGGAGAAGCCTGTCTTTTAAGTCTTTTCTCCTTGAGTCTTTCCACTCAAGTGAGAGGTGGGAGGCACAGCTTGAAAGTGTGTTCCCCTAAGATTCCCCCCCAAAGGTACCAAAAATATTATGTCTTCAGGTTTGTCAGATGTTTTCCTTGGGCTTCTCCTTGGGAAGTTTACCATAAGGTAGGACACCTGGTATTACGTGCAATAGCAATATATCAGAAGGTACCCGAAGTGTAATGGAAAGAGGAAGGAAATGAAGGAAGATTTGATCTGTCATCCTGGATAACTGATGGAGCAGTCAGCTGATTTCCTTCTGTAGAAACAGGGTTTTCTGCAGGAGAGGGACCATTTGTCCCTGTGAACTCTGACCTTCTAAACTTCCTGTATGAGCTGAACATCACCAGGTCTTGACACACTCCTGTGGATCTCCTCTTTTCTATCCTTTTTTTTTCCTTCCCACCCACCTTGTATATCAGAAAATAATGAACTCTTCTTGCTCCGTCAAAGGAGATGGGCATGGAAGAAGTGGTGAGAAGGAGTAATAGATTTTACAAGAATTCAGAGTTCTTGTGATGACTCGTTAATGACAAGTTTTCCCCTGATTATTCTGTGTATACCACAACAGTAGTCCCTTTGGGAAAGAATTCTTACAGTGAATTTTCCTGCCTTTTCCCCTGTAATAAGAATATAGAACTAGAGAGAATAATTTTTTTTTGCTCTAGTAAGAGCTGCTGATTATTTTGCAGAGGCTTACTGTAACTGTGAGAAATGAATGGAGAAAGACAGGACAGGAAATTTCCTGTAACCTTTGCTCACTGCAGGCATGAGAAGATAAAAGGATGCTTAATAATTTATCTACTAGCTCCACACATGAGGCATGGCCCATCTTTAGAAAAGCTCTGGTGTTTGGGAATTAGAGTTAAGAAAGGCATTTTTCTCCTCTCCCTGGTGTGATTGACACACTATTGACACACAATTGCTCGCACTATTGCCATTGGCAGCTTTCTTAAGCTACAGAAAGGGGTTTAGCCTTAAAGTCAGTCTTCATTGCCTCTTGAGCAGCAGCCTTTCTCTTTGCTATGGCTTGGCAGGTTACTTCACCGTCTTGCAGGCTAGAGGGTTCTGCTACCATTCTGTGGTACCTAGACTTGGAAAACAAACTATTTTGAACACTTCGGCTTAAAATCTTTAGGATTGTTTATTTGTTTATTTTTATTTTTGTACTAATTCTTAAAGGCTACTGGAAAAATCGATGCAAACAACTATAAAAGTACTTGAGGCACAGTTGTTAGGAACTCCAAATAGACAACTGTTACATTAAATTGCAGCTGGGATGGATTTCACACAAGTGTGGAAATATCAGATGAGGATAATCTTTCACTGGACTATTAATCATTTGCCTGCTTCCCTGTGTCATAGACTGCAACACCTCATTTGTTTCAACTCACTTAGCTGATCCCTGCCAGGATTCATGCGCTCTGTGTCTGCTACCCAATACGCATTAGGTGGCATTAGGACTTCTTTTGAAAGGTGACAACAAGTGAACAGGTGAAAAGTTAAGTAGTTATGGAGCGCTGATGTCCCTGGAAAACAGGATAGTGAGCACAGCTCACCATAAGCTTTATCCAGCAGAAGCTGTGTGTGGCCTTGTGAGCTACTTGCATCCCCGGAGGCTGCAGATGCAGGTTCCCCAGCCAGACACTCGGCGCAGCGAGCTTGGGCTGCTGCACAGCCAAGCCTCCCCCTCTGCTCACCCTGGCTCTGCTGCCTGACTTAGAGCTGCCTGAATTTGTGGTGGTTGTCGTTTTCCAGCTTCAGGATGATAGGGAGCAAGTGGTTTTAAAACACTGCCCGCCTAAGTAATCTGTTTTTCTTCTCTGCTTTTAGCCTTGGTTTTGTTTGGGTTTTTTTGTTTGTTTTTTCCCGGTATAACAATAGCTCTACAGAGCAGATACTCAGAAAGTATATCACATGGCATTCCAATGGGTCTCTCCCCCATCTTTACACCAAGCTGAAGATGATGGGGATGGGACTTCAGGGTGCTGCAGCAGGCTCCAGGTCTTGCAGACCATCAGAGCATGTGTGCCACACCACCAGTTTCCAAGTCATCACAGCCCTGCACTAAAGACCATGCTACTGGGTAATCGATGCTGCTGCTAGCTGGATTAAGTTAATACAGCAGGAAATTCTATAATCATCCTTCTATTTGTCTGTATATGCAGGGGAAAATAATATTCAAGCGATACACAGCATGCTATCTTGTGATTTTGACATTACTTCCTTATTATTAGTGCCATTTGATTTCTAAATTTGAGATCCTTCTTCAAAGAGCTGCAATATTTTCATCAAACTTCAAAGAGTTTTACAGATATTAAATATCTGTAAAAGGTTTTTTAGCATAGACAGTAAGAGAAAGCAGCCATTATCTTCCCATGCTGAAGAAGACATTTTGAATAAACTGATGCCAGAATAGCCTAGCTGTTTCCAAAGTTAAATTACAAGGGAAAAAGAAAAACCCAAACAGCTCAACAAAAAAACTTTAGGTGTTTGCAAAGTGGAGTAAAATACATGGCTTGTGTCCACTTAGCCCGTGTTCTTCTGTGTACCTGGGTAAGATTTTCCTTTTAGGGAGAAGTAAGGGGGAAGTCACTTCTTTAACTCTGCATATGAGGTTTACTGCCAATATATTCCTTTGTTAAATGGACTTTACTTGAATGATTGACAACCTTGTAAACCACACATCCTGACTTTTTCAGGCTTTTCATTCTTAAAGTAAATGTTAATGCTTTGTATTTTTTCCCTTTACGCCAATGATACAACCTGTGTAACAATCCATGTATCTGGAAACCTGTCCTTCAATTTATGCCTTAAAAGTGAAATTGCTGGCGCTTTTAGAGCTGAGTAGAAGCTCATGGTAGGTTTTGTGTGTGACGTTTTCAGGCACAGGGCTGGAGCATAATTTCCTGGATGTCTTAAATAAAGATGTAATGCAGAGCAAGGCAAGTTAGTCTTCTAAAAATAAAAGCCACAATGTACATATTAAACTTTACTCTCGCCTTAAGTGAGGTCTAAGCACTGCAGCAAGTGATGGATTTCTCCAGCTGCTGGAATCTGTCTGCCACTACTCCCAGGTCTGTGCCCTGTGTTGCGTCTCAGGCACTTCTTACCTGTTGCATATGCTCACCAGCAGCAGCTCAGCCCAGCTCCTAACAGAAAGCATGTGGGTTTGGTCCTCCTCTTACTCCCTGACTCATTACACTCGCTCACAACAGTTAATCTGGACACCTTGTGCTCTGACCAGTGTTGGTTTGGCTTCTTTGCTGCTGGTAAAACAAAGAGGAAAAGCAGATAATGTGCCTATTCCTGAACCAGGCACTGGCAGATGTTGCTGGTGACTTCTTTGCTCTTCCTTGGCCAGTGAGGAGCTCCAAGGCTGTATTCCTCTGTTTACCATGTACACATGCCAGAACAATGGAAATCTGGGAAGCTACATGTTTATGTCAGGAGGTGTCTGACCACAAACACTTGAGCCTTCAGAAAGGCTGTCAGGAGCATTGTGTTTTCACATTCTTGTGCCAGCAGAGTCTTCACATCTGATACTATTGAGTAAACTTTATTAAGGCGTGGGGAACTATAGGCTAAAGAAGTGCCTGTGCTTACTATTGTATATTCTCAAAAAGTTCAAAAAGAGGATTCTCCACTCCCTACACCCCTGCTCCTCAACAGAGTCTGAAATAAGGTGCTTGCCTAGGAAAGAAAATTTAAAGTGACAACTTATTTTTCATTTTTATGGTTGACATGTGGAAGTTTCATTCCAACACTTAAACCGTTGTTCTGAAGTCGCACAGGTATCCCTTCCAAAAATATCTCTTACTGACATGAATACTTCTACCCACATTTTCGGAGTCTCCAGACACTTCTGTTATTTATTAATTAATGTTATACTGGGACGTGATGCTTCTCCCGTATCTCCCTGGCTTTCCCCCCTCCCCAGATTCACGTAAATCTTGATGTTTTATAACTGGGGGGAATTAAATCTGCTATTGAAATGGGCTTCCATCCATCCCTAGGAGTGCCATAAAAGTTTAATGTCTTTGTTATTTAGTGTGCTGTATGAGTTAGGAATAATTTTATGTTTTTTCACAACACCGGACAATTTCTTTAATTCCGTAGGATTCCTCCTCCCTACAGGGCTCTCATGTCCCCTAAATAAACTGATGCTGTCTTGTGGCTACAAAACTATTCTTCTGGAGACAGACAGTTTCAGACAGTACACAGTGTGTGTGGTTAATATTCATGGCACATACTTCATTAATAATTTATCATTAACTTACTCATTTTAATTTCTTCCCAGCGGGTCCGTAGCACACCAGTGTAATCCAGTTTCCTTCCCCTACAGCTCTGACCATCTGGAATACTCTTGCCACATGTCTTCACCTCAGCTACACTTTCCCATTTCTTAAAACATGTAAATAAATAGTATCAGATATAAAGTCCTAAAACTAGATACACCATAAAAATGGCTTCGATTTCAGAGTGAAGGGAACTCCTGAAGTTATCCCCGAAATCCATAAGCCTGCCATGATGGCCAGGAATCAGTGAAGAAGAGAGCTGCAAATCTTGTGACCTGGAGTTGCAAGCCCTAAACAAGGCTTAGGTTTATGCTCCTCTGTGTTTAACATTTCCATTGGTACGTTAGTGAGCTTTGCAACACCTCATCCGCTCATCCACGTTGAAAGTTCATTGTTGTGCTCTGCATTGTGGGGCAGCCTGGCAGCGTGTTAGCAGGATTTCCTTTGGCTGCATTTAAACAAAAAAATTCATTCCAACCTGCTAGTGGGCATTCAGCTCACAGGACCAAACTGTTGGGAACCAGAAATCCCTGAACATATCCTCCCTCCAACAGTGAGGAGGATATCTCATCTTCGCCACCAGCTGCTTCTTTTTATGGATGCATTTCTACCATGCTGCACCACTTGCTGATGTAGGCTTCCTCTATATTCTTATTCCTACTAGTTTGCACCTTATGAAGACCTTTCCATGTTGCCTTGAACATTGAGGAAAACTTGGAGAAAAATATTTAACTCTTGCCTTGTTCATCTAGCTGAAATAATTTATGTTGGTACCGGTGTTTATCTTTCAAGCGCTACAATGTTCACTTGACTTCAGAGAACGTTTTTTAGCACACCTTACCTGTTTTTTCTGTCAGCAGGACTAATACCCTCTAGGGCACTGGATTTCTCCTCAGCTGGTAAACATCGGTCTGAAGGTGATGTTGTAAAGACTTCAGTCTATTTTTCTGGCGAAAGGATTAGTCCTCACATTTGGCAGTGGACCTAGAATTAAAAAAGATTCGTCAGAAACATGTTATGAGGGATAACCATATTTAGGCTTTGGCTTAGCAAAGTCTGTGACAAGTGCTGTACTTTTTCACCATCTGTAAATCATATATGGTTTTGTAATTATGTGTTTTGAGGAATAGAGTCTTCCTCTAGACTATTTGACAATTAAATTTGGTTCCTCAAGGTCTTTCTTGCTACAAATGCATAAATCCTACTAGGAATTCATGCCACCACACCTGTGCTTGTTCAAAACCCATCAAAGACTGTGTTCTTTTCCTGTGCAGCTCACCCTGCTTGGGTCTCTTCCCAGCTTTCATGTTGCATAGATGTATTCCAGGTCTTTCCTCCTCTGGTTTTCAGAACAAAAAGTGCATGTTGCTGAAAGTGTTGTAGTGGACCTGAAGAGGCGCAGTCACAGGGCTTCCTCAAGATGAAGTAAAAACTCATTTGGATGCGTTTGGGAATTCATTATAATATTGGCCAGGAGATTTAATTCTTGAACTTCTGAAACATATCCTGGACTCTCCTTCAATAGCTAGTAACAGTATTCATAACTTGTACCTCACTACTTTTGTTTCCTCCTGCTGGCTATAACTTTGTCAGTACAGAATCTTTATTTTAGGGCTGGTTTTTGCACATGTGGAATTTTATTGGATGATGACACATTTGGGGAACACTTTGCAATGTTTCTGTATTTCTTGTGAAAATAGAGACAAAAATAGGAGTTTCTCTAAATGGGAAAAGGAGATTTTTGCTCTCCTACCAAATTGGAAATAACAAAAAGGGGCTTTTAATTAAAAATTTGGCACGACTGTTTTCAAGTGTACCGTATTTCAGTACTAAGGCACTTAAGCATAAAATAAGACGTTGCAAATGTACAGAGAAGAAAACTGCTGGGAGCCTATTGGCAGAGGATATTTCAGCCAACACAGGCATGGTAGTGCTTCAGGGATGCCTGACTTATGGACCTTGGAGCAGCTGGTATTTTACAAGAACCTTCAGTGCAAGTTTTGTGTCAAATTATTCTCAGTCTAATTGAATAAGGAAGTTGTCCCAGGGAGTGACCACACATTGCTGTGTGAAGACACCCAAATGATCTCATTTACTCGACGCTGCTTAGCCGGGACAGGGCCAGAGTACCCAGGGAGGAAGAGTATCAGAGCAGAGTTATGGAAACTTGGGCAGGACACAGCATTAAGAAGAGGAGCGATCTAATGGTGTTGATGGTACACAAATAGAGGAGAAAAGAGATGGCCTGCAAATGCCAAGCTGTAGCCAGGGGAGGTCCTCAGAGACTGGTAAAGAGTAGTTGGGACAGCATAAGGAAGAGCTATACTGGAGCTGCTCTTCTCAGGTTTCAGCCTGCTAGTAATGACTGTGTGTTCCCTTAGTCTGCAGAGGAAAGCGTGACCCTTTGCAAGGGGGATCGGGACTGTTTTGTAGAGGGAGAGCTGTGGATGCAGCTGTAAGAGGAAGTACGATGGTTACTGGCTGCTCATCACATCCTTCCTCCCAGAGGTTTTCACTTTTTCACAGCTGCCAGCTAAGTTGGTCATGTGGATGACCCCACACCTGGTTAAGCAAAAAGGATCTAGGCTAGGTTAATTAGTTCAAATTGTATGTCTTTGGTAATCTGTCTCATGTTGATTGGAAGTAGCTGGAGAATTCTCCTACAGGTTGACCAGTGGGAGGATAACTTCTAGCAGCAGCAGGCTCTAGAAGACTGCAAACTCTGCAGGTGCAGCGCTACTAAGAAAACTCAAGCAATTTGATGGACTAAAACTGCATCCACGTTTATAAGCAAAGTAAAGGAGATAGGGAAGGAGTTACTAAAGCCGTCAGGAGAGGGGTGGGTGAGAAAATAGTCATTACAGGAGGAAAATAGGGGTTAAAAGTGGGGAAAACAGCACACATTATGTCAGTGCAAGATTTTGATGCGTCCCCTGCAGGGACAGCTCCTGAGCCTGTGAGAATTGTGGTGCTCTTGTGACTTACTGTAGATGTGTATATAGGATATATGTATATTTTTTTAAACTTGGTATGCTAATGTTGTCTATATAAGCGCAAAAAATGGAAACACTTAGAGACTTATTTGGAAACACAGTAAGATTTTGCTCCTGTCATCAACTGAAAACTCAACTTTCGGACTGAATTCTCAGCATTTGACTGTGGTTAGAAGTTACATTACTGTCTACCTGGTCTCCTTGCTGGTTGTGGGAAGCTGTTTCTCATCCCTGCAAAGCCGCCCCAGGTTCTAAAAAAGCATGCAAAGTAATCTGTCACCTGCCTAGTCATGGCTGTTCAAGTGCTAATTATCTTCCACACGTAATGAGTCAGAGGAAAGGAGAACCAGGAGTGCTTTGCTTCACGTGTGCACCTTGGTGGGTTTGAATCATCATCGTGCATAGCAGGGTAGATGAGCAGAGAATGGAGTAAACCTTTTCTTTTCTCTAAAGTTATGAATCTTTTGCAAACTTTTAATCAATTTTTAACTCTGTGGTTCCCCCCCTTCCAAAAACTTACGGATAATTGTGACCTATTTTATTTATTCGCATTGGACCCTTTTACAAGAAAAGCTATTAAGAGGAAGGACTCAAACTCAGTCCAATTTACCATGTATCCGGAGGCTTAACCAAAGCTATTATTACATGAAAGAATGGAGGAAATTAAGAACAGGGCTTTCAGAATACCAAATGCCAGCACAATTTTTTTTCCTCGATTTTCTTTCTGTCTAATTTACTCTGTCAGGAATTTGAAAACAATTAGGCACTAAAAAGAAAAAAAGGGTGAAATAGTCTTACCTAACTCTTGTGTGCATGCTAAATACTTCCATACTGCTTTGCAGGCGCCTTCTGAACTGAAAAATAAAAATCATCAAGAAATGGTTTACATGAACTCTAGTGGTGCTTCTGGAGAAATACTGTCCTTGGTTACTGAAAAGCGGGATGAGAGTCTCTTAGATAACAACAGAGAGGGCTATAAAGGCTAAGGAGGGGTCTCATTTAGATGACATTACTCAGAAGAATATGATTTTTGAAAAGAGATACTTGTTTGGGGGACTTTTTCCAAGGACAAAAAAGTGGTGATAAACATTTTTTGAGACCTAGGATATTTTCTTTTGTAAGATAATCAGGAGTAAGGGAAATTAGATGGAAATTATAGTATCTTGAGAGCAGGTAACCTCTTTGTTACTAATAACCTGGTTTATTGGAGAGTGATGTTGTGATCTTGCTTCAGCCCCCATCCCATTTTTTGCAGACCATGCCTTATACAATCTCAACATCTGCACCTACTTTGATCATAGCAGAAAGATTGTGGATTTAATTTAATTTAATGTAATGGTAATTGTAGAGAATTCCTGCACGGATAATGATGAGAGCTGGTAGAAGAACAGACTGCATGTTATCCAAGAGTTAAAAAGATGCAGTCTGTTTGAACGTCTCTGCTTTTAAGTTTGATGAAGTATGTGAAAAATCTCATTTCCAGCAAGATTTTAATTACATCATGGAAATCTGCCTCTTTGTATGAAGTTCCAGCTGGATATGGAAAAGCCAAAGAGCCTGGGAGCTGCCAACACAGTCCTGACTGTGCTGTTAGGAGGCAGTGAGTTTAAACTCGCATGTAACTTTGTGTTTATTCCTTTACTGCAAGAGCAACCAAGCATTTCTCAAAGACGTAGATGCCCCTCCTCTGAATAAGCCACAGTGGCCTCTGATGTGACAGAATGCTTCCTACATTAAGTCTTTTTTCCGCTGCTGTTTTTTGGAGTGCTTTTGTGAGTGTGTGGGCTTTAGGGCAAGAGGAAATGTCAAAAGTTCACCTGTCAACAGAACTTTTCTTTTTCTCTCTGCTTTAACTAAGCATATCAAGTACACTTGACGTAACTATGATGCTTTTTTTTTTGTGGCTTAGAAGCATTGGTCCTTTGGCTGTAAATTTGGAATATTATTAGTCTTCTCTTTTGGCTGGGCCCAGCCTGCTGTTGTCAGACGTAGTGGGTTGCAGGTTTCCTGTGAAGAATTCTAGGAAAAATAGGAAAGATTACGCATTGCCTCAGCTGGCAACGTAACAAGAGAAAACATAATGTGACGGAAAGGCTCACTACAGTGCCACTGTGTGCTGAGGACTGTCATTTTTCTCTCCTTGGATGACATTTTCTGCATCAAGACTTTTTTATTTTGTGTGTGTGTGTGTGTCATGAGAGACTGTAAGGCTTCCTTATAAAGGGAAATGGGCATTTTAAGGCTCATTTCTACAAACTCTTTTTTTTAAGTTGCAGATTGAGAGGATGCGCCGCATAAATGATGAACCTGAGACCTGAGTCACCACAAGGGTCACCATGTGGACCCAGTCTCTTTGCTGGGCTAGCTGTCTCTGTCGTAACAAAAGTCTTTATATCTGAGCATGGTGGCATCTTGGTGGTGATGCCTCGTGGCATGCCAGGGTGGTGAATTTTGTTAAGCTTTTCTTAAAATTAGGAGGAAGGCATTAATTCTATTCTCTGAAGAGACAAACAAGTGAAAGGTGAGATGGGAGATACAAGTGAAAAGCAGGTTGATTGAATTTCAACAAAATCATGGCGATCTCCATAATTTTTCTTTTATTTTTTCAGTTTTCAAATTTTGTAGATTTTTTGTATTAGGGTTAGAGTTACAGAAGAAAAGAAAAGCCAGGAACTTGGGAGAGTTGAAGGGAAGCTCTCAGTTCTAAACATTTGTTCTTTAGTTGAGACCTGCTGAGAAAGAACTCTCCAGCTGATTAAACAGATAATGAGGAATGCTGTTCCTCGGCAAATAGAGATAAGCCATTTGCATATGTTTGACTTATAAATTTACTTCAGGCTTGTGATGACAGCAAAGGTATAGATCTTCAAAACAACAGGCCATGACTTCTTACACTTGTCTTGGGTGCACTTGCTTCTACTGTGGAGTCCTGAATAAAAGTCTGCCAATAATGGATTCACAGTGGCAGAAGGTAGTCTTTGAAAAGAGAATTCAAATCCAAAACCAAACATTATTGTCCTGCTCAGGGTGTATGGACAGACACTGTTTAAATACATTGCCTCAAAGTTATTATCTACAGCTGCACCACCTCCTTGAATAGCAGGACAAAGGGTAGAAGTTTAACATCTTATGAGCAAATACCTTTTAAACAGATTAAACTAGAAAAAAACCAGATTTAAACAGATCTTACTAGATCATGACCTTTGACAGTAACCAGTTTACTGTTTTGGTAAAATTTTTGTTTTGGCTTGGCAAATATTTAAAACAATATTTGCATGTCTTGTTCCTGCCTGACATATAGAGTGCAAGTACATTATTTCCATGAGAATGTTTGCGTAACAGAATAAATGCTAATATGGGTGTCTAGATGTCAACAATCTTCATCTAAGCATGAATAAAAAAAGAAAGACTCTGACAATTCTTAACTGACTGCTAATTTGTGCATTTTTCGTTTAATGTCCAGTGTCTGTTTTAGTGACCGGTTTATAACTCTTTATTGACCCAAAACGTTGAACTGAGAGCGGTGCTTACTCATTGCTGACTCAAAAGCAGAGCCCCCTTACAGAATTTCCCACTCTCCTCCTTTCCATGTATGGTGATGGGGACTGCCTTTTGAAATTTAAACTGTAGTTATTAGTAGCCTCTGTGTATATCAGGTTGTTTCTTAAAAGATGAAGAGAAATGGTTAAAAATGCAATAGGCCCAAGAATTAAGAAAGTCTGTTATGGAGCCATAGTGCTTCTTAGTTGATGAAATTGGCCATTACTGTTTTTCAGCTGTTAAACTGACTGTGTTTTGTGGAAAGACAAAAAACCAACATGTCTCCTTGAGCATTTGCACATCTGCCTAATACACGAATGATCAAAATATACTGCTGAATTTGCAGCCCACCTCCCATGTCTGTTTCAAAACCTCCAAAGAAAAAGTGCAGACAGTGTTATCCCCAAACAGTTGCTATTTTTATGGTCTATAATGCTCCAGATTAAGATGATTTAAGATTCTTGGAAAAAGTTTTTAATTGTTGTGGCTTCTACAATAATGACATTTATTGCATGAATTCCTAGATTTGACTCTTAAAAGCTTTTAGAACCTTGCCAAATCACCATGGAAAAAAAGAAAAAGCTTTCTAACCATCTAACTACATCAATGACAACTGACAACTATGGGTCAAAGAATAGAGGGACACCTGGGATCAATTATTAATGTCTGAATTTGATTTTAATCATCTTTGCATGTGAGTGTGGACTAATTTCTTTGTCTTCTGACAGATGTTTTCATTGGCTGCTAAACGACACTGTTCTGATTTATGAAAGGTCCTAGCAAATTGTTGCAAAGAGGTTGCAAGATGTTTCTGCAGCTAATTGAATCAAAAAATATTTTCCTTCCTCAAGGTGTGTCTGGGAAAGGTGTGTGACATTTCAGCTTTAAAAAGCATGTGAATATACTGTGTCCAGTAGTGTGCCCTGTGAACATGCCCCTACTTCTCACTTGGCATACACGGTTTAGATGGCTTAACTGTGTACATGATGTTATGTGAATTGATGTGTGATATGCCCAATAAAGGGATACAAAGGGATAAAGCAGAACTCGCAAGGGCCACAAGTCTTCCCGAGTGGTTATGTAAAGAATTACATTCGACTGGCATGATTTTGCTCAGTAATATCACCAGTATTTTTCAAAACAGCCTAAGGAGAACAAATAGTATATGCCAGTGAGGATGAATTTTGGGGTATTTTCCTTTAAATTCACTCTGCTGTGTATGTCTCAAGAACAGGGAGAGAGAGAGAGAGAGAGAGAGTGTGTGTGTGTGTGTGAGGGACCCTGTCGGGAGGAAAATGTGTTTTCTGCAGAATTCTCGTAAGTAGCAAAAGTTTTTGTTTTCCTCCCAGTTCTGCATGATGGATAACTCTTGCACATTTTGCTCCTTTCTCTAAAGACTCTCCATTTCCATCACTGCATTTACTCAGTAAAAACAAACCAGGAGAACCCAGGAGAGTGAACTGCATGATTAACATCTGCCCTTTTTTTTCTGAGTTGACATGGGTTACTAATGAAGTACTATAAATTTATTCTCATTAACTCACTTTCACTTTTGCTTTGTCCACACACAAAAAAGAAGAAAATGTAGATGGAGGCTTAATAAATTTTTACAATGGTCTGAAATACTCACGGTCTGATTGCAAAGGACCCTCATCACTATCTAAAATACTCATCCTGTTCCACAAATCAGTACATAAATAAAGAACTCTTTTTTCCTGCTGGAAAGCACTCAGCAGCTCCTATTAAATTTTTTGTCATGTGGGTTGTTTGTTTCCTTTAAAAAATTTTTGCTGGCTCAAGTAAATTAGGAACAAGTTGTTGAATTTCTTCATCATATTTACCATCTTAAAATATTTCCTTAAGAGCTTCCATATAGGAGTATATGAATGATTTCAAATTTTCCTTTAGCAATTTTCTAAAACATATTGTTTATTTTCCTCAGCAGGCAAAGTCCAGTTTTTTACTTTGCACTAAATTAAAGTGTAAGGCATTGATATGATACCGTGTTTTTCAAAAATGGAGAAGTTGTGCCAAGTATAGGAAGGA
The DNA here is from genome assembly GCA_013398855.1 of Mohoua ochrocephala. Taxonomy (NCBI): domain Eukaryota; kingdom Metazoa; phylum Chordata; class Aves; order Passeriformes; family Acanthizidae; genus Mohoua; species Mohoua ochrocephala. The sequence continues at coordinate 192,900 of VZTA01027423.1, forward strand.
GAGACAGAAACCTCCTCAATCTAAATTCACCAACTGGAAAATAAACTGTTTCTGAACAGCTCTGATGGAGAAACAATCCTTAAAAATGGAAAATAGTCTTTGTTCTTTTATTGCATTTAGTTTACAAGATGAACAAGAACCAACAGGGCAAATAGCAACTCTTAAGCGATTCCATTTGCTTTATGTTTATAGTTCCACAAAAAAATACAAATCCCTTCCTTTGGGAGGATTTATATAACCTCTCGCTATCCCTAGAGCAGCTATATTATACAGGATCTTACCCTTTTTTGGCAAAATTTTCTGTGCCTTAGTCCAACAATAAAACAAAAGGTAAAGGAAAAATGAGCAATTTCTAGAGAATTTGGTTCTCAGTTAATAAAGTCTTATTTTGAAAACCTCCTCCAAAGCTTAGAACTCCTACTCCAAAATCATAACTAAAAGTCATGTTAGATATCAGTTTCCACGGTTGATCCATATTTTCCATTTATTCAACAAAATTACTTATGAATCCAGGTTTTTATTCTTAAATTATATATTACATTATTATTATTCACATCATGGCAAGAATTCCACTGTTTTGAGACTTTTTAATTGCCAGCACCTGATGTGTGGTGTAAAATCCTGGCAAACCTTCTTTGACTTACTGAGCAGGGTCTCAGTTTTGAGGTGCTAGGTCTGGACAGATTCTCTCGCTGAAACAACTTCACAGGTGCTGTGTGGGATGACTGCCCACCCTGCCTGAAGGAGACTTGGAGGACAGAAAGCCTCAGCCCCAAGCAGAGTAAAGCTGATGCAAAAAAGCCATGGGTAAGGGGGTGTGGCTGACACCTCCCTTTCAGTCTGTGGCATTTGTATGGATGTGTAGCCTTGAGGAGTTCATGGAGGCCTTTCTGCTGTAGCTCAGTGTGTTGAACACTGAAATAACAGCGTTATTTCTTTAGCATTGATTACAGCTGAGGCTGGCCAGGAGGCCGGTGGTTTTTCTTAGGTGCAGATCTTATAGCTGTGATCCATCTGTGTGATACCTTAAGACAAGATAACTCCGTGTAGAACATAACCATAAACCTCTCCCAAAATGAGCGGGCAGCAGCATAGTTTATGAGCACCACATGCTAATGGTGCTCTGTGATATGTGTCATCTGCCTGGGATTTGAGTGCTGTGTGAGTTGGTGCTCTGTATCGATTTGAAATCCATCACTTTTGAAACATTTCTGAGGCTGTAAGGCTGAAAAAATGTTGATGTCAATGGTTTTACTCCTGTTCTTTGTACTGATGTCTCTGACTCTTCCAAAACACTCTTGCTTCCTCTCCCAGGAAGAAATACCCTGAATTTGATGAACCAGTGAGCATGTTACTATTGGGAAATTGTTGCATCCCGGTTACACAACAGGTTCCTTGAATTCCCACAAATTTGTCACATTCGAGATCTTATAATAGGCAAAAAGAACTCACCCTCTATTCAAAGACAAGAATTTATCATTAGTATAATTAAAATCTTGATTGACCAGTTGAAGGGTTTTTATTTTCCCTGTTACAATAATAGTGACACTTGTACTTCAAAGCAAATGCAGATAAAACGAGGCATACACACATTTTCTAGTATGTATAGAATCATCTAAGTTCTATGTACCTCTTTTTCTTAACTCATAATTTGCACTGGCACTCTGGGTCTGGAGGTCAATGTGTTCAATCTTGGCATAAGGGGAAGTTTCTGCTGAGTTGTCTGCATCCTGAGTATTACGAATACATCCTTGGGAGAAATCTTTCCGCTTCACTTTATGATCTGCTTGCAGGCATTTTTGCATGGTCTGCACCTATCTCATTCTTGACTGGTTTGTAGTTCCACATCTCATTTGAATTTACTCTATATGGTGTTTTTGACACATTTGACACTTGTTCTTTGCTCTCTTGGTTACCCATGGCTACTTTCACCCAGCTCCCAAGGACTCATCCCTCTCCTGGCTAGTCATCGACCTCTGGTTGCCAGTGGCTTATAGTCCTAGGACCTCCAGGGTCATCCTGAGTCCATACCAACAAGGTTAAGCTTCTGTTCTATGCCTCCCACGTTACTTTTTTGGTGTAGGATCCCAAGCAGTACTTGTTCTTTCCAATTACTACCTGGAAGTGAGCCTCACGCCATGCAGTTCAGCAAAGCCAAGCTGAGGGCTAAAGGTGAACTGAAAGTAGGTGACAGTCACCTAAGAGTTGTTAGATAATTGCATTTACAACTAAACAAGCTCCAGCACAACTCCAGACAGGCTCAGACTGACACCTACTGAGACCTCCACCATAGCGTAGTGCAAAACCAAGGGTAGCAGCTGGCTGGATACAAGCAATGCCAACACTGTATTTACTGCACAATTTACTGGCCTACAACAGAGAGCTAAACATGACAGAAGCCATGGGCATTCCTGAGGAAGGAGAAGTGTGCAGCCGGTTCAACATGTGAGGGGTGAGCACAGCATGAGGAAAGAAATGAGGTATTGGCCTCAGCTGGCTTATGTGTATCTTCAGATATGAAAGTGTAAGGATGTCACTGAGGGTCATCTCAGTGCAGGCAATTTTCTGGTGTGAGAAGCTTTAGAAAACACAGTGGTTGGTATGTGTCAGTCACAGGACTGTGGTTTAGCAGGATATAGACCAACTACTAATGAACAGCCAGTTTCAGGAGTTTTTCAAGACTGTCTTCAGCATGCCTTGCTGCCACCCAGTGCTTCTTGGAGAGCCTTCTCTTTGCGTTTCCTGTAGAAGACAATAGCAGGTCTGTGGTCTGCTGAGATCTCCCACCATCTGGGAGATCAGAGTGGTCCCCACGAGTCCTGTTCCACTAATTAGACCAAAAAGTGTGCTTTGCTTAAGTGAAATACTTTAGCCAAAGGAATCACCAAGGGGAAAGTGAGGCTTTTAAAAGCACTGCAGTATTATTGATTTTTTTTTCATTTTATTATATTTTGAACAAAATACTGATTTCATGGAAAATTTGATTAATATTTATAGCAAAATTTCTCCTTCAAGTAGATTGCCCACCATCTCTCTTGAGGAGAAAAATCTGAAAATTAGCTGACCATGTTGGTTAGGGAAATCCCTTCAGCAATGTTTCCACTGGTTTAAACAATCTGGTTTCCAGCTCAGCTTCAGCCAGAATGTGGTCAGCCTGCAGTTACTGCAGCTGCTGTTTGAGAACAGCAATAGGAGAGGATTTTCAGTATTTCGAAGACCAATCTGATAGTTTGGAGACCAGGCTAAAAGTCCCTGTTCTGCTGCACTTTTCCAAAGTGCCTCACCTCCCTTTCTCTCAAATGTGAGCAACAGTACTTTTTCTTTTTAACAACCAATGTTTTGGGAGTAAAAATAAAGTTATTAAATATGCTGAAAATTTCAGTGGGAGAAGAAATAATAAAATATATTTGATTGGAAATTTCTTCTTCTAATTTTTTTTTTATTTGCAGGGAAAAATCCCACCGAATTTTTTATTAACTTACCAGTCTTTCCTTTTTTTTTCCCTCTCCCTCAATCAGTCATTGCATCATTACAGTCATGATCAAACTTGGACCAACTATGGAGAACCTATTAGGACAGTGAAGTTATAAAAATTTCAGAAACCCAGGACCTGGAATTCATCGCCACTAAATTATAAGCCTTTCAAGAAATACTTTGAGAAACATGGGAACTGATGAGACTGCTCTTTAATGAATAAAATCAAAGATGATGAGTTCTATAGGCAGCATTGAGCTAGTTGTCAGTAATTAGCTTCAGATGAGATTGTTGTCTTTAATGTTTCTTGACTATTCTTGGATGAGTTGGAACACACGATGAAAGTGTAATTACAGCCTTTGATATTTTGGTGGATGTCTCAATGCATCCTGGAAGTACTCCAACAGGTTGTTTGGCCAAGTGGTTTGTGGGGTAGCTAGTCCTATACAAATAAATAAAGAAAGAGAAAACTCTTTAATTGTTCATGCAATAAATGGTCTCCTCACATACATTTTATGATGTGGTATTTTAATTGCATCTAAGCAAAAGTCAATCTAATGAAAGAACAAATGCTTTTTGTCTTTTATGTGGATTGTGTTGCTTGTGTGCTTATTGTGTATTTTTAAAGTTCAGGCTTTTTAATGCTAATTATTAAAACAATAAGTTCAGTGTGTCTGGAGTGGGGGAAAACGAGCAGTTTAAAGAATACAGTCTGTGCAAGTGGGTTCTGATAGGATGTGTGTTGGTTTTGTGCTGGTGTAAGTACTGCCACTCAGATTACATCTGTGCAATTGCCAATCAGGGCTTTAATTTTTTTTTTAAATTATGGATAATCTCAGACTGAATTTTTACAGTTTAGTGAAACTAAGCAATGCTAAAATAAGGTCTTGAATTTAAAGGCACTCATAATTTGAGATTTCTTTGTCAGATTTACATTTTATAAGCCTTCAAGTGTAATATGAATTTGAAAGTGTGGACTAGGCCTCGTAAGCTGTCGAAAGAGACAAAAAATACTTTAGAAACTGAGAAAGATAGTGACAGAAACACAAGTAGCTCTATACCTGTTGGTATCAGGTGGAAAGGAGCAGGGAGAATTATCTCAGATTTTCTTCTGGAGAGGTTCTATGAAGGCAGGGGAGAGGTAAGGAATGTCTCCCTGGGTGAGCTACCTTAGAACACCATCAGAACATCTGGGAGGTAGATGTCCCCACTAAAACACCAAGTGGGCAACCATCACCTTCTTGTGAAGGGCAACTTCAGCTCTTTGGGGGCCAGCAGATGAAGATCCCAAACTTAGCTTTAATACAGGTTGGAACTGTGAACCCACTGGATGCCAACATGTTGAACTGGTTTTCTGGAGACCTTTGCCCATGGCATGTTTTCCTTATGCTGTGCTGGATGTCTGTAGAGGAGGGTGGGGTGAAGGCTGTCAGCTGTTTCAGGGATTTCATGTGTACCCTTCCTGTAACACTGGGGGTATCCAAAAAAGCATGTTTTGCATGTTGGTCTAGGCTTGCCTTCTGCACCTTTCACCGCTTCTCACCTTATTGAAAAAATAGATGCTGAAGTAATGTATTTAATCAGATTCATGTAATGAGAATTTCTGCTCCTTATCACAATAGGCAACTTTGTGATAAATCCCTTGACAATGGCGTTAGTGTTAGAGAATCATGGTTTGGGTTGGAAGGGACATTAAAGATCATCTAGTTCTAATGCCCTTGCCATGGCTATGGACATGTTTGTTTCACTAGACTGGGTTGCTCAAAGCCCCATCTAACCTGGCCTTGAACACTTCCAGCCAGGGATGGGGCATCCACAGCTTTCTGGACGACCTGTTCCTGTACCTCACCACCCTCAAAGTAAAGAATTTTTTCCTATTCACTAATCTAAACCTATTTTCTTTCAGTTTAAAGCCATTCACCCTTGCCCTACCACTACATGTCCTTGTAAATTGCTCCTTTCTAAATTTTTTGTAGAACCCCTGCGATGAGTTAACCCTGGCTGGATGCCAGGTGCCCACCAAAGCCATTGTATCTCTTCCCTCCTCAGCTGGACAGGGGAGAGAAAATACAACAAAAAGTTCATGAGCTAAGGACAGGGAGAGGCCACTCACCAATTACCATCACGGCAAAACAGACTTGACATGGGATTTCATGTGGTCTTAAGCTCAGCACGAGGGAGTCTTTGAGTACTAACACGCAAAGTGACCGTCTGTATGCAACTGTGGCTTTAGTCTAATGAACTACCTGGGTATTTAAACCATGCCTGGTTAATTAAACTTACTGGTCTTAAGTAAAATAAATTAAAGCTACATCTCCACTCCCTGCCCTTAGGTGAAAGGCCTTCTCCTTCTGTTCCTCCTTAGGCCATGGCCTTCTCCTTCTGTTCCTTCTCCTACCCATTCTGTCCCTTACTTTTTAGTTAAGTTTTGAACACAGTATTTTGGAAAATCTGTGTACGGTAAGTGAAAAGCCCTGAAATTGATTTTCTTTGGGTTTGTCTTCCTTAGCTATTTCAAATTATCATCATTTCAAACATATTCCAGATCTGAAGGTTTTTGTCTGTGGGTGACTGATGAATGTAAAAACATTCTGGTGAGATGTGGAGGAAAGAATTAGGGTGAGCAACCTACAAGTCAGTTTTGTCTGTAGAAACTGCATCACTAAAATATATATCAAATTTCATTTGTATGTGAAGAAATTTGCAAGGCTCTATAAAACTTCCGTGGTGTAATTTTTAAGCACTGCATTTCATTCAGCATGGGGACTGAGGTGAACAAAGAAATTAACAGTTGTAATATTTTTGTAAATGTTTCAGTTAATGAAAATAGGAACCTTTTTTGTACAGTTTTGCTTAGTATGATTATTGGATCTTTTGTTAAATGGGATTGTCTAATTGAGGATAAATGTGTGCTATTGTATTTTTATTTGCTCATTATATTACTCTTTCTGTACACATGAAACTAGTTGTTTGAGCACACAAGTGCTGATAGACAAGAGACCTCAAATCTCAAATTAGTAATACAATCAAAGAGACAATGCAATTTAAAAGACAATGCCTTAACTGAACACTTACAGTATAAATAATAACTGAATTCATAGGGAAAAAAAAAAATCTTACAGTAGGTGCAAGCATCAAGATTACATTTGTCTTTTTATGGGACTGGGGGGGGGTCTCATAAATGACTAACTATGTTTTATCTTAGCAATACATGTGGTGGTATCCGTGCTGGATGCCTTTCATTTTTCTTGCCTCTTGGTCTGGAAAACAATAAATTATGCACCCTCTGGTATGAATTCTATTTGTGTGTATCTGGTATAACACAAGAATCTTAGAAATGAGTGAACATTTTTCTCACATCTGGAACACGTCTAAATTATCACCAATAGTGTTCTCCCTACAAATGGCTGAACAAGACGGTGAGGCACCGTGTCAAATTTAGTCCAAATCCTTCTGCCATTAAATGATCAACAGCCAACCAAAGGCTGAAGTTATTGCAGTTCCTAAAGTTCTGTTTAAAAACAAAGCAACCAACAAATTCAGAATAATGGCTAGATTTTAGCTATGAGTTGGTTTGATTTTAAATTGGTTTCAAGAAAGCCTTATCCCCCACAAGCCCGCACATAATAGATTATGTGTTCTATAATAGCAGCAGCATTTATACTCTGGTATATATTCTGGTTTGTATTCTGCTAAAAGGTGTCTGAGATCTGATGGCTGCACTTAGTTGAAGTCATTCAGCCCACGAACTGACTTAGCATCTGAAAAATATTCCCCTCTCAAGATGCACAGCCCATGCCTCGCTGAGCGTTTCTGCTGCCCTGGGAGCAGGTGGCCAGCACATTGGTGCAAAATGTCCAGCCACGCTGCTGGCTTCAATTAGGATCCATTCAAAGCTGACTCATCTGTTACCATGGAGCTCTTGTCAACCTGGCTGCTCTCAGCCCAGAAGTGTTAATGTGTATTTACCGCAGTGCAGTTGTCAGTCATTCACACCAACACCCTCATGGCAAGGATTTGCTCCATAGGGTTAGCAGTGCTGCCGAGGGGATGGAACTGCCTCTCGCAACCTGCAAAACCGAGGACCACGGTTTTGTTTTGTGCATCTGTTCCTTTTATTTTCCGTGGACTGAGTAACAATTTACCACCCAAAGAGATGAAGGGGTATATCCCATGCCTGTTGTGTTTGGATACCAGCAGAAAGATGAGATGGTCTGTGGTGAAGTCCTGTGGTTTAGGAAACTGTACTGCCTATTTTATTTTTCCAGCAGGGTAAATCAAAGAAATAAATAGAAAATAAATGATTTTTTTTTTTAAACTTCATTCTTCATAGCCAAGGTTGTACTCAAAGTATTACATGAGTATGCCCTAATACTATGCCCTCCATCACACCCCCTGTGTGGTTTGTTGCTCTGCCCCATTTTTAAGGAGCAGAGAAATTGAAGGCCAATTGATTTTGTGGACTTTAAAACATTCTCTGGAAGCCTTTTTACTCCTGCTAGCACCCCGTCTTTCTTGTGTAGATTCATCACAGCTGTTTGTGGCACAGCATCAGCTTTACTCAGACCCTGCAGTTGAAAGTACGTCCTTCTGCAGCTCAAAGGCAAATTAGTGCATCAACTCAATTCTTTTGGGATTGAGGCGCTTGATTACTGCGCTCCTGCAACAGAGGTGATTTAATATCTTTTGGGCCTATGTGGACCAGGGTTGAGGGAAGGTCATATCCCAGCTCGCTAAGAAACATGAAAGTTTTCACTTTGTTTTTTTCCCAGTTTAGGCTCTGGTGACACTGATGCAATCCTCACCTTTTATTTCCCTTTCCTGTTCCCCACTTCTGGCTCTTGTAGCTTTGTCTAGGCTACAGATATGGATGGTGAGGGAATAACGGGCAAGTGTGCATGTGCGTGCATGCACACACACGTTTTGTGTCTTATAAACTTTGTGTTACCTATGTGAAGCACTCCTGCCTGAGTGAACCGCTTTAAATCAGAACAGGCTGTGAGAGGGAAACAACAGGAAATGAAAGAATGGCGAAGATAAGGTATTCAGCTGCATCAACTGGTTTAATAAAAGTGTCGCTGGTACCTCTCTTCATATGTGTCTTGTCTTGCTCATCAGAGCTGGAGCAATGTGGCAGCTACAAACCCTGTGGATTTAGGAGAGAGAGAAAGCGAAACTTTCATTTGCACAGTGAAAGAAATGTTTCCTGAGCAAGTATCCCCACCTACTGAAGCACCGAGAAACACCACAGCCTGCGGCTGCCTGCTGTGCCTTTATGCCCAGATGCCATTTTTGCTTCTGCGTAAGTGCTCATCACGGAGTTGAGGGAGTACTTACTACAGGCAAAGAGAAAGGACTTGTGGGCCATCACTGTGTGCTCTGTACTGCTGCAGGGGTTGTAGAGAGTGCAGGCATTGGCCTATTGATGCATCAGGTTTATGCATCTGCTGAAAGCAATCAGCAGTGTTGCTGCCAGCTTTGAGGGTCTGCTTGTAGCCCTGGTTTCATTTCTATGACACCTTTCCTTTATTGGCTCCATGAGAAACGGCATTCAGGTCTTTTTTTGTCTTGTTAGATCATTTGTACACATGCACACAGAGAAAATATTGTTTTCTCATTGTTTTGCTTGATTTGTATCTGCAATGGCTATGTCCCTGTAGTTCTGGGTCTCTCAGAAATATAGAGGTGAGATAGTCTAGTGACTCCCAATTAAACAAACAAGCCATTTTCAAACCCAGAATTTTTAGCCATTTGTATTGACGTTAGGGCATGAACTTCAAATATACTTTCACAGGAACATAAAAACCATAAAACTTTCTAAAGCCTCTGCGTTTCTGCTGCAAAGTAAAAATGCATTTCTTCAGCTGGCTTTGTCTTCCGCATTGTGTGCAAGGGTGGGAAAACCCAAATGCTGCTAACACAAAACATTCCCTGTGCACTCACTTGTTCCCCTGGCAGCAGGATGAGAGAGGGAATGAATTGCACATGATTGGCATTAGTCACACTGGTTACTGTGTCCTACTGGAAGGTACGTGGACCTAAAGAGGCCATTACTGGCCTTCTCACAGGGCTGGGCTGCTCACTCCAAAATACAAGGAACCTTCTCTGCCTCATCTGAGAGAAACAGCACTAGAACCAAACTAATAACTGCAGAGTAATTAGGACTGACAGGCAAAACTAGAAATGTTTCTGATTAGGCGCTACTTCTGGGTTTCCCTTGGTCTCCTTCTACACCACCTCGTGTTCTCCTCTCAGAAGAACAGCTCTCCTCCTACAGACTCTTCATTGTTTTTCTTTAGCTTGCCTTGCTCTTTGGGTCTGCTTCATCCCAATGTAAATCATTATTGTTTAACTGCCCTCTCTGGTTTTCTGCAGAGCTCTGTTTTCTGTCCAGAGCCATTTTTACTCTGTTTGTAGAATGCCTTGCACAGTGGGGTCCTCTCTAGTGGTGGGCTTCAGGGCTCAGTGGTAATGAAAATAATAAAGGCATGATACTTCTTCATCATTTACTTTTATGTTTTTGTCAATAATAGGGTTGTGTAATGAGCAAAAAAGTAGACCAATTACCATGTTTTGATACTCTGATTCTGGATTTTAACAATTAACTGGCAAAAGATCTATATTAATTCAGGTTATGGGGAAACCACTTGGCTGGCAATGTGATCAGACTAAAAGAAGCCAACCTAATGGCACCCAGATGCTCCACAAAATCATTGGGTAAGCTGAATATGATTATACAATCATTTCTTCCATCTTAATTAGCCTATGACTAAATATATTCTTTGGTGATCTTCCTTATTGCACGGTTATGTAAAAATTCCTGCAGCTGCAAAAGCTTCTTCTCTTGGTATAGGAATAAATCACCCCTAAGCATGGCGTTATCATGCTGTAGGAGTGGCTGTCAGGCTGGATTCTTTACCAAGGTATGGTTGACTTGCAACTGCTCAATGTTGTGAAACCAGCTCTTTGCATCGCTACAGCCAGGTGAGCTGAGAGGTTTATGGCCGTCTTGTGCTCCCAAAGTGCCCTAGATTAGGTGTGGTGAATGAACACGGTAGTAAATCTAACCCAACATTTTAAAAGCTGTTATATTGTGGGATTTGGGGTATTTTTGTTTTGTGAAATGACCATGTTGGTGTTTGTTCTCATCTTTCAGGCTGTAGTGTGTTATAGTAATGTAAGCTTGGTATTCTTCAGCACTTAGATCTAAAACCTGAACTTAGTTCTGAGCAGGTGGTACAAAAGATGAATAGATTTTAATTTTAATTACAGGGCTTTTCGGTTTCATGCAAGTACTACCACTCAGTATTTGCTGCCCTCTAGGTGGTATTGAGATTTTTAAAGCACCTGACCTAGAATACCTTATTAGTCAGAGATCTAAATGTAGTTCAAGTTTAGTTCTAGTATTTAAAAATCTTTTAATCTCTGTGGCACTGCAATCTGGAGGAATTTTATTTTAAAGTTCATTTATATATATTATCTGGGTTAAAACACACTTTATTTTAGATAACCAGGAAAAAGTATGAACATATTTGTGACTTCAAAGTATGCATTATTTAGCCATGTATTTCCATCATTCTGCACTGACATCCCTCAAACCCCCCAATAGTAATTCATTTAGAAATCAGTGCCCATTGACTCACTAAATCTTTGTTCTCATGACTGCTTACACTGTCAATGCTTATATTGAAACCATGTATTTGCTCATTTGGGCAAAGTGTCAAAATATAATTTTTCTGTAGTCATGGTTCTGTTTTTTAAAATAAGGAAAAAATTTAACAGTTTGGTCAGATGTAATATAGAAAAAAAAATGTATTATTGAACTGCTTCTTCATCTCTTCGGGCATCCGAACTTGCTACCAAGCAGAGTATTGTATGACACAGGACTGCAAAACCAAATTCCACGTGGTCAAAAAAAGGGAAGAAAAGCTTCCATTTTCTTAGGACTTGACAGGAAAACCTTCCCTGAGCCAAAGATGTGGAATGACAGAAACGTGATGAAAGTAGGGCTGAGCTGTGGGTTTGTCCCTAGCCATGCTTGCTGGATATGAAAAGGACTGACAGAACATGAAGAGATTCAAGTAGGCTTCCTGAAGATGCCCAATTTTCTTCTCAGCAGGACATTTCCAGTTTTTACCTGGACTATGACTACATAGTCAATTATTTTTTTATGGTGGGGACGGTGAGACATTGGAACAGGTTGTCCAGAGAAGCTGTGAATGCCACATCACTGGAAGTGTTCAAGATTGGGTTGGATGGGGGTCTGAGCAACCTGATCTAGTAAAAGATGCCCCTGTCCATGGGACACTGCTGCCTCCATAAATACAAAGACACAGGTAAACACGAGGTACAAGGCACTGGCTCCTTCAGGAGCTTGCTCTGCAGAGGATCTCTGCACCTGTGTCTTTTCCCTGTTTTTCTTTGAAAAGCTGCTCTCAGCAATCAGCAGGCTGCAGGTGATGTGGATAGATGGGGCCCTCACTGCACCCATCCAGCAGTTTTGGGTGTGCCAGCACAGCCCCGGCCTGCTGGAACTGGAGGAGAAGTGTTCACATGGAGTGAGAGGAATATACACTGAGAGAGGAATGTTTTCACTTATATTTGCCTATGGCAAGAAGATCCTGGAAAGCTTTTCTCCCCTGCTAGTGTTAATCACTCTGACTGCTTGCAGAGGAAAACTGAAGTGTCTTTAAACTCTTTTTTTTTTTTTTCCAAAGAGGCTTTATAAGCTGCCCTGTTTTTTAACATCCTAACGCTCTTATTTGTTCTGGTAGCTCTGTTCTGGTTTAAATAAAATTTTTATGAGCTTGGCTGACCATAAGTGTACATAGTCTTCCAAAAGAGGCCTTGCTAGTGTCTTCTACCCAAACACAAACATTTGTCCCCGCTGGAAAATCCTCAAGGTACATCCGGGGTTAGATGGCATAAACATGTGAGAGTTCCCCTGTCTTCGGAAAATGTAGCCAGACCATTCTTGTCCTCTGCCGTTTCCATTGGTAGAGCTGTCCAAGAGAAATCTAGTAATCCTGTTCCTGGTTTTCTGATTTTTTTTCTTTTTTTTTTTTTCTTTTTTTTTTTTTAAATTTTTAATTCTTTTGGTATCATGTCTATCCCTAAGATCACTGGGGTTTTTTTTCCCCATGGGGCATTCCAGCCCTCCACTGCACTTATGTGACTGGCAGACTCACTAGCAAATTATTCCTGACTGTGAAAATGTCACTGAATGAAAATAGTCATCTCCAAGACTGAACTGTTGAGGAGTAACCCTGGTAACCTCTTTTTAGCCTCCTAATTTCAGTACTTCCTCACAATTAGTAGTCATGTCTACTATCTCTTTTACAGTCCTGGTGCTAATCTCCAATTTTAGCAGCTGAATTAATAACTTCCCATATGGCAACAAATCAAATGCTTCAGTGAAATCCAGTGGATTGCATTTTCTGTGCTTTTTTTGTGTAGGAAAAGAATCACCTTATCAGATAAGATGAAGTATGCTAGCTGTCTGAGACATGTTTATAAGCTTGGCTGAGGAGCTAAAGGGACTGTACTACCATCTGTGAGGTTATGACTTGCTGATTTGGGAAAGTTCTTCCTGATTTTTGGATAAGAACTGTGCTCAAGTAGAATATTTTGCATTTTTGTTGTTGCTATTGCCTAAATATTACATGTAATCTGCTTTTATGACATTGTTGAAATTTTACCCTTACTAACATTGGTTATCTCCTTGAGTTGATTTTAATGGAGTTTTTAAAATTTGGATATCCACTGGCTATATGATAGTAACTATCAGTTGAGTGGAGGAAAAATATGCAAAATATTTAGAAGAGCTTCCTGTAGTTTACTGTGCAGTAAGAAAAAGTCTTTATTATTATTACTTGAACTATAAAATAACTACTAAAAATCACTTGGCTCCAATCTCATGGTTTAGCTTCTCTGATACTCTTTCTAAAAATAAGATTTGCATTGTAGCTTTTTAAATCACCTGATCTAGCCATCATACCACACAATTTACAACTTTAGTGTTTATTAAGGGGCACAGTCTTTGCTTTCAGCCTTTTAACAGAGCATTTTAACCGGGAATATCAGTCTGTTAAGTCTCAGTAACAGAGAAAACTTCTATTGAAAAATTAAAATAACTTGTTTCCATTGTGTATCTGGGATTCTTAATAGTTGCCTCCAATTATTAGCTTAGCAGTGAACCAAATATCATCCTGCATATTCTTTGAAAAACAAGTGGTTTCTTTATAAGCGTCTGAACAGAGCTGTGTCAGTGTAATGTAATGCAAATAAAGGAAATATTGCAAGTATATTGATCCTTTCTTCAACAAAAAAAACCAGAAAAAATCCTATCACACTTCAAATGAACAAAATAAAAATTCCTGTATGTAAACAACCACCAGGTAAATTATCTCTTACAGCAATAAATCCACAAACTGAAGTCACCTCTGTGACTATAAACAAGTGTCAGTCACAAATATAATAATGCTTTTGCTTGTTAATGCCGTTGGGATACTGCTAATGTTCAAGACCCAACGATGATTTTCTGAAGAAGAATGGAATCATTTACTATATTGGAAAAAATTAGTCTGGATAAATTAGGTATCAGTGATTATCTCTCTTTTCCTTTTTTTTTTCATCCATGATGAAGTGATATAGTGTTTTTCAAGCTGCCAAATCCCTTTTCAAAAGATTGTCAGATTTTCCGAAAACTTTCCCCTTTTTTTTTTTGAGTTACATTCTCCGTTTCATGGGAAAACAGTAATGGTTTGCCCAGAGAACTAAAACTGGATGCGATAGATTTATTCTTGCAAAAACAGCCCTTAACTCCGTGTGTACATCAGCTTCAGCAAAGGGAGCATGGAAAATCCTTGTACAAATGTTAAGTGTGAAAACCTATTTGGCTTTTGCAGTAGGCTCCCCCTACATCCACCTCTTGAGATTCCGAAGCTGACATCTGTTTTGGTTCCTTGACTGAGTGTTTGGTTGAGATACAATCAGTAAAGAGTATTATTCTTTATCATTTATTCCTAGTGGTAGTTTGCTGAATACAAAAGCACATGCACTTGTCCATATGACTAAATGCTAAAATGGTTAAATATTGAACCACAGAGAATCATTAAACAGAGCAGATGTAATATTTAGAGGTAGACCTGCATATTTGAGGCTGGAAGGTATCTTCTTGTGCGTATGTGTATGTATGTTTGTTATGGGGAGGCAAACTATACTTCTCTGGACAGGTTCCTTGCCAGATGTTTCTTACTACCTCAGATGATTGAGGAACCAAAGTACATCTGGCTATTAAAATATCTTTATATGGTTACATGATTTATTTGGAAAGCATGGTTGAAACTAGTAAGTTTACAACTATGCGAATAACTCTTACCCGTTTCTGGACGGAGACAGTAAGCGTTGGAACTTGAACTAGACAATATTGCTGATCTGTGCTTACTTACGAGATGTGTTTGTTTATTTTTAAGATTATTACATTCAGACAGCCTTCTATTTACTTTTGCTATTTTGGTATTTTTGCTGAGAGTCGAGAGACTTAAATAAACCCAGAGTCTCTGTGGATTATAGTTATGTACTGTTTTATACATGCTGGAAAGCCATAAGCCTTCGGGCTGAGATAACTGCATAATAAACATATATTTTATGAAATGATACCTTTAACACATGTTGCATGAAAAAAGGAGGGGGAAGACAGCTCATCTCTGTCTGCCATAAAAGACTTCTATCAAAAGTAAATTTGGAAGACCTACAGTTGCTCTCCCAGGTTTTGAAAAGAGACGATTTTACTTGATATTTCCATAAGGTAGCAAGGAGCACTTTTGAATCTGTTCAGTGAGCCTAATGGAACTGTGAGATCCGAATGCTAACAATCTGGCACTCACAGGGAAAAGAGGAGGTGCCAATGGGAACATGGAATAGATGCTTTGTGCTTAAGACGCTGCATTTTGCCTGTCAGTGATTGCCACTGATAAAACATCGGGTACTGCTGCGACTTGTGTTTGCAAGGATGTAATGAAATTCAATATTCTCATACAATTACTGGGCAAGTGTTTGATCAGTAGCCAATACTTCTCCAGGGTGGCTGAGAAGACGGTCCAGAGATCCTTCCACTCTGAAATACCCACTTGCTTCAGGCGCCAGCTCTGGATTTGCAGGTGTCTAACTTCCTCAGCTATCCTCAGTATGCTAGAAAAATGCCCTGCCATTGTCACTGAGCAATTGCTGATTACTGTTCCCTTTCTGATATCTGGATACTCTCAACAAAATATCCTGTAGTGGCACCACACCTATATATGGCACATAACAGCTTGCATGGTCTCATACACAACAGCATTGTTACAGCTGCAAGGATGTTATTTTGCCTTGCTCCAATCAAGGGTTAAAAAAAAAGTCAAATTTTATGTTATTGGTCATCTTAGCTACAATTCTTCAAAAAAGGCAGCTCAACTTTGTTTTTTAGAGCTTAGTTCCCCCTACAGATTCAGGTAAACCCCAGCACAGCTGTTCAAGTAGAGATTTTCTTTTAAAGTAGGTCTTTAGAAATGCAACTTCTTTTTGAGATTCTGGCTTAAATATTGAAGGAAAAATCCACCTCTTTCTGACCGTATTTGCTTTTGATATTTTATTTAGCCTGTGGCATTAATCTTTGCTATATTTCTTTCCTGTCCTTCCCCTTTTATTTTGATATGCTTTTAAGAAATTCTAGGTTTTCAGGCAGATTTCCTGCCCCGTGGATTGATTTCTAACGAGTAATTTAAAAGATAATCTTTTCCTGAAAGAAGGGTGAAATTTTACTCTTCTGAATAAAAATTTTCTTCAGCTCACATAGCATGGCCTCCAAGACTGTCAAACTAGAACCATAAAAAGTAATTCAAACTGTCCAAAAAATGACGTTTGACATTTTATTGCCAAAAGAGAAGATACTGTACCAAAGCTGAGGATATTCTGTATTTTGACTAATAGGCTTTTCTGAAATAATGCCCAGTTCCAAGCGCACAAATGTACTTTGGCTGTCTCGTGCTCTCCTTCTCCTCTATGGAACGGGTTTCTTGGTCATACTATAGTATTTACAAAAAATCACAGCCTCTCTTCTTGGTAAGAAGAGCAGATTTGCCATGAGAATGCAGAGCAGCCTGGATAGGAGTGTGGCTGGCAACTTCCACAGGGCACAGTTATATATATATGAACAAATGATAATATTTTACCAGTATAGTTTTACTTCTAGATTTTAATTTGATATGCTTTCTAGTGGCCTGTCAGTATTTTCCCAGGGAAAGATGATAGTTTTTGCAGAAATGTGTCTATTACTTGGAAAAACATACTTCTGTCAGCAAGAGTTTTAAGGCCAAATGAATATTTCTCCGCTGACAATGTTAGTTTTTGTGTGTCAATTACCAAACCAGCAGCTACACAGGTAATCCTAATGAAAGCATGAGGATGCGTATCCACGTTGAGGTATAGCTCACAAAGCCCTCTCCTACCAATAGGAGATTGCATCTGATATATTTCCTTAATTTTAGTGAATTTCCTTATTTGTTCTTTTGTATTTGAAGTGACTCTTTGTGGTCTTATTATTTCGTTTGGTTCACTTGGATGTACAGTTTTTCTATTAGTTTGGGTTAGCAATCAAGATGCATGTTTTACAAAAACAGAACTTGAGATGCATACAAAACCTGTGGCCAGATGGTATTGAGAAATCCAGAATTGTACACATCGCCATTGCATCTCTGTGGCTTTTTGGCAAGGTGATTTCAGAGTGGAAGGCACTTTGAGCTTAAATCTAGGTTTTACAATTTGTGTATTTCTTCTGAAGATGTCCTTTAATTGATACAAGGAAAATAGACACCATGACCTCTTTGTTTCTATTTGTTTCTTTGTGGTCTCCCTTTTCTCTTTGAGTAATTTTCACTGTTTTTTTAATTTACCTCAGTGTTGTCCTGTCATCTTGATTCCTGGCATTGCAGTTCTGTATGATTGCACTCTGGAGCTGCATTCATGAGCATAACTGGAAACTACATTTTCCTAGGATATTGTTCCTACAGAAATGTACATACCAATTCCATCCTCATCTACTGTGGATCATCTTGGACTTTATTTTCTTTTTTTTTTCCCTGCTGTAATGGTGTAGCAATATTACCAGTTCTGATTTGGTTCCTTTCGTGGGAGGGGAAAGGAAAAAGAACTCACTGGCCTTATATAAACATCTGTGCAGGAAAGCAACAAAAATGTCGCTCTCCAAATTCGTGTAGCTATCTATATCCCACCTCCCCTGATGCACTGATATATTTATGCATGCATACTGGGTTGTTTTTTTTTACAAGAACAAACATTTGCTGCTAGTGCCAGCACCGTATCTTATAAAGTTATTTCAGCTATACTGGTGAAGAACAACTTCATTGCCAGTCTAATTACCTCCTGGACTAATACATCCCCAAACTCATTAACTCCCATTGGAAAATGTTACATGCAGACAAGGTTTCGGATGTGTCAACATTTTGTGGTTGTGTTTAAAACACAAACCCCTCCCCCAACCCTACAGGTTAAGATGTATTCAAATGGCTGCCAAAATGCTCAGTGCAAATGGCTGCTAGGTAGTGGTATGAAATGTTGACAATATTTAGGAAAGTGTGAATTCAGAGAAGCTGGTTTAGTTCCTCATGCACTGTTCATGTCCATGCAAAGTAGATGCTTACTCCAAAACTTTTGGTTTGGGCTGAGGAAGCAACAGGCCTGGACTGACCAGTGTCAGCCCCAGCAAGTAGGAATTTGCACATTAGCCCTGCACTGATGGCTCTGCCAGGAAAACCTGGATGATGACAGCCGACCCCCTCTTCCCCAGCAGTACCCTATTAGAAGGACCCCAGCTTTCCCCATCCAACCATTGCCTTTGTGACTGCACCATTTTCTTCCCCGCTGAGTTTTAGTCCCTTGGGACTGGAGAAACTTCACACCGTGTGCAGGCATGGGCTCAATTTAAACAGTCCATTCATTTCACGTTGTAATAACCTGCTCGTGCCCTTGACGTTCCCAGTGAATGGAGAATTGGGACATTATCAGTGACTAGTAAGGATGAAAGGAAATACTTCACCTCGGCTGTGGAAGTACCAGCATCTGTTATATTTTAGCTGTTATCTTTGGCCGGGGACCTATAACTGATCTCACAGCTGAGACAGGAACCATATGCAGAAAGAAATGAATTTTAACCCTCTCCTTGCCCATCACTCGTGGGTGCTCACTGCATGTGTTAATGTGAGAGACATTAACACTTCCTTATCAGGAAATGCCACCAAATAAGCAAAGGGTTAATGAACAAATACAGTATTTCTGGTGATGACCAGGAAGAGCTGCTTTCTTTGGGTCAGCACACAGCAGCAGTATGACCAAAAGACCTTATCCAAATTATTTGTGTGTCTGACATAAGGTAGGGGTAGCTATACCTGCTTCTTTCCAGCTCTGGCTGTGGTTTCACCCAATGTTTCATCTGCTCTGAGGACATTTATATCAATAGTATCCAATGACTAGACCTATTTAAAGGAAATTTGGGTGAAAGGGGATTTGTTAGTTTTAATGCTACACTGGTGGTTTAAGAGGTGGCTAAAGCATTCAAAGTTGCTAAATTGGTGGTCCAAGTGTTTTAGAAACAATAAAATCAATGTTTTTTCAGAAGCCACAAAATTATTGTAGCAGTGTGTTGATGCTGCTGATAATTTCTGAAAACTGTGACTGTCCAATGGACTATGGAATTCAAAAATGAAAGCAAAAAATCAGGATGCTTTCCATTTAGAGAGACCCAGAAGAATGTTTCATGTTGTACTCCCACTATGTTTATCATTTTCCCACACCATATAAGCAAACAAATGAAATCTACTCACCTTAAAATCACTTCACAATTATCAGTCAAGGAGTTTTCTTTAGCTTCTTAAAATACAGCTGAAGCTAACACCCAGCTGTACCATAAGAGCTCAAAGAATTGAATCAGGACAAAGACGACAGGAGGGGGCAAAACCCAAAACAGAAACAAACCTGAAAGCTCTTTACGAGGTAAACCTAATTATCATTGATAGGGTTTTCTTTTTTTCTATTGTAGGTTAAGATCAGCATTGCATGCTATCTTGAGGTGACTCTGTACTACTCTGTCTTAAATGGTCAGGGGAAAGAAAAAAAAAAAAGCCAAAGGCAAGCCAAAGAAAATATTAATTTTGAGACTATGAGCTGATATCCACAATGAAGTAACTTCTTTGGCAACCACCTGCAGTTATGCTTATATTGTTCATGCTTATAAAGAATAGGGAAAGAAAAGATTTTTGATAATTGGGATGAGAAGCAGTGATATGAAACACGCTGTAAAGAGGTTCCATGTGCAGTGGATTAAAAACTAAACTTGCTATATTTCCAGTATCATGATTGACACATTCTTTGGCTTGATGGTCTAATCTCTATTTGTACAAATGCCAGATTAGATAACTGGTTCTTGAAGGTTTGCAGCCCTTTGCTACCACTCACAGCTTCAGGAAAACCTTGTAATGCTGTTAGATAAAGTTGCTTTATTTGGAGGATAATACAAAGAGTTTTCAATACACTTTTCCTTCATGTAGCTCTTGAAAATATCATTAAAATTTTAAGCGTTATTCAGCCTATGAAACTACTGTTAAATAAAGCATTACCCTATGCTTCACACTAGGTTTTTTTTTTAAATCTTATGGGAAAATGTGCTTTCCAGGTGTGTCCCTAATAAAGCAATTGAACACACTATGTGGCATGCCAAATTGCTTTTTGATGATCAGAATTCATCACCAGTTCCCAGCATTTAGGAAATAAACTAGGCAGTTTCAAGTGGTACAAAAGAATCCTTCTCTTGACATTCCTAGAGTGATGTTAGAGTAGAAAATAGATGTGCTTGCCTTTCAAATAGGCTGTCCATGGCCAGCTTCTACTCACAGGACACTAACCACAGGAGAAATGGTTTTTTAAACTTGCATTTCAGTATCAGCCACATATGAAATTTAGTGTGTCTAAGAAAATTCGATTTCTTCAAATACTACAGGTATTGAGGATTCAGGAGAAGGAAATATGCAGGATCTGAAGAAAAACAATCAACCAACCATGAAAATAGGCTAAGTAGCCAGTTTCCTGCATCTCTATTTCATTTTGCATAGGTAGAGGAAATAAGCTGTTCTGCAAAATGTTGCCAAGTGTTCCTCTTTGAAGATCCTTTCAAAAGAGTTTGATTCTTTGCTACACTTCTGAGTTGAAGATCCCCGCCTTTTCCTCATTTCTTGCCTTCCACCCTCTCTGCTCAAGAAAAAAAAAAATTGCAACAATTAATTCAGTTCTTCTAACATTTAATTCAAGGTTTTCAAGACTGAATTTTTTTCAAGGATGCATTAAGGTAGGACACATTTAGCTCTGGCTAAAATGATTGATTCAGCTGCCAACCAAACTCCTGAGGAGGGTGATCTTTTGAGAAGATATTGGACATAAATAATGAAAGCAGAACTAGCAAACATTTTCTCTGCTGACACCCCAGCAGTCTGGCAGAGAAGACGAACTGCTGTACTGAAGCCCAGACAAGTCAGGGGGAAGACAGAGTCTCTGGATAGAAGGAATATTGTCTTAATTCCTCCTAATGATTATTTTTAAATGGCAGGAAATTTTAATGTGCTTTTGTAATTCAGCAAGGGAAAGGGGCTGCTGTGTAGAGGTATCGGTGTGACAACATGTTATTGCAAATCCTTTCTATCCTTGCCATTTTAAATGACTTTTATAAATGGGTCTGTGTAATTAAAAAGATTCTCTGAGGTATTGAGAAAGAAGGCTCAGGTTGAACCTTAAAAGGTACCTAACACCATTTGAAATCAATCACAGTTAGGTATGTGCATTTTCTTCCAATTCTCAACTGTGCCCCATCCTGATTGGTCCGAAAATTGCGTCAAGGGAGCAGACAAGGGTTTAATTTCAGCTTATATTAATGCTAAATAAATAACATAACTACTATTTTCAGATATGTTTGTTCCCTTTGTTCACTGTGCCAATACACAGCTCAGCTAAGCCTTAGGATTAAAATAAGTGATCCATGGTAGTAATTAACAGATTTATAAATCACTCTGTATGATCGAGCCGTTCATAGCTTTCCTGTCATATACAGGAAGGTGAGTGCAGTTGCCAGAAATGTATTACAAGTGTAATGAAAGCAAATAGTCCAAAATGCTGAGAAATCAAACAAGGTCTTATTAAAAATAACTTCAGTCATGGATCCAAAAAAGTAATTATTTGCACAGTTCCTATACCCCACAACACCTGAAAATTTGGTAATGTTTAACATATGTCAGATTGTAGGTCCAAACCCAAACTCAATTGTTGAAGTCTTTGCCCTGGAGGAAAACCATAAATCAGACAGGATATGAGAAATGGTGACTGATTAATGCTGCTCAAGGATCAGGAGAGGCAGAGGCACTTCTAGCTGGTAAACTTGGCAAAGATGGTTAAAAGTGCACTGCAAAAGTGGCTCTGCCACTCGTGGCATTGCTGTCATGGTGCACGGTGCATATAAATTGTTAACTCCAAATGATCTTCAGAAATTCAGCCTGTTGAGTTTGAAACAGTTCTCCAGGGCTAAGTTCGTTAAAAGGCTGAAGTATTTTAAACTGTTTCAGTGGGAATTTTTGCAGCTAATCTTTGCAATTTTCTCTTTGAATCTAGGGACCGTAGATGCTGGAAATGTTAGATTGCTTTTGAGATGAAGATTGAAAGAGAAAACTTTACTTAGTACTCATTAGACCACATCTGGAGTACTGTGTCCTGCTTTGGGCTTCAGGGCAGACAGGTGTTAATAGACTAGAGCAAGTTCAGCTGAGGGCCACCAGGATGGTTGGGGCGGTGAGGCAGGAGCCCTGAGAGGGGCAGCAAAGGGACCTCGGCTTGTTCGGCCTGGAAGAGAGGCAGCCCAGAGGACTCTGTAGCAGCCACTGCCTACAGGGAAGCTATGAGGAAATGCCACCAGCCTCCTCAAGGAGGTGCAGGGCAAAAGGACAAGAGACAGAGGGCATAAATTGAAAGAGGGTTGCTTTCTGTCTGACACAGAAAAACAAGTTTTACTATGACAGCCAGGCATTGGACCAGAGATGCCGTGTGGTTTCCGTTCTTGGATGAGACCGAGTTAGAGGAAGCCTTGGGCAGCGCGGTGTGACTTGGGCCCGCTCTGTGTGTCAGGATGGGTTGGGTGGATGACCTCCCAAAGTCTCTTCCAGCCTGAAAGGCTCTGATCCTGAGTGAGGACAGTGGAAGAAAGAGAGACAGCAAGTAAAGGGTGAACAAAATGACCCAGTAAAACATATGTACCTTGCTAAAACCAAATAGCTTAATCTATTTATTTTACTTAGTAACCAAAACTGCAGAGTGACATAGTTGATTCTGACCATGACAATCCCCAGGCTACCACAAAAATTGTAGCTCCACAAAGTTTTGCAGTATGTAATGTTGTAACGCCTCGCACTCGTGCAGAACTCCCATCCAGTGATCTCTAACCTTCTACAAACTCGACTAACGAAGACTCAGTGCAGTCCTTTGAGGCAAAGGATAGATTGCTGTTAATTTAATTTCTGCAGACACAGCTTGCAGAAGGCTATCATACCTAAAGTTGTGCTGGCTTTGACTGTAAATTTTTTGTGGGGTCAGAGGAAGTGGAACAGATCAGGTGTACTGAGAGCACAAAATGATGGCCAGGTCTCCACTGAGCAGGCATGGAATAGTCTTCTCTTTCTGCCTGTCCTGGAGCAGCTGATACATTGCCATTGAGCCCTGCTTACTGCTGAAGATTAAGTGTGGGTCTCTTGGCCTCCTGCTCTCTGTCCTTGCAATTGGATATAATTGGTGCAATCCCAGTTCATTTCCCACTGATGCTTGAGACAGCCAGCTCAGTGCTGTGTGGAAGAAAAAAAAATTAAGTCTCCTTTTCCTTTGGAATCGCAGAAAAATGGTCCTGATACTTGGCCTGTAAATGACTTAAAGAGGGACACAGAATCCATTGGCATGATTTTTTGAAGGATGAGACTGACTAAAAATGCATAGCTGTGTAGATGCAGGATGAACATAGCTCCATTCCCTGCTGCTGCTCCTGGCTAACTTCAGGCAGGTTTTTTCTTCTGGAGCTGGATCAACACAGGCAGAGAATGAAACTGAAATTCACTGTTCCACACCTCAAGTTAGTGTCCTAACCACCAGGCTATTATATTCCACTAATGCTGGAACATAAAACCTCAAATGAGCAACTCCCAATTTGGCTGTGACTAAATGAAATTTAATTAGAAATGTTCCAGCTAGCGCTAATCATTGAGCACAAATGCGGTATAACCGAATTGTGAAATTATTAAGTGCTTGTTGACAATGATGTATAAAATCAGCACTAACCTGAGAGTGAAAAGGTAAGTAAAATCTGATAATTGCTCCTTGATTTCCCCAGTCAACTTCCCTTCCCTAATAACTGCTCAGTGATTGGTGCAAGATTTTTTTAGGTCTACCTAAACTATCTTTTTAGAATGTAGCATGCAGGCTTGTCTTTTGTCTGAGTTATTTTTGTAGTCCACCTTGAGAAGGGAAAGGAATCTCATCTTTCATACACTTTAAAATTTTCATTCACTTTAAAATTTTCATTTATTTTATAGATGTGTTGTAATTTGCTTCAATTTGCTTTTTTTTTTTCTTCGCACAGAAGGGAGTATTCCTCTGACATGAATGTAGCTGCCCTCAGTTCTTATAAACTAGTCATAAGCCCAGGTAAAACCGGGCTGATGGTTTCTGTGGGTGGGCTGTGCTGGAGCAATGAGGGTGGAAGTCTTTGGGGCCGCCCCAGCTGAGAGCTGTAGATGTCTTTCCATCTCATCCTTTCCTTCCTCCTGCTTGCCCAATTATTAGGCTTAGCCTCAGGCCCTCGAGAAAAACCCTCACTCCCAGCACGAGATGGTGGTGCGGTGCTCTCGCAGGGAGCGTTACCATCTGGTGTCAGCAGTTCTTGCTGTCCCAACTCTTGGAGCAATTCGTGTTTTCCGGACACATGGGTGGCAGGATTTTTTGTGGCCGATTTCTTTTGTCTCTTTAAACACTCAATCTTCCTTGTGAGCCTCATGGGCAGCGGGCTCTCCAGTCAAAGCGCGGAAACGTGGAGGGGGGCTTTTCCACCAGTCAGCTTTTTACAATGGATGTCTATTATTCAAAATAAGGACGGCAGTTTTATAAGGCCTGCGAGTACACATTTCCCAGCCTGTTTCTTCTTAAATTACCAGGAATGCAAAAATAACCAATAGTTTGACCTCTTAAATCACAAATTGGATAGGCTTACCATTAAAGGACGTTGTAAATGTGTTTCCCATTATTTAGTTCATTTGGTGTGTTCAGCAGTGAGCTTTCGGATGTTTGGGTTTTTTTTTTTTTAATTCTTTGCGGGAATCATTCGATAACTTTCTTTCCTGGAGTTTGATTAGGTCTTCTGGACCTGCAATAAGGGAAACTGAAGACTTTACAATGAAGGTTGGGTGGAACCATAACATTCTTGCTGTAAAAATTAATAGGTCCATATTTTAATGTATGGGTACAATGAATAGAGTGACCTTTATAAATTAGATCTATCCATCTTTTAAATTTAGAGACTGGAGACAAAGATTATACCAGAGAACTGTCCCAAACCGACACATGCTGTATACAGTTTACCAAAGACTGTTTTTCTGCCTCGGAAGGAAATAATTTTCTGGGAAATTTCAGCAGAGGGTGGGATCTGTAAAAATTCTGCATGTGTGTCTGATCTTGTTTCCATTTAAATTGATTATACTGTTGAGTACTCTTCTTTCAAGTCTTGTCTGAGCAATGTAAAATGTATCTTATTGCATTCTGTAAAGTTCCTGTTTGTCATTCTTGTATCTCTTTTAATTTTAATTTTTTTAATTAAGTTTTATCTTTTAATAGATCAATTACTTGTGGACATTTTAGTATAGAAGTCATGGCAGTGGGGATTTTACAAAGTGTTTGTGAAAAGCGTTTTAGAAGAGCGTTTACAAAAAAATTTGTATCTGATACTGGGCTTTTCTGGAAATATTTTCATTACTTTTATCTTTTAAATACTCTTGCTTCTTTTGTTTAGAATTTTCTTATCTTCAAGTGTAAAAAATTGCAAATTGAACAGGAAGGAGTTTTACTGGAACAACAAAGTTTCAAATACGTTATTGTTACTTCATTTCGGATTAATCAGGTTCTATAAAGGGAGAGACAACGTGTGTCCTCCAAGTCGTATCTGTATTTTGGGCATCAGCTGGGAGAAATTAAGTGGCTGCTTGTTGGTCACATTGTGGTAGGCTTGGTCACCTGCACACTGCCTATAGGTGGATTGTGATCACATTTTTGCTGTAACCTGCTTAGGCCCTGCAAAAACTTGAGTTGCCTTTGCTTAGTTAGACAAGTGCTAAAGTGTTTGCAGAGGTAGAGCCTGCTGTCCTTGCATCTGTTTGAGGGTTGAGAGTGTAAGTGTGAGGTCCCCAAATGACAAGGACAGTCACCTTCCTCCCTGTCACACCTTTCATGGAGGAGACGAGGTCAGCAGCTCTTCTGTGGCTGACAGGCTCGGAAGGTGTCCTGGTTCTGGCCAGAACGGGGTTCATTTTTTCGGCAGCCAGGAGGGGGCATGGTTAGGACATGGAGGTTATTCTTTACCCCCTCATGTCATTTTCTGGAGGTGGGGAAAGGGGGCCCTCCCAGTTACTTAGCGGGAAGCGAGCAATCCGGTATTGAAGGGCTCTGTGTGGTGAGCAAACCGAGTGTGGATCATTCCCCTCTCTTGTACGCTTTGTTATTAACACTGCTGCTGTTACTGATCGCTTTCTTATTTCATCACTGTTTCCAGTAAATTGTTCTTTTCTCAACCTGTCATCTTTACCTTTTGTGCCTCCAATTCTCCTTTCCAGCCCACTGCAGGAGCAGCACGTGGCTGGGAGTGTTTCAGTGGGAACGCTAAATTGGGGAATACCATTCCTAAACCGTGACAGAAGGAGACAGATGGCTTCATCATAGCTGTGGCTATGCTTTAAAAATTTTAAACTCCTGTAGCTATCTCACTTGCTAGTAGGGGATGAGGGCAAAAGGCAAACTTCTGATAGCTGACTGGACTTTGAAAGCCCAGTTCATAGGAGTGAGGGCAAAATCGAGTCTTGATCTCTAAGGATGAAAACAGTTTACCTTTATTTTTCATCTGGGGGCATATCAAGTGGCCTGCTGTCAGGCAGAGGAAATGAAAGAGGGATGAGACAGACAACTGGAACTGCAGGTGGTTCTACTGGTTTTGTGATGAAACTGTCTTGTGCCTTTGATTCCTTAAAGGGGAGCATGCAGTATGGCAAACTCTTACTTCATTTCAGCGTACGAGAAGGTAAAATGTGTTTCATTAAAACAAGCTTCTAAATGTGTTTCATTAAAATAAGATTTTGAAAAATACTTAGATGATGACGACTAGATGCACAAAGATAGTTTAAAGAAATGTGCACAGCACTCTGTGAACAGATAAAATGTCATCTGTAATTCCTTGGATATATTGCCTGTTATATGCACTGTCATCTTCTGTTTAAGGTCTTATCAGTAAAGCATAGAGAATAAAATTGCTATCACTAACAGAGCATTGTTCTAAAACGGCTTTGCCTGTCGAATGAAAGTCGGGACCAGAAAAGGTATTTAACTGCGCATCTGCTTTTAATGGAAATACGTGAGCAAAACTCACATAATGAATGTTCCTAAAATGTTGTTGGGCTGTTCCTAACTTTGCTTAAGCCAACAAATTTATAGACATTGTAGAGCAGATAAACCTAAAGGTTCAGGATTCCACATAAGTGGTCCCATAGGTTGAAACACTACTGATATCATATGGAGTAAACAATTGCTACATAATCAGTCTCTGAGCAATTCATTCAAAGATTCTGAACAGAGGACCCAAACTCTGAGGTGCATGCAGGAAAGAAGCAGTTTATGTACATATACACAGATAAAGGTCTTTTGCTGTCACAACATTTTCACTAGGTTTTTCTATGTGTTTTTTGTCAAGAAATTTGAATTTTCTATCTATCAATAATTCGGTTAGTCTGTTCACTCTTGTTTAGTGTATTCCCATTGCTTGAAGCACAGCAAAATGCAGCACAAAAAGATAATCTGTGACCCTATAAATAAATCATCTTTGCAGAAGACAAGAGAAATCCTACGTACACAGTAGAGGAAAGTAATAAAAGTCTATTTGCCTACAGGACAGCAAGTGGTCTCAGCATGCAAGGAACTTAACCCTTGTCAGATTATTTTGGAAGAGCCATCTGCAAAAGAGGGATATGAGCCTTGTGATATGCATATACTGAAATCCTGTGTAAATACCAAGGTTTCAGTGCAGCCTGGCTATTCAGGCAGTAAATCTTACAGGAACATCTCTTTTGGCCTGTAATAACTCAGGCCATAAATAGAACTAGAGATTGCCATCCATCGCTGAGGACAGGGTCTGTTGAAAGTAACAACACACAGTTAATTAATTCCAGGTCTATGCATTGATTCAAATTAATCACACAAGATCATAGATATATGATTACATCTGTATTTATATTGAGAAGTATTAGCTGTTTTGAAACTTTTTTCTCTGAAAAGGGTCATTGCCTATCAGAGTTTGCCACATAAGTGGCTGTACCCACTTACACCGTGTTCTAAAGAAGAAGGAAATTTTTGCATCAGGGTCCTCACCAGGTCAGTTTCCCTTCTGAAGAACAATGGTAAAGAGTAGGAAAAAAATATGCATACGTTATAAAAACAAATCCAGATTTCATTACAGTATTGACTAAATACCTTCAGACATGTTTCTTTTTTCAAAAGAAAGCACTGGGGCAAACATTGCAAAAATAAGAAGTATGTGGGTGGGAAAGGAGCCAGGGCTGTGAGTAGGAGGCCCCAAATGTAGGCACCAGGAATTAGGTTACTGCTGCAACCAAGGAAAAGAACAAATGGAAATGAGTTTTTAGGGTCACGACGACTAAGTGCACTTCAAAGCATGGCACTGATTGCCTGGAAAGAGTGGAACCGACTGCCCAAGGATTATCTGGTGAAGCAGTGAATTCGTGTTTCAGTCTGAGGAGATAATTTTTGTTAATATCCCTGGTGACCTGTGAAGCTTCTCTGTCAGTGAAAATGACAAGAGGGGGTGAATGCCCTAGAGCATCACCTATCTGCTTTTGATAGCAGATGCCAAAGCACAGCATCTTGTTGGGGAGAGAGAGGGGCGTTACCTCACATTTTTGCCTCCCAAAGTCATTCCAGCCAAATGTCTGTCATTATCAATACAGCTGTCATGCTGATCCTTGTGGGTAAGAGCTAATGGTGGGTGTTCATTTATTTTATGGAACTTGTTTTATTGGTATGTTGGATTTTTTTAAAGAAACTACTCAACAACTCCCTTTATAGCCAAGCAGCATGTTAGTGCAGGGAGTAATAGTGCAATCAAATCCTTTGACAAGGAAAGCAATGCCGCTCTTTTGCTAGGAATTCAGCA
Organism: Mohoua ochrocephala; assembly: GCA_013398855.1. Lineage (NCBI taxonomy): Eukaryota > Metazoa > Chordata > Aves > Passeriformes > Acanthizidae > Mohoua > Mohoua ochrocephala. Next base: position 221,929 of record VZTA01027423.1, read on the forward strand.
GCATCCAGCAATCACAGTGATATATGCTGGGTTCAAGCATTCTCCCAGGGAGAGAAGGTAAGGGAATAGTAACAGATGCTAGGCTGGGTATCGGTCTCTTGTGATAATAAAAACAACATCGAAGGTTTCAAGTGGGAAAGGCCTAAATGCAGAAAGTGTTGGAAGATCTGGTTGAAGATTAGTCTTTAAACCTCACGTGGGGGAAAGGGAGGTGAAGTCTTTTCCATAAATCATCCGTATACTTAATTTGATATCAAACATGAACCTTAACATGTGTCATATAATCTGGTTTAATACACATGGGTCTTATTAAAATTGTGCGAGCCAAGGACTGTGCTGATTTACACGAGTTTGAGCAAGTCTTTTGCAAGGCAGCAAATGTACCTTAATTTAGAGTACTTTCATTTAGAGGTAGAGTTTAGGATGTTTGTAGCAATTCTAGTAGTTATCATCATAAAGGTGCTGACCGGGATCCTCTTGGTGTAATTGGAAAGATTTCTATGGCTTTGCACAGGGAGATTCATTCCCTTAAATGCAAGTGGTTATTTGAGGTATAGTGATTAAACAGGGAGAAAAACACTCCTGGAGCAACTGTGACTCTGAGTCCAAACCCAGAACTACTTTAGACTAGGAAACAGAGCTGGATGCTGTGAACCTCTCCTTTTTTC
>VZTA01027423.1:222676-237691 GCA_013398855.1 Mohoua ochrocephala
TTTTTTTCCTTTTTTTCCTGTTCTCAATCCTTTTTGTTTTCCTCTTTCCTTCTTTCTTTCCCTAGCTTCCACATTTTTCCTCTTTTCTTTTTTCCTTTCTTCTTTCTTTCCTCTTTTTTATCGTTGTTTCTGACCAGATGTGAAGTCTTCAGTTCTGAGCCATGAGAAAACGTTCTTATTTGGAATAAAGTACATCACTTATGCTGTAATATTTGATATTTTGACCAATATCAAAAAAACAGCAGGTCAAGCAGACCCCTTCCGTTGAATGCGGCTCCCTCAATTTGGGATTATCAGCCTTGCTTCTCCCACACAGTGTGGGCTCCAGGCTTTGCTTCATCAGCACACTCAGAAGATATCAATAATTACAGTGTGCTTCATGGGCTGACAGAGGAATGAAAATAGAGGGGGGGAAAAGCAAGTAAAGTTGGATTTCTTGAAAGACAAGGCAGCAGCAGAGTATGATTTGAACCATCAGCCAACAGGCAAGCCTTAGAAAAACAAATAGAGTAACTATACCAAAGTATATGGAGAGAGTCCATTTTGATCTAATTGAATTTATATTGGGGTTTTTGGTATCATTGTCAATGATCTACATGGTGTGAGTTAGGTCACACTCTGGTCATGGTGAGGTGGAGTGTTTGGGGTTTTTTCCAGCTAAATAGTCAAAAAATATACTTGGGGAACTAAACAAAGAGATCTGCAAGATGTGATAAACTTCTGAGCCTGAGTGAAAGATGAGGACTCAATTTGCAAAACATTCTGAAGCACGAAATGTCTGTAAGGTAGTTGTGAAGATATATCAGTTCATAAAAAGGTATCTGTAACAGCTTAAAAATGAAGTGAAATCAGGAATACGGGAACTGTAGGAATCCCTGCAGGACGAGCAGTGTTAGTTGCGGTTGAATTTAGGAATTTTCAAGCTGCCCTACTCCAGTCAAAGGACAGAAAAAAAGGTATTTTTATGCTGACATTTCACAGAATTCCTACAGGAATCCTCATTTAAACAAACAAACAGAAAAAGATGATGATTCTGGCATGCTAGAAGCATCTTAATCTGACCTATGAGAAAAGATTCCTGAGGAATCTGGAAATGACAAAGATCTTAATTTAAATGTAGGAAAATTCTGAACTCCTGTGACCGAGGCACAGGGAACTCAACACTTTTAAATGTGTTAAAAATACAGATGATTTATTGCCATAGTTAGATGTAAGGAAACTTTAACCTTCTGGAGTAACAGATCAGTATTTCTGATTAATCAAAAGAAATACATAAAAATAAGGTTTTGTCTGTATGACGTATTTGATTAAAAGTAACTTTGTCCTGTTTGAAACTTCATTTTTAAATTTTATTTCTTACATCTTGAAAACATTTCAATCCTTTCCACAAATGTTCTGTGGCACTGAGAGTGCTGTGCTTCCCAAGCCTTAATCACAGGGAATAGTTTGTCTTGTGATGGGATATGATCCAATAGTTAACTGAAGGAAGAGGTACAGCTCCATGGAATCTGGCATCAACCGAATCAGGCTCAAGGTGTTGCAAAATTGAACCTTCAGCAAACACTGAGATGTTTGAACTGGAGAAAAATGAAAGCTATATTCTGATATTTTTCCTCTGGCAGAACAATTTTCTTTATTCCACGAAAAGTTACTTCATTGCGGCTTTAAATAAAGAGAGGTCTTAACAGCTGGATTATGGCAGTGTCTTACAAATTTGATCAAAAATTACACATGAAACAATGGCTTGATTTGGGTTTTGGGGGTTTTTTTTGCTTTTTTAGAGTTAAATACAAGACATTAATTGTTCTACTAAAGGGTTTGGTACTGCTTCAATCATGTCAATTATTATTGCAGGGAGTCTTGCAAACAGTTCAGGAGACTTGTGGAGTAATAACTTAGTGTGGTTCAGAAAGGCTTGAATGGTAGCATTTGAGTATAGCTATTTTTTCATAGTTTCTTTCTGTTTAAGTATTTTAATTGAAATGGTAACAAAAATAAGAGTATTGTACTTAGCTTTAATGTCACTGCCTTGAATAGCTGAACAAAGCATCCATTTTTTCCACCAAAGGGACTGAAGATGAAAATGTCAGAATGTGAGCATATCTATTAGGACACATTAATTTTAGAAACTTCATTTCTTTTGAGTGAGTAAAAAATACAAGTTCTTCTAAGTAGGAGAGAATATTTGTTTAATAGATTGACCTTTGGAGCAAAACTGATGACCTTAAACAAATACAGTTTCCTCAGTTGAAGGAGAAATACGGCAGGTGTCTTTTTTTCAGTAGCTCTCTGAGTCTTTCATTCAACACAGTGTCCTGCCTGCTGTCTTTTCCTGTCTGCATTCTTCATACCCTGTCTAAAAGATGCACAGTCCCATTCTCTTTAATTCCTTCTCAAATAGTCTGTTCGGTGTTACCATACATAACTCCCTCTCTTTTACTTGAGTGGCTTTGCCACTTTTTTTGCCATGTTTTTTCCTTGAGTGATAGTGAACGTGCCTGCATTTTTGGTTTAGACACCTAAATTTTCTAAAAATACTGAAGTTTTTTCTTTGTCCAAGAGCAGAGCAATCATTACATGCCGCAAGATCAATGGAACAATTTTGGTGAAAGCACAGAAAATACAAAAGTGAAGAGTAAAGTGAAAAGTAGATCAAGAAATTGTAAGAAAACTTACAAAAAAGTTCTTTCTTTTTGATAAAACATTTGTAGAACACATAATTTCCAAAGCATCTAATTTGGCTTTTGAAAGAGGTTTTTGATTTTGGGAGGGGTGTTAAAACTCTCTTAGTAATTGTTGTTCTTATTATATGAAACACAGCAACCGATGAAATCTTGTGTAGTGAAGATTATATATGAATATGTAATTACATGATCACTAACAGATGCAATTCAGTTTCAGTATTGTTTTTCTTCCATACTGCACTTAAACATAAGGAAAAAAATCTGATGCTGAAGGTATTCTATTCTACGGTGGCCATTAGAGAAAAACAAGCCCTGCAAATTTCATTTCATGATGTGAAAAAAATAAACAGCAGTGATCGCCTGTTCGCAAAAATTCTGTTCCGCCGCTGGCTTTGAATTCTTTTTTCTTGCTGACTATGTACCCAGGTAAGTCTATTCAGAGGAGGAATTCCTAACTTTTGTACAAAAAAGAGTGGAGAAAAACTTCCACTGAATAATAGTTTGACTTTGCTAGAGCTGATTTCGTTGATGAGAGTTTAGTTTATCTAGATGATTAATTACACAGAAATAAAAGAGGAATAAATACTACTGATTGAGGTAGAGAAAGTAAAAGTTCAAGTTGGTCTCATTTGAGCTGACTATTATTGTTGTTGTTACAGAATACCTCGGCCAGGAGTTTGATTCACATAGAAATTCTAATTGTGCAAATGTGCAATTTAAATTCAAAATATACACCTCTTTCCTTGAATTTTGAAAGGCATAATTTTTGCTTAATGTAATACTCATGCTTATTTGCACTAAAACCATGCACTTCAGTTGACTATAATTTTAAGTAGTCAAAAATCCTTTTATTTCAATATCTCACTGAAAATATGGTCTGTGGGAGATTAATGCACAATTTAGGGAGTCATACTGTGGAAGCCTTTTGGAAAAAGATATTTAGGTACAGAAGTTGATAAAGATGAAGAAAGTTACTCTGGAAGTGTAAGTTACAGGAAGGGGGAGAGGAGGAATATCTACATGTGTATATTTTTTCTGAATTTCTTTCACAGTGTAGAAATATTGTAAAGTGTAACCTTTAAGTAGAGCAGAAATTTTACAGAAGAGTAGAAATCTCATTGAATTTTTTAATAGTTTTTCTTACTAATGCTGAAATTAAGATATCTTAATGTTTGTAAACATTAGTAAAATCCTCTATATGAAGGCATTTTAACCAAGATAATACATGCTTAATACAAATTTAAATAATTTTCATATTTTTTGGTGACACATAACCAAAATCAAAATAAATATCAAAACAAAAGCAAAAAATAAACTTCCCTCTATAATTATACTCTTGAACACTTCTCTTCTTTTATATGCTTAAATGGCTGCTAGTTAGAGTGATTTAGATTTGTTATTTACATGCAACGTGCTTTTTCAGAATTCTTTGTCTCAATTTTATTAGATGGAGTTTTACATTTTCAGAGGGGTAAGCTGTGGCATACATATATCATCAGTTCAGTAAATCTAGCTCTTTTTTTATTGCATTCAAAATTGTTCAGCCTGTGAACCCGAGAAGGTTACGGATTAACGCACGATTTTGCTGTGGATGCGTGCGGCTGAAGTCTTTTCCACACAAATTCATCGCACGCTCTCGAAGACAGTGCTTTGGGCTGTTTCCTACTCCAGCCACAGTTCAGTCCTGTTTCTGATCTTAGACTGAACCTCTGTTGATGACTCACCATTGATGGAATTTTGATTTCGCTTAAAATTATCATGTGGGGGGAATATTGTCAATTCACATGACCTCAAATTTTGACCTGTGGTTTATGTCCCAGTGTTACTACTTTTGCTTGAGGCGCAGAGTTGAGGACTAGAAGGGCCTCAGCTCAGGGGGGGAAGGAAAGCATTCCTATGCTAATTCGGACAAACTCTTCTCCATCTTTCTGCTTCTCTTATTTAACTTACAAAAACCCTAAACTATCTCACACTATTTTTGAGTAATGCTGTGTTGGAACACTAATTTTAAAAAAGCAGCATTAACCCATTTGGGTTCTGGAAGTAGGCTCAGGTAGCAGCTCTGTTGGCAGAACTTTGCTACAAAGCCTCCCTTCAGATGCGCTGTGTTGAAGCCCAACTGAGGCTTTGCACAACTACTCATTGGCATCTGTAGAGAGCTCCCATCACACCCCAGAGCACTGAAGTGATGTTTTCCCTGAACTTGGTAGGGCACTAAAAAATGCTTTTCCTCTAGTTGCTTCTGCATTGGTGGTGTTTGCAAATTTGGAACAAAAAGCTTTTTTAGGATTTGATCCAAACAGATAACAGATTATAATGCTTAAAAAAACGTAAAACCATTTGGAACACAGTTGCCAAGTTTGAGAAAGAGCCCAGTTAAACCTATTTAAGTCCTCTCTCGTATATCATTAGAGATTTACCATTCAAAATCTCTCCATTAATGTTATTTATGGACCATTCAAAGTAATATTATTTTATGTTAGGGGGAAATAAAACTTTAGGGATTAAATATTTTACTTGTCAGTGTTCATTCCAGCAAATGTATTTTTCCCTAGCTAAATCCTCGAGTTCTTAGGATAATAGTTTGCACTTGTAAATACTTGTATCTGTGACCCTGATCACTCTTTTCTCATCAAAAATGAAATAATTATATTTCACAAATAGTTCAGCCAGCCAACCTTTGCTACATTGTCCCACAGTTCTGTTTCGGTTTTGCTGTAACCTGAGGCTGACATTTCATAGTAAAATCAGGAACAGAGCTATAGGAATTGACTCTAGAAGATGCTGGCTATGACTTTTTGAAAGCATAAATAAATTTGGTTCAGTTGTATGCCATTCACACTTGATAAAATCCTGGGGGTGCACAGGCTCATCTGTGGGTAGACTGGTAGTACTGAAAACAATTTCTCTTTTTCTTCACAGATTTTAGAGTAACAGTGAGTCATGATGCACATCCGAAAGACAGGTTTGTAGAGAAACTCACTTCTTCCATCTCCATACCTTTCATTTACTGGCCCCTCTGCTAAGGATTGAGTGACAATTTTGGTTGTGGTTTTTCATAGGTGATGGATAATGATTTTGTGTGTCTATCAGAGTCATCCTGAAATGTGGGTGCCTGTGGCACACGGGATATGAGCAGCAACCTTTGTGTGCACCTGGTGTGTTTAGGAGTTATTGCACATGTGTGGCATAGCCTTTGTGCAGGTCAATCTTCTCTGTAAGGTTGTTCCAATGAGACCAACAACTCCAACCTGGGACTGAGTCTATTGCACACCATGGGGGGTTGATTGTGGTGTAAGGAGGAAGCTTGGCACACCTGGTGTGTGCTGCACTCCTTGCACCTTTCTGGTTACTTGTGTGTGAATCACAGTGCTGGGCTGCACCTGAGCAGGACTGGATTCTCTAGGGCTGACTCTGACAGCCAAGACCCAGGCAATCATCATTGTGCCTACAGTCTCCAGCTCCATTTTTTTGCCATGGTGCTATTTTTTTTTGTCCATTCTATAGTGTTCCCCATTTATCACATAAAAAATAATGAATGGGTCAGGAAAGCATTTCCAATCTACATCTGGAAACAGAGGAAGAAGGCAGTTTCTGGCTGATGCCCATGATTAACCATATAATGTAAAGCACTTATCGGGCTCAAAACTGAAAAAAAAACATGAGTTGCTTCATGGATGCGAAGTAGATCTGTGTCAGTGCACAGCATGGGAACAGCAAATTGTAAATTCTAGATTGATTTTATTTTTTGCAGGTTACTGAGAGGAAAAACTGTACTTGAGCTGGATAGGGATCTTTCGTCTGTTATGTTACTATATATAAAACATTTTTTTCCTTTGCATACTGTGAATGTATTTTGCATCATGGCATATACATTTGTGTTGCTGCGGAAACACAATAATATTATTTTCGTTGTCCTAGGAAACACAGACACAACACCTGATCGTGGCTGTTGTACCAGTTTGGATGGAAGCTTGTTTTCTCTTCTGTCCAACAAAATCTTCCATTCCCTCCTGTACCTGAAATAGCAGAGGTTCTTGGGATTATTAGCATTATCTTTAAGCATCCATTCCCACAGAGTGGGACAGGCACTTCACGCATGAAAATATTCAGTCTCTGCGGTACGGGCTTTTCAGTTTGTGGCACTGGTCCAGGTAAGCCACTTTTGCCCTCACTTAACATCAAACCTGTGAGAAGTCCCACTGAAATCCATGGGACTGTTCATGTGCTTAAAGTTAAGTGCATGCGTAAGTGCTTTTCTGGACTGATGCCGAACTAAAAGCATGTGACTGTTGCGTGGCTTAGAAAGAGTGCTCAAGGACTTGAGAAAGTTTGTGGCTATTGATTTGGTTTTAAAATGGAAGAGGATGTATTAACTGTCTGTGAGTTTCCATGTTTCTAGCAACTCAGCCACAGAATAAGCTGAGTTGGAAGGGACCCGTGAGGCTCATCACGTCCAACTCTTGGCCCTGCACAGGACACCCCCAAGAGCCACACCATGTGCCTGAGAGCATCGTCCAAACTTCTTGAACTCAGACAGGCTGTGCTGTGACCACTGCCCTGGGGAGCCTGTTCCAGTGCCCAATCACCCTCTGGGTGAAGAAATTTTCCAGATATCCAAACTAAACGTCGCCTGACTCAGCTTCAGGCCATTCCCTCAGGTTCTGTCACTGGTCACAAGAGTGAAGATATCAGTGCCTGTCTCCCCATGTGAGGACATAAAAACCAAAATTAGGTCTCCCCTCAGTCTCCTCTAGGCTGAAGTTTTATCATTTTGGGGGAAAATGGAATTAGGGAGTAAATTTGAGGGGAAGTTGTGCACAGGGGAACTGGTTACCTTATGCCATGGGAATGTATGGGTTTGTCGTAGTTTGATCCCAGCCAGCAGCCAAACCCCACACAGCCGCTCGCTCACTCCCCCACCAGTGAGATCGGGAGAGAATTGGAAGGGTAAAAGGTCAAAAACTCGTCGGTTGAGATAAAGACTGTTTCAGAGGGAAAGCAAAAGCCGCACACACAAGCAAAGCAAAATAAGGAATTAATTCAGTGCTTCCCATGGGCAGGCAGGTGTTCAGCCATCTCCAGGAGAGCGGGGCCCCATCCCGTGCAGTGGTTACTTGGGAAGGCAAACGCCATCATTCCAAAGGCCCCTCCCTTTCTGCTTCTTCCTGCCACGGTACATACTGAGCGTGATGTCACGTGGTCCGGAATATCCCTTTGGTCACTTGGGGTCACGTGTCCTGGCTGGGTCTCCTCCCAGCCTCCCATGCGCCCCCAGCCCCCCTGCCAGCGTGGCAGTACGAAAAGGCCTTGGCTCTGAGTAAGCCCTGCTCAGCAATGACAAAAACATCTTTATGTTATCAGCTCTGCGTTTCAGCACAAATCCAAAACGCAGCCCCATACCAGGCACTGTGAAGAAGATTAACTCTAGCCCAGCACAGGGTTGTTGACGTGGTTTTCTGGGTGTTTTGGTGGAAGTTCAGATTTGTCTTTTCTGCTGCTCCTCTGTGGAGAGGGAAGCTCAGGCTAGCATTACTGTCACATTATTTTATTAGCAGTGAAGCCCTGTATGTAATTTGTAGGTTCTTGACCATGTGCAATTATACGCTGAATTTTGATATTTTTTGTCCCGTGTGACTCCATAAAATCTGTTTTCACAGAATCATATGATTGAAAGTTTATATTTATTTTATAAAGAAACTTAGATTAATTTTTTATAATACTGCGTGCAAATGTCAAATGTGTAAATACAATTTCCCAGTAAAATCAGGTTCATAATCTGCTACACATGGTTAAAAAAAAAATTCTTTCCTTAGACCATAGATTTATGTCTTACGCACTCTTTCTGATTTGTCCATATATACTTCCTCATGTTCATTGTTTTATAACTATATTTGAATGCCTGTGGCAAAAACAAAAGCCAAGCATTTCAGCATGTAAGAATATATTTAGTCTATATTTATATATGGACCAAAGTTCCTGGAAGAAAAAGTTGATAGGTTCAAGCATGAGTCCAGTATAATGATAAATTTTGACTCCCTACAGATTGCTTAGTGCTGACAGAAAAAATACCTTGGAATTCTGCTGACCTTTTTCCCATAGGACCTGGCCCCAGTTACTCCTAGTTACTGGCTTCATATAGTACTGTCAGTAAGAATAAGTGCTCTTTATTCTGTGCAAAACTTTGTAACTCATCCAAAGCTCAGTGTTTGTGCATGAGATAGAAGCAGGTAGGGAGAGAGAGGGAGCAAAGAGGAGCGGCAGGACTTGTACTCCCAGAAATTGTTTATTTCACTTTTTGAAAATCGCTTCTTCCCCTATTGTTGTTCTAGCATTCTTTTCCCCACAACCGTTATTGTTTTTTGCTTTACTCTGAGATGAGCAGTGTGCAAAACAGGAGATGGACCATGCAGTAGCCCAAGCGCGATTCTTGGAAAAAATGTAAAGTATCTCTGAGAAGAAGTTTTCCATCAGAAACCACGTTCAGTGGGGTCTTCATTCAGAGAAGAAAGAAAAAAAAATGGAGAAAGCAGTTAATAAAACCTGTAATTCTTAGTTTATTTATCTGGTGGAGGAAGGGCATACGTGTCTGATTCTTCAGAGATGGCTTGGGTGTGGTGGACTTTTCTGGCTTCATTCTCACTGGACGCGGCATTGGGTGTCAATAGCACGCAGAGCAGCACATCTGCACTTTCTGGCCTGGGATAGTCTATTTCATTACTACATCCGTTTGTGGGGAGTAGAGAGAGAGAGTGAATCTGCTCCTTAGGGAAGCAAATCCAATGAAACGCTCGTGCCAGAGCTGTTCTGTGCTCCGTGCACAAGCTATGTAACACTCGAATTGTATAATTGAGAGCTGACTGCAGTTCTGTTCGTATTAGCTTATGTAGGTTTCTTCATTAATTTGTTTAAACTTTATTGTGTGAGAGTGAGAAAGTAATCTTCAGAGGCAAAGCAAAGCATTCAGCAAAACCTGAGGGTCTGTGCAATGCTCTGCTACCTCCGTATCTGGACAAGGGGCATTCCAAGGACGTGGCAGAGGGGTTGCCAAGCCTCACTGCTGGTGCTTCCTGCAGAGTGGAGGGGACCTGCCAGGTGATGATCCAGACCACCTGAATTACGGACTTAGCTTCCCCCCAGTGCTGTCAGGAGCCCAGCTTCCTCGTGTAAGTGCTTGATTTAGATGCTTTACAGGAATTACACATTCCTCTACTATTTCTGAGCTGAAGGTTCATTCCTGAGACTTGTGGATGTACACATGTCATAAATCAGCGTAGCTCAGTATCAGGTTTGATCCTGGATGACATTTCCTCGTGTGGACTGAGCAGTTTAGCACCAAGGCTAAATGTATTCTTGTGCTTATGATGCATTGAAGTAAGTGGAAATTCTGACAGCGCTGAAGCTAAGGGCAAAATTATTTGGCTTCAGTCTATACTTCAGTTACACAAAGATGGATTTAATCCCCTGTTAACTTCTAGGGGCTTGGGGTGCACATCCCCAGAGAGCACTTACTCGCTCCTCCCTGCTGACCGCCAGTAACTTCTTTCTGATTTTATTATTTTCTCTCTGTCATAGCTTAACATCTTTACCACGCCATCCCACTTTCCACTTGTCAAGCACCAAGGATCTCTCTTTGTGTCATTCAAGCCTCTCTTTGGAATAACTTTTTTCCGTGCAAACCTTTCCCAGTGAAACTGTTTTTGTCTGTGGTCTTTTGTTCCTATTTCTTTGGGAACAGGAAGAGATTGCATGTTTTATCTAGTGAGTGAGATGTGACAGTAGTGTAGACAGTAGAGTCCTGAGGCATAAGTCTTTATCTTGCCTCTTGTTGAAATATTAGACATAGTTACAGTTCTCTGCTCTTTTTAGTTTTTGTTTCTTTGATTTTCCATAAAAATTTGTATCAAATCATTATTCAAATGAACACATAGTCTATAAAGAAATGTTATTCCAAGAAAAGATTGATTTCCATTGCATTCAAAGCCAATTTTTTGCATGTTGTATGGGCACAAATCAAGACCCAGTGCTTTTATGATTTATAACCTTTTTAATAGCAATAGATTGGGTCAAAAGTACCATTTCATCCTTTATAATACTTTTCTTTTTTATTTCTTTACCAGTAAATGACAAAGATTGCAATACTGAAAACAACGTAAGCATAAAACTGAAAAAAAGTATGCTTTTGTACAATTCCTTCACCAGTTTTCCCCAACCCTTTTGGGTAAGAGCCTTCTCCTTTATCCTAAGGCAAAAAATGAGGCATTTGTTTATAACATACAGCAGAAGATACATGATCTGTTACATCATTGTTGACCATGCAAATAATTATTTCTACTCTGTAAATTGGTCTTCTTGATTATGGTAGTTAGGAGAACATCTGTTTCCATTTTCACATGTTCACTGATTTTTTTTTTTTTTTTTTTTTGTGATGGAGACCACCATTAATGTGTACCAGGACTTGATTAGGTATTATATTGATGAAAACAAATTAATTTGCATGCACATAAGTCTCACTGGCACTTGTTGAGGACCAGGGTTTATTGCTATGATAAAGACAGTGGGTGGGTCTGTTAGGTGAACAGATGTGAGTACAAGAGACCCTAAAACTTTGGTTTGGATATTTATTAAGATTTATGTCATTTGAATAGTCTATATTTTAACATAGTTTATTAAAATATAGTATATTTCATGCAATTTATATGGTACAAAAAGCTGCTCTTCAATAACAGTTAATACTGGTAAGCAAAGGGACAAGTTGAAGGAAAACATTGTGACTTGCACATGTAGAAGTGAAGTGATGTGGTGAATGATCAGAGAATATGAAGGACGTTTTAGGGAAGGGCTGCTGCCAAAAGAAAGTTTAAGCAAACCAACAGACCCCAATTGTTGCAAGCCTGAGACTGACAGGAGAACTGCAGATTCTCTTCAAGTTTTCTTTGACTGTCTCTGTCTTCTACAAGCTCCCATTGTCTTCTGTCCTTCCCACAAGCTGGGAATTAGTAAGCACAGTATTATCTCACCCAAGGGAGAAGCAACCTGACATTACCTAAAATGAAGAAGAGGGGAGCCTGAATGAATTAGCAGTGAGGAGCTGAAGGCACGGTGCTCGCAGATGAGTTTAACAGTTGGGCTCCTTCACGGCGTGGATGTTATTTATAGCAATGCAGTTAGAGGCATGATCACCTGGGGATTTCATGGGGTTTAACTCAGAGAAGCTTGCTCCGAGCACAGGTTGGTCTGGATCAAGCATTTGTTTTGCAGGTAATACAGACTGTCACAGGTAGCTCGTTAGAGTGACAATGACCAGGATTGCTAATTGGAGGTAAAGTTCGGAATACGGTGAAGTGTGTGAAGGCGCAAGTCGGCCGTCCTCCCATCTCAGGGTACCCATCTCCGTGCTTTGTGGTACCTTGTTGTGCTCCACCTAATAGCCAGGAAATGGCTATTAGCTGACCATTATAACTAAAATTAATATGGGATGAGAATAAACAATACACTGTGGGACTCATTATTTGTCTTCCAGATGCAGGGCGTGAGGAAAATATGGGAGTTACTGTTTACCTTACAGTACTCACATTCTGATGGCCACAGTCCAGGCCCTGACTAATGGTTTTGAAACGCTGAGGACAGAAGTTAAACAGGCATCTACATCCCAGACCCCACTAGGGAGCCCCTGATTAGTATGTGGAGGGTGAGAAGCAAGGGAAGCGCTGGAACTTGAAGCCTGGCCAAGAGCATAAAACCCACAGGGCTTGTGGCTATTGCAGGTAATAACAAAGGGACAGTGTCCATAGGAGGGTAAGAGAGATGGTTCAGGGAAGGGCAAGTCAAGAAGGCAGAAGGCTGAGGAGTCAGATGGTCTCTGCTGCGCGTTTCAGCCGTGGCTTAGGGAAGGCAGAGTGGCTGAGCAAAGGATCTGCACTGAGACGTGCCCGCAGGGGTGTCCCGGTCACCGCTGCGCAGGACCGTGCACGGGAATGATGGTCGGAGCACATGGAAGCTCTGAAGAGCCGTCAGTGCCTGTTGAGAAAGCTCACGGGTAAGAACATCAGAAAACCTGGCAAACACTGCTGGCAGTTTATTTTATAGCTTTGTTGAAACAAGTTTCACAGGTTTCCAGAATGCTGCACTCTTGTCATACGGTCTGATTTCTCATTATGTTACGTAGATTATCTGGGTCTTGGTGTAATTATTCTGTTTAAAAACGTTGTAGAAAAGCAACGTGCAGGAGTTTGGGACAAATGGAAGTCTGGGTTGTGTTTTAATTTTTAGGTTTTCAGGGATAAAAGTATTGTAGCGGTACCATCTGAGTAGCGAAGAGAAATTCAAGGAGAAAAGGTGGTAAACTTCAGAAACTGAGGCATTTTATTAGGCCATGAGTGAAGAATTATAGCCTGTGCTGTGAGTATAGACAACGCTCCCATTTAAGTCAAATGACTAAAAAAATAATTTTCTACTTAATGAGGCCACGGTACTTTCTGCCAGAGTACAGCTTGAGAAAATATCTCATCACTGTCAAAAATCCAGGTGAGGAAGTTTCCTTGCTTTTCTTCTTGCAGAGGTTTTCCTGATTGTGTTATTTATGAGGGACCAACCAAAGCCAGGCACAGTTTGCTGGACACTGTGCAAGGGGTAGGGTAAGAGGCAATCTTCCTGCCTTGAAGAGTAGTATAGGAATAGACAAAACGGGAAGGGAGAGTGGTAATGCATAGCTATTAATGTTGTGATGATAAATGGCATGTTAATTCTTGCTTTTTGGCAGAAGAGTATTGTTTAGGGATTAGAAAGACAAAGAAAAGGGGAAATTCGTAGTAAACAATAGGGGAAGAGAAGAAGATAGGAAAGGTGGCTGTGGAGCAGAGGTGAAGGGACTGAGATGAGATTGGAACAAGCCTGGATCAAGCATCAGTTATCAAGGATGGCTTAACTCGAGTCAGAGTGGAGAGAATATTTTCAGTTCCTGCTTTAGCTTTTTCTGCGGCTTCTCTGCTGGTGGCACTGCCTGGTTGTCGACTCCGCGCAGTTTCTTTTGCAAAGCTCCTGTGGCTTGAGTCAGAGGAGATCCCGTCTGTGGGAAACACATTGCCCTTGCCAGGGGGTGTCCAAGCCCCCGGCACGGTGACTGTGGAGTGGGGAACAGGCTGTAGCACCAGGACTCCCACCCTCTCCTTCCCTCTGGACTGAGCCCTTGAGAAGCTGCTCTCCCAACCGGAGTCAGAAAGGTTTTTAAGCACACAGAGTGTATCTTGCACTTGAGTAAGAAGGGTGACGTGGTATGAGGGGTTTATAAGTGTTGCAAAATTAAATAGACTCTTTTTATATCCAGATTATTAGAAGTTTATCAATAGGATTTAAACTGAAGTTGTAATTCTGAAGGTGTGTCTGCTGATACGACAGGTGCAAGGGTTGCAACAGCAATGTAACCATTACAGCAGCCATAAGAAAAAAAAAATTAATGACAATTATTGAAAAATAATTTTCAACTTAAAATCCAGGAGAATTACTAAAAGGTTAACGTTTCTGAAAGTCTCATTTAATTCAACATCCTCAGATACCTTAGACAAATGACAAATCAAAAATGCCCCCCCTTTCAGGACTGGTAGCTTAGGACTTACATATCCCTAAATGAAGTGTTTTGTCTCTGCCAAACACTTACCTTGTAGAAACAAATACTGGAAATTTTGTTTGTTTTTCTAGAATTGTAAAGTCAATTAAATCATTATAACCATTTAAAAATGTAATTGTATTCAAAGACGACGAGATTAGTTCAACTTACTGCATATACAGGAAAAAACCACGGTAGAAATCTAGCCCTTGAAATTTGTTATATAAGATTAAAATAATTTAAAAGCTTAAGCCTTTTTTATTAAGCTCAAAATACATATATTAGACAGCTGGATCTGTATTTTTAAACTCCAGCTAAGAACATGCCTTCCTTTAGAACAGCTAAGTAGTGTAGGTATCTTTCTTCACCCTGTTTATTGTCTAGTGTATTCCAAAACCATTTTTACATATTGTGTTAAAGTGGCTATCTTTCCTTTCATCAATCAAGACCATTTCCAAAATGTTGTTTCTCAATTTGTGTCTCTACAGATTTTTTAAAATTTGTCCTTGGTTTTCCTAGCTCAGATGTGTTTGAAACAACAAAAAGGTCTCTGAGGGACAAAACTAATACAAGAGGAACTACACTTTTTTTTGTTAGAAACATGACGTCAGTGTTTGAAAATATTTAAAAGAGATTGATTTTTTAAAAAAAATTATATAGTGTATATATATATATATATATATATAGTGGTCTTTGAGGCTTTTTTTTTTTTTTTTAAAAAAGCTG
>VZTA01027423.1:237732-285985 GCA_013398855.1 Mohoua ochrocephala
AGGCTTTTTTTTTTTTTTAATAAAGCTGCAGGTGCACACGGCCTCTTCCTTTCCTGAGGAGACCCCTCCTCATGTGCTGTGTGATGGCTGGGTTGTGTCACCCTTCTCAGCCCGGGGTGGCTCAGCTCACACGGCCATACCAGCGTGCGAGCAGCTCCTTTGAGAGGCACTTGTCAGGAGGAAAGAAGGAATGCACCTCTCCAGCTTATTTCCACCTTGGGTCTCGTTATAGCAAAACTAAGACTGCCAGTTGGACCGAAGTTGAGAACTCGACTTCTCTGGGAATAGGTCCAAGACCCCCGAGCACCGGGCGTGCAGAGCCTTTTATCGGCACATCGGGACAAGGTGGAGTCCCTTGGTCACAGCTGGACTCAGACCAGAGTGCTTCAGGTGAAAGGTTACAGGGTCTGAAACTGGCTCCACAAAGTGCCCTGTTGTTATCACCCTCTGAATTAGTGGTTCTGTCTGGACCCTTCCTTCTCACAATCAACTCCTCCACCTGCTTAGCTGGCCAAAGCCGGCACCTGTCCTCACTTCTCCGAGCAGGCTGGTTTTAATTCACAGCCCTGAAGTCTCCCTTCCATCCGTCCAGGGTTAAGTTGCTGCATTTTCCAGGCAATAGATAAAAAAATAAGATTGACGAATGAGTTTAGCATATGACCATCATGCATCAGTTATTAAAAAGAAAGAATAGCTGGAAGGTCCATCTACAGCTTGTTTGCCTTGTCCATATGGGAAATGGAATTTAAATTACCACATTGCTTTAGGAGCAGTTTGTAATCCCAGCATAGTGAAGTCATGTTTTTCATGGGATGGGAACAGCAGATAGCAAGAGTTTCTGGAGTTAGCATGATGTCAAGTGTGATGGCAAGGTACTTTAAAGCGTTTTTGTTGTGGATGGAAATGTTCTGATGCAGAACCAGCAGTTCTACCTCCCTGGGAGAAGACACTGAGGAGCTGCTGTCAGCTTGCTTGTGTTTGCAGCGTGTCTTCCAGGATACCCACAGCTTGATTCACATTCTCACTGAAAAGGTGGAACGGCTTCCCAGAGCCTGTAACAGGATCACCTTTATGCAGAGTATAAGGTTTTCCTTTCTTTTTTTTTTCTTTCAGTACTTTTCTAGCCTTTTTTGATTTGAAAACTCCTAATTCTTTTCCAGCTTACTGACAGCAGGCATACTTCCTAGTTTAAGGTCTCTGAACATGGGCGTTTCATGGACCACAACTTGAAAACTGTTGTAGTGTGAGGCAGGACAATGCTGTGTATTCATTTGACTTTAGGAATTGTTAACAGAATAATCCCATCTGAAATGTGTGTCTCCAATCATATATGGTAGTAAAAATAGGAATGATAATAGACCTTCAGCAGTGAATTTGGATGATCTTGGGCTAAGTGCTGTACAAATACAGAAGAAAAATTCAGTCCCAGCACCAAAAGGTTTAGACTTCAGAGAGGTGGCTGCAGACTGGTGGGGGAATATGTAAAACAAAACAACAGGGCCATGCTGGTGATTCAGCTGTTGTCAAGGATGCTTGTGGGTGTCCTGGTTGTCTAAAGGGAATCTTTCCCTGAAACCATGGGTTAATGAGAGTCAAAACTCTGGCTGAAAATTTAATGATTGGTTAGTGAGGGGGGCATCATCAGGCAGGCCACTAGAGCCAGAAGGAGGGAGAGATGCTCTGGAGGTCATGATAGATGTCCCTCGAGGGTCAAGGCAGCACGCTACTCTATTAGAGGTTTGAAGAACAGGTCAAGAACCAGATGCAATGAGAGGCAGTTTATAAAATGTTCATTAGGTGAGTGCAAAAGCTGCACCATGCTAGCATGAGATATGGGAAGGAAAAAAAAATAGTGATAGATCTTCAAATACTGATCTTAGGCAGTATTTGGCCCACTCTTCCTGCTGTGCATACACTGCTTAAATCTCTCCCTCCTGTCCACCAAGGGTACAGCTCATATCCTCTGTTCCTTACTCATATCTAAACTAAACCTGCCCTCTTTCAGTTTAAATCCATTGTCCTTTGTCCTATCCCTACATGCCCTTGTGAAAAACCCCACTCCAGCTCTCCTGTAGGCCCCCTTTAGGTACTGGAAGGTGCTGTAAGGTCTCCCCAGAGCCTTCTCTTTTTCAGGCTAAACAATTCCAGCTCTCCCAGACTGTCTGCAGAGGAGAGGTGTCCCAGCTCTCTGAGCATCTTCATGGCCTCCTCTGGACTCGCTCCAACAGGTCCATGTGCTTCTTATGTTGAGGCCTCAGAGCTGGACAGAACACCCAAAAGGAATTTTTATCTAGAGGTGTCCAAAAATAAAAATCCCTGAAAAAAACCTGCTTTCTGTCCTCAAATAGAAGCAGTAAAAGAGTAAAGAAAACTTTTTCCATAGATTTTGCCACCAGTTCTAGTTCCGATGAGCTTTAAACTACAGCATTTGAGTGTCTCCACAGTTACTAATTTAAGTGTCAATGAAGCTGATTTGAGCTGTTGATCACCTTGGCAGTTTCTGTGCCTGCCTCAAACACTCTCACCCATTTTCCTAGATGTAAAAGGCTCATTGAAATGTGAGTGGCTAGATGTGAGGTGCCTTCTTCATCCAGACAGAAAAAACAAATGTATTTAAATATGAAACAAGCGGCCTTCCAGCTTAGTGATTTCAAAGTGAAATGACTTTGAGGGGAGTATTATTTGATATCACATGCGAGTTGTGCTTTAGGACAGTGTTTTTGACTGTTTAAATGGGCTAAGTAGGTAAAATACAGTGGCTCATTATGCACCGGAGTATTATGATGACCCACTGCTTCTTTCTGACATGAAGAATTTTTAATTTTTGCATCAGGTTACCTTCTCTCAACCTCTCATTACTTTCTAGCACTTCATCATCATCTTCACGGTAATTTTCTTTCTAAAACATCAATAAACCCTCAACCCTTGAACCAATCCTCCTTATTCCCCTCCATGGATCTTTTCGTGCAACTATCTTCTGTTCCCGTAATGTTGTTACTCTGATCTCTGAAGTCTTTTCAGTTCTGCATTGAGTTTTTACTGGGTTTGGTTTTATTTTCAGGCAAGGTGACCCATGACACAAGGACCCTTGATAACATTACTGAAGTGCTGCACCTCAGCTGCTGCAAGCGACTTCTGTAGGACTTTCTGCCTATTGGATCATTGCTGAATCAGTCTCTATGTACTCCAAGTATTTGTGTATCAGGATGTATTTAAGCAAACACTTAGAATGCAATGAGATAAACAGGAATTCTAGCATTTACTTCAAGCTATTGCAAGCTTCATCTCACATTTCCCTGCCAGTTTGTCAACTTGATTTTTCTAGTGCTCAGTAGAAATTAGAAACAATCATTCAGTTCTGCTTTCTTCTACATTCCATGCAATCACTTTGATTTAAATTCTGAAATTGGGTCAAAGGTGGAATAGCCCTGAAACAGTCTGGAAATTACAGTAGTTTATCTTTTGTAAAAAATGCAGATATGTGAATTAATAATCAAAAATAAAACTAGATTTCCTGTGTTGTTTCTAGAACACGTACAATTGCTCTGATAACACAGCTGAGGAGCTCATTAAATATGTTTGGTCATGTAAAAATGAACCTCTTCTTTCAGATGGGAAAGGTACCACCAGGGAAGTTGACCCTTATTATAGGTAATATGCAACTTAAGTAATTCCATCTTTTGTTAAAATGACTGCATGCAAAGCAACATTTCTTCAAATGAGTGTCTTCCTGTTTGCCTAATTAGAGAGACTGTCACTAATGATGATAATGACTGTCAATGCCCAAATTGTAGGGACAGGTTTATGGCACCACGATGGGAATTGCCCATTTACAACCAAATATTTTCAATAAGTAATTTTCACAATGCAGTCAGGGTGAAATCCTGTTGCTGTAAATGCTGAAAGGTGTACAGCAGGGCAATGTCTCCTGTGATGACAATGTCACAGTCTTGGTGTCACTCCAGCATTCAGGTGAGTTGTACTAGCACACTTCTCTATTTTTGGTTTGAATCCTTAATATAGTCCCTGTGCAACACAAGCTGAATTGTTAAATGATCACACTCTGTCCTGGGTAACTTTTAGTTTTCAGCATCAAATTTGGAAAGAAAATTTCTTAATTTGATTTTTTTCTGCTTTTTGAGTATGTACTTTGTGCATTGCACAGTATGATATTCAATTGCAATCATGTAAGGACATATTTCTACGTGAGCCTTTAGCAGGGGAATCTCAACATGTTTCAGAGTCAGTACTTGGATAAACATAAAGAATTCTGCTTCGAGGCTTCTGAACGTTTTGGATTTACGTTTTGAGCTGCAGATCTCATGGAAACCAGTTCTGCAATGGCAGTTCTTATGGCAAGATTATAACTATCAATTTGAGACAGTATGAGAATTGTATTTTGGCATTTTCACATCTGACTCTGCTAAAATGAAAAATCCAGAGATGCAGAGAAATGAAAATTAATCCAATGATTCATAGGTTTTGATACATTTTGAGTTCTCACTGGAAGCTGTGGTAGCAGAAGGAAAACCTCTTGCTTCAGAGTTTTTTACATCCATCCTGATGAATTTCTGTTGGAGACCATCTATGACTGTTCCCTCCATAACCATTGATTTCCACACAGGTTGGAAGGAAGCTCCAAGATAAAGAGCACTAGCTTTCAAGTAATTAAAAAGCTTTTATAACTTAATCCAGTAGGCCCCCAAACTTACAATATTACCAGCTAGCAGTGTGCTGCATTGGCAAGGGCAGTTATCACCCTCTTCTGAACTTAACAGAAGAGTTAAATGTTTTTTGAAACAGAAGAGTCAATTATCCTTTGAGAGCGTATACATCAGGATTTTCTTTTAAGCATTGCTGCAATATCTGAAACAGCTCAGATATTGAGAAAAAGACATTGCCCGAATAACTTCGAGGTGGATTTTTCCAAAGCTCTGGGTGGTCATTGGATTCATTAGTGTGCTGC
Source organism: Mohoua ochrocephala (assembly GCA_013398855.1). Lineage (NCBI taxonomy): Eukaryota > Metazoa > Chordata > Aves > Passeriformes > Acanthizidae > Mohoua > Mohoua ochrocephala. The sequence goes on from VZTA01027423.1 coordinate 242,699, forward strand.
ATTCCAAAATTCCTGGCAAATTTCTTCCAGGACTCATTGTGTCATTCATTACTTTCAATGTGTCTGTATACTTTGATGGCTCCATTAAAAATTACTGTCACTGAGGAAAGAAACAATACTTGTGAGCCCTACACTAAAAATTGTACTGAATTATTGAATGTCTCATTAATATTTTATTTTAAAAAAAAAGTTTGCAAGTTTTGAGTGAATATTGTTGAATAAGATACTCTCGGAAATAAATAGCTTATGAGGAATAGAAAATTGGGACAAACATACCACAGCAACCACACTGGTATACATTTCTGATTTGTTACCTACTCTTCGGCCAACTTTGATAACAGCAGTGGAGAATTACAGTATGAGCTTTGCCAAGGACCCTACAATTTGTGTCAAGAAATCTTTGTGGGTTAATGATGTTTCCTACTCTTTTTCTAAATATTTTTTTTTCCTAAAAAGGAAAGAAAAAAAAAATTAAACAAAACACACCCCTGTGCTTATTAAAATCTTAGTTTCCTCTATAAGATTATTTCCTCTGCTTCAGGAAGTTGGCAGGCAGCAAACCACTTCTAAATCAAGCTGCAAGCCGGTACTGTAAAAAGCAGAGTTTATTGGTACCAGACATTTGTAAATAAGTAATTGACACTCATGCTATAACAATAAGCAATTCCAAAAAAAACCAGGGAGCTGCCAGAATAAACAAATCTGCAATGAGCTCTGTCCAATGCTATATATCCATCAGGGTCAGTCCCATCAGTGGTGGTCAAAACAACAGCTCCAGGACCAGCTGGAGTTCTGTAAAGAGCGGTCGTCTCCTGCTTTTGCCTCTTCCTGCCTTCTGCACAGACTTTCAGTGGGATCCCTAGGCACGGGCAGGCTCTGAGCTATAGCCATGTTATCCAAACAATACGCCTGAATCCAAAGCCTCTGGAATTACCGGGATTTGGATGCACAGAGGACCAAGGTGAGAGGCGCACTCCTTCCAGGGGAAATAGGCTCAACACTTCAGCTTTTGAGGGACCTGAGTCACTAAAACATGCCTCCCCTCTTTGGGTCGGTATTGTGGGGTCATGGCTCGGGAGCAAACAGAGCGCGTTTGCCCTTCCCCCCTTCTTAATTACCGTGTGGGATACCATTAATGGTCACGGTGTTTGCAAGAGCTTTTAACTGCATTTTGAGACAGCTTGCCCCCTGTACCCACTGTTTCAAGCTTTGGGCTGGCTCCCACCCTTGCCACCTCCAGCTTTCTCCGTGCTTTCCCCTTACCTCCTGCATTGCTGCCACAAGCAAGGCTGTGTAAAGCTGGCAGAGCAGTAAGAGGGGCCTGCAGCAGACACCTGGGGCTTTTCAGTAACTCATAGAAGCCATGTAAAGTTGAACCTAAACAAATGGTAAGAATGGATACAGGGTCTGTGTTGTACTGTAAGCACTCTTTGGTAGTGGTGAGCATGTGGAAAACTGTATTAGCTGATAAGGCACTTGAGCTGAAAGTCTCTGTTTATCTCAGTGAAACACTTGGATTTAAATGAGGGAGCACAGACCTCGAAGCTAACTCTGTCTCTTCACTCCTGTCTAATGCAGCAAAGGAGAGATGCCAACCCTCAGACTGGTGAGCCAGGTAAGAAACCATAACTTTATTATTAGTGTGATTTAAAAACAAAATTAACGATGCCTTTGTGTGCACTGTGCCCAGAGCAAAAGAAATCTAAAACAACTGCTTTCCCTTTGTCAGGGACTACAGGTAAGGTTGCCTGGATGAGGAGGAAGAGTTTGTTTTTTCTCCCCCACTGTGCACAGTTATTTTCAGAACACGTGCCTGACAATCCAAAGAACAAGGTTTCTTTATTTTTTGTAAACGTGGTCTCGATATTACATAATTCTCTTAACAATTAAGATTTTGGAAATTAGAGGATAGATCTCAAAACTCCTAAAAGCCTGAGCTTAGAGTCTCTGTTACATGAGTTTCTGCAGGTTTTGGCCTTCAGGATCTCTTTCTTAAATGGCTTTCCTAGAAGGAAAGGGAACTGGAAGGGAAGAAAAATACAAATTTTCTTTGATAGCACTTAATTTTGCTAGTGGGGGTGATGACGCAGAGCTCTAAAGTGAAAGCAGAGAGGGCTGGTTACAAGGAGTAGTTTAGGAATGTCTCTTCTCAGCCTCTGCCCAAGATATTTTATGGTGTTTGGTGAGGGCTTTTTTGCTGTCGCTAAGACAATGAGCTGAAAGTCAGAATATGCAAAGGATGGCTTAAATTCTGGTGAATTCTGGCTTAGGTGTCAGATGCTGGGTGTATGCTGCTGAAAGTGTTGTTGTAGAAGTAAGCAGATAAATCTATTTTAATTGTTTTCATTAAAAAATGTTTAAAATCATAAATACTATAGGTTGCAAACAAGATGAGACAAAGCAAATAGTACAGTAATAGATACACACCCACATTTATACTGTAAATCAAACATAAGCTGTTATAGAATAAAAATCTATTATTTTTAGGAAAGTTAATAAGTATTTCCAAAGAGATGTTGCATTGCTGAGGCCATTCTAGGCTAATAGGAAAATTACTTGAATTGTTCAGCAATAACATCTTGTGTACTTGTGTCATGACAGCAGATTTCTGAAATGTTACTGAACCAAAGTCATCCTTAATTCCCATGATGAGTGACACAGTGAGTGAGAGCAATTATCTCCAAATTTAGCTGTTCTTTTATTCTCAAACTGATGTATATTTCCACAAAACATTGACTAACTGGCTTCTAAACAACCAAAGTTCAGTCTTATGAAACTGCTTGCATGCTATGTGGCTCAGTATTTGTGGTGTGCAAGGAACTGCCTGTGCCTATTGTTTTTGTTCCCAGATTAAATCTCTGAAGGCTTTGGCAGTCTCTGTTGAAGTCATTGGGCTCTCAAAATGCTCACAACTTTATTACGTTGATGTTAAAAGTGTTGGAATTTTCAAAGGCCTACCAACCAAACATTGCAAATGAGAGTAGCTAAACCTTTTCATTTTACACAGTCAGGCATGTGACCTGGAGACCATTCCGTCCTCCAAATGTTGGAGTAAAGGGTTACCAGGAACAAGTAACAGGCATATCAAGACCATTGCTCAATAACCACAGCCATTATTTTGCAATATTTATTGTGCTCTGCAGGAGTTTTCCTGGGATCAAAACTTGGCTGTTTTTATTAACAGTATTCTCAGTTGTGTCACACGGAATGTTTCATGTTATTAGAGCTGAATGCTGCAACTGGCCATTTCAGAATTGCTAGTTACAGATTTTGCAGGAGTGCATTTGCATGCTGTAGCCTGTCACAAAATGCCGTGTAATTTGAATACCACCTTTATCCATCACGAGTCCCTCTGGTATGTATCACTACCCAGGAAATGTGTCTGGACACCTTTCCTATTTAACCTGGTTGATTTTACATTACACAACCAGGTGCGTTATTTTCAAAATGTATTCTTGAGTGTTTAGGTGTAAACTGACCCAAGAGAAGCATACAGGTAGTTGTCAATTATAAACCAGTTTTTAGAAATGAGGTACGGGGATTTTAAGATGGCCTTCATGTTTTTTACCAAAACTCAGCCTACACAGAGACACAAGTAGAATCAGATGTTTTTACTTGCATAGCTAAGATATACAATTTTTTTTTTTCAATTGATTGGCATGTCTTTCTGGAAAAAACTATTCTTCTTAAGCAGCAGGTAAGGAAAAGAATATGGATAAAATATTTGGGGAGGAATGTGAAAGGAAATTTAATATATTTAATCTTATTATACATTTTTCTACATTAAAGTCAACAGGCTGCAAATATATTTTGCTACAAAGCTTTGTGTAAGAAATATCTCTATAAGAAAATACATCTCATTAAACATTTCCTGTAAATAAATTATCCCAAATAACCGTGTTTTGCAAGAGCAAGATGGCAGGTAGGCCAATGATAAGAAGAGCTAAAAATTGCTGAGACCCCATTTCTGCAAGCCCCCTGCTCATGCTGGGTATCATTTTCTTTTATATGTAGTGACAATGAGACCACTTGAATTCCTCTGCTGAGCATGTGCTGTGCCAGTGTAAATAAAACTTGCAAAATTGGTTCCTGGACTTTTTCAGTATCTTGAAATTTCTGAGCCTCATTCCTGTTCCGGTGACATTGGACAATGCTGGAGAAAGCAGAGTTGTGATGATAGGACTCCAGGACAGAACTCTGACTGAGACGATTATAAAACAGAAGCCCCTGTCTCTGAGCAGTCCCTCTAGGTCAATGAAAATTAACTCCAGTAGGGAAAGAGGCGTGTGAAAGACTCTTCTTCTTCAGACTATTACGAAAGATAAGGGCAATGTAGCTGAGGTCTCTGTTCTAATTAGGAAGGCTGACTCAAGTGGTGCAGCTAAGCTAAAGCGTTAAAGCATCCCAGTGGTGGAAAAAGGTGTCAGGTCATGGTGACATGGTCTTCAAAGTGAAACTACACACTGCCCACGTTGTTTGGAACTGAATAAACAGAAAAGTCTCTTGTATTACAGAACGCGAAAATGGGTAATTATAAATGGGTAATTACAAGTTAGCAGTAGGTCAATTATAGAATCAGACTTCTTTAAAGTAATATCAGTCTCTTTACCAAAGTTTATACAAAGGAATATTTGCAAACAAGTAAAATTATAAAAGTTCGAAAAGACCTGGGAGACAAGTCAAGGGACAGAGGTTGTCCTTTTTTTAACCAGTACACAAACAATGTAGGGTTGGCAGCTGCTTCCACAGTCTTATGTATTTCCATCATTGCTGGCAGAACACTCCAGAGGGAGAGGACATCAGTTTCAGACTGAATACATGCTGGAGGCTGGTGTGCTGTGACATCACGTGATGTTTAACAAGTCATTTGTGGTCATGCCATCTTCTTACATCCTCTTCTGCAGGAGAGGAGGTGCTCACAAGACCCAGCTCCTTTTTCTTTGCTGTCTTGAGAGCAAATCCATCATACTGCTGCAGAGTGCCATAAAATGTAAAAATCTGAGTTTGTAGCAGTATGCTCGAAACACCTCAACAAATGTCTATATCCTCTGTTATTACAGCAACAGAGAAACAACTTCAAAGCTCTTCATATTAAGCACTTCAACACTCTGCTATTTCTTTTGGAAATGTCTATAATGCAAGAATGCTTAGGCAAGGAGAGTATATTTAGGACTAACGAGGAACTGCCTGTATATAATTCTGGATTCAGCATGCACACATATTTGCTTCATCTGTTCAACCCAATGTATATTAGCAGTAAACTGAGGCAAGTACAAGTGATTAAGTGCCTTACTATGACATTGAACTATATAAAGCATTCCAATTTACCCATGTATAGGAAACAAAACCTCTTTTAATGCCTCCTCTTAGATAAACTGCTCTCTCTTGAAATTTTGAGGTGGCCAGTTTTCACCTTCTTCATAAGGGCCTGCAAAACATAGCACTCTTGTCCTGCAGGAGTGCTTTCTTTGCTGAAGTGTCAGCCTTGAATAACAGGGGCGTGTGGACATTCACAGTAACTTTATTTCCATTTCTTACACCTGCAATGTGGCCAATAATGTGTTGACAGATGAGTCTTCCTGGCACGCACTGCCTCCTATGGCAGTACAGTGTATACAATTTCTGTAGCAAATTCTTACCACGCCGGAGACCCACTGTAGCCCTAACACTGAACCCCTGAAACATCATGGGACAACACAGCAAGGTAAGTGACACTTATTTCCACTCTACTTGTTTGCATACTAGCATTTCCCACGAACTGTAGAATTATTTACAGGAGAACTGGGCGGTAGGTGAACCCCAGCTACACTTGTGTTTACCACCAGCTCAAAAAGAAATGCATTTGGTGTGACTTCTACTCCTACTCTAACTGTTACTTTAGCCATTCCACTTTCATTTGCAGTCCCCTTTTTCCACCATGCCATAATGCATTAAACACAGAAAGCCACAGTCTCTTATTCTGTCTTCCCAATCCTCATTCAGATCTTCTGGCACACGTGAAGTCTCGATTTAGAAGAGGAGGTCGCATCTTTCCATACTTTACAAGACAAACCCTTGGCACAGTCACATCGTTGGAAAATCTCCAGTCCGTGGGACCCTTTCTTGCGCTGTTTGGTGCATACCTCCCCCTGATGCAACACGGGCTTGCAAATTTTGGTCCAGAAATGGCGAGCACAGCAGTGTCCCTCAATACAGTCTGATGACCGTAGGCAGGGATCGCCTTCGTGTCCTGAAAAGAGCAACCAAATTATTTTATCTCATGGGAAAACGTGAAAGTACAGATTCAGTGCAGACTTATGCAAATGAAACTCAGAGAAAAGACAGGTGATATTTCCACCTGTGGCTATTTGAAGGGTGTAAACACAAGACTTGGTAAGGAGAAATTCTGCTCCAGCATTGTAGGCAGAATTACAAGTGTTCAATTACATGGCTGTTACAAGAGGAGGATGTCTGCAGTCTTGCACGACTGATAACATGATTGTCAGTCCACATCTGATACAGAGAAGAAAGCAGATGCTGCTTCAATCACAGGAACTGTCGGTTGACATTACATCACTTTCTGAGTCATGCTGTGAACTCGCACAATAGGCATTCACTCCCTGTGAAATTACTGCCTATTTCTGGTTTCCACTGCTGTATCTTAACAGCAGTAACACGGTTCATGGCACAAAGGAACACAGCAGTCCAGCCCAAATGTGATCTTACCTTTTATGTGTGACAGCTTGGATCGGGGTCTCCCCAGGTTGTGCCATCCCAAATCCTTGCTTGCATAATGACCATTCTTCTTGTTGCGTGGCCCTTCTAGAGCAGGGATGTGAGGAGTAAGGATGCTTTCAGTCACTGGAATGCAAATACCTGCAAGAAAAGACAGCCACTCAAAGATTTGAATAAGAGGAAAAGCAACTGAGAGACATGCACTGACCAGGTCAGGACGATGAAAGCACTGGGGTTTGGCCTCGGTGATGCTCAGCTCTAATCACACATCCACCTCTGGTTCCTGGCACTTAGCTTCACCCCAGCTCTCCTTCACTCACTGTCAGACAGTCTCTCTGTCACTCTGGCTTTACGGTCCGAGCCCCTGGAGACCTCCTTACAGACATCTCTTTCCAGCCTCCAGAGGAAAGTATGGGAATGCAAACAGTATAGTTATAACCCTCCCCAGAGAGAGTAGATTCAGGAATCATGAAATCTCCTTTGCTTCCTTAAAGTATGACTTCTGTGCAGTCTTCCAGTGAATCAAACCACATTGAATGCAGAGCTGTGATTTTAGGCAGCAGCATCATTTTTATGTTTCCCCACCACAAAATATAAAAAAAGACTGTTAGTACCTGAGCCCTAAACATAGAAATACCATTAAAGAAAATTAGGCAGATTGGAAGGAAGTAGGCAGATTGGAAGGAAGTAGACAATTAAGTTTTCTTGGTTTAGAAAAAGAAGTTCCATCGCCCAGGAAAAAATGCTTTTGCTGGGCACACACACAGAAAGAGATGATGTCAAAAGGCTGATGTTCTGCCGAGAAGCCCAGAGCTGGCAGCCGTACCGTTGTTGCAGCGGTTCCCGGGGCAGCACATCCCGTCCCGGTGGCAGCGCTTCTTCTTTCTCCGGCACATCATGCAGGCAGACGTGGCTTGGTGAGGGCTGTGGCAGTACCGCCCAACCTCGCACTCCTTGTCGTTCGTACAAGGATAGGCCTGGTGGGGAACAGAGGTTTACAGTGAGGCACTCTTTTCTACAAGGAAGAGATGTAGCCCATTAAAAAAAAAACAAACCAACACAAGCAAACAAACAAAAAAGCCAAGAAAACAAACTATCACCAAAACCTCCAAAATAAAATGGTAGCTGAGGTAAAAATTCACAGGGCTAGGAGATGCAGCTAGGGATGCTCCACTGCAGCCATAGAGCAATTTTTAAGCTCACACAACTGCTGGTCATTGCTTAAAGAATAAGAGAGATACAACCTGCTCGCTCATAATTTCATCTTTCCTTACCTCAAACTTATGTGGGCACAAGAGGTCTCATATTTTTGTGGATTCAGGGATCGGATTCATAGACAAGAGCTTAAAACTCCACAATGAAGAATCAACAGAGCCATGAAAGCCAGTAAAAATACTGAAACGCACCCTCCAATAGGTAATATTTCATTTTAAACTCCCAGGAGGCATTTTTCCTTCTACAGTTGTCAAACACACTGGTTGATAATAAGCTCAGTGTTGTCACAGTGAGTATCTGCATCGCACTTGTTCAAATGTCTTTGCAACTGCACCACTCGTCCCCAGCTCACACCAGTGGGACTCCTTGGAAGTGAACAAACACCACTGGTCACCATTTCCCTTTGAGAACCTTTAATTCACTTATGGTCTTAGAATACTCCTTAAACTTGCCACCATACCCTATGGTATGCACCACGGAATATATTATAGACCACAAAATATCTTGCACATATAATTCCCTGCAAGCAGATACATGGGTATACAATTCTTCTACATATATCAGAACCATGATTAACTCACAGAAAACCAGCGTTTTTAAAAAAAGGATACAAAAGCACAGCATTCTCCCATAAAGATAAAGAAAAGTTTGTTCCTACAAAAGGAAAAGACAAGATGCTTGAAGGAGACATAACAACACATACTGCCACATTCCAGGATGCTTTCTGCTGACTCCCACACAGCTACAACTATGCTATCTGTCCAAATCTAATTTTACTGCCTATTAAATTAATTACAGATTTTTTTTTTCCCCATTCCTCAAAATTATACTTGAGGAATTTGTTTAGATAAAAAAGATGACAATAAATCCTGCGCACTTTCTGGAAAATGATGTTTACACTTCCTCAACTAATTTTCTCCAGTGTTTCAAACAAATAAAACTATTGCTTTTCAAAATGATTTTGCAATTAATTGTTCACCCCAAACAAAACGGTCAACTTCATCATTCCAGTGTGGAATGATTACTTTTCTGTAATCATATTTTAAATCAAAATTTATATTGCTCTCAGAAAAGAAAAACTGCGAGGCCTTTGAGAATTCACTTTGAAAATTGTTCCTTTAGATGAAGAAATTCTTGTTTATCTATCTCCATGCCATTCCGTTGAGAATCACATAAGAAACAAGAGGTCTTCTAATAAACCAAACAAATTTCTCTAATGTCAGTAGCGGGAGGAGAAACGATGCCATTTCTCATGTGACTTCATGAGTTGTTTTCTTCGTCAAAATTTACTTCACAGTACCAAAAGTGCTGGCTGGATACTTCCCAAGTGCTGTTGCCTCATTCCTTCTGCCTTCTGAATATGTGCCTTTGAGAATTTTTCCAGGGTGCAGCTGTTTGGAGTAATCTGAAGGCTGTGGAAGTCTTTCAGCCATAAGAACGAACATTTTCCTCAAGAGGATGAACATCAAAGAAGGCCAGATCTTGTAAGCTAGGAGTACCAGTAACAGACAAATGCAAACACTCACCTTTTTGGTACTCTCAAGGCATAAGCAGATTCTACTTATTCTAGCAAAGCGGAGCTAAAGTGCTTTTCCCTCAATCTCATCACCCCTTTCCCTCATTTTTGCACAAATAAATAAATAAAACTAACTTAAAATTTATTATATAGTTACCATAAAAGTAAGACTTCCCCAATTTAAATGATACCCTACTAAACTAAGGATCTTACAATGCAAAAAAAAGTGATTTTATATCGACTTATGCATGGTTACACTGGGTTTAGAAAATACTAACTCTGCTAGCTGGAGAAAATGCAAATGAAAAACAGATGGACTGGCTAAAACCTGGAGATGAAGGCATTTTAGACCCTTGTCTGTCATCAAGACCTTCATAACCGCATCTTTTTTCCAGTATGGGCATGTGGTATACACCTGCAACTTGTCAGCAAGAAGCCTACTTGCAGTTTTATTTTGGTTCCTCAAATAGCTTTTTTAAAAAAAAGAGTTCCCTGGTCCTGAATGGTGCTAATGAATGCTCTCACATACCATATCTAGTGATTGTTTTACTTTCGGCTTTTAAGCTGAGTGACGTGGAAGAAATATTTTAAGAGAAGCATCTAATTGTCAGTTCTAAGCTCTGTCCTTGAGAAGGGTAAAAGTAACAAAAGACAACTCCAAAACTTGCTAGGGAGATCAACACAATCCAGCCTTTCTTCCTAATCTATAGCCTATTCCTAAATAAAAATGATAGTTTTGAATTACAAAAAGCTAAAACTGACCTACCTAAGGCAAATGACTGCAGCACATCAAAAACTAATTCTGTTACATGTAGCTCAGACAACAACAAGCAAGTCCATTCAAAAGACCAGCTACCAGACAACCAGATATATAAAACCCTCTTGCAAATGCCTGATGCCATCAACTGTTTTGATCTTCCAAAACCAGCATCCATTTATAGCCTGGCTATCAATCACAGGGACCTTGAAACAAAAATGCCTATATAGCCTTGTGTCTGTTTCCTAGTCACTAGACATTCATTGGAATAATTCCTGCTCTCAGCAAAGTAGTTTCCATTGCTGTTCATGTTTCTATTGCTGTAGCATCCATTATTAAAACAGAAAAATAAACCAAAATAATATATTGTGTACATAGCCTTGGCTAGCAGGAGGGAAATGTGTCCATAATTATTCCTTTGTTGTCAGTTGAGTCAATCTAGGTATACTTCTTTTTTAAAACACAGAAAACATACTTGTAAAAATGTGCATGTTAACTATTGTCTATGCATAAGTCAAGGTTTTCGAAATCTCCTACACCACAGTGCCTGGAACAGAGTCTTTACGTTCAGAGAATTGTGGAGAACATTTCCTATATACAACACAAAGACACAGATCAGTCCCAGATGGAGAGGGAAGAAGCAAGCTGTAAACCAGCTCTACTTCCCCAGCAATGATAACTAATTCTATAAGGCACATCATCCCTTCACATTCTTCAGCTATACATATCATTTTCTGGTTGTAAATCTCCATCCACTAAACACAGCTTTGATATCATGGGAAACCAGATGAAACTGAGATAAAATATGTAGCACTCCCTGAAGCTGCATTTAAACAGTCTTATTTTTTTTATCCCAGTTACAGGCAATCAAGTCATCCTTAGCATGACATAAACTCTATTTGCCTGTGATAATGAGTCACATTTTCAGAATGTGTTGTCTGATTAGGAGCATTGTTTACTGACATGTTTTTTCCTCAGCCATTCCAATTAGTTTTGTATCCTTATATAAAAGATACTGTTGATTACTTGTCCAAAAATGTACAGCAAAGGGATTTTTGCAATGTTGGAAGATTCTGGCTGGATATTGAAATGGGTGTTGCTTGTGCTGTGCCAAAATGTCACCTGCATCAGTCCACCAAGACTAACCTTTACCAGTCAGGTCACAGAACACGGAAAGGTTAAACTTCTCCCTTGGAGAGAGAGAATATTCCATCCCTTCCTGAATTTATATTCAAAATTCCATGAATGCATGATAGAAATACTCAAGGACAATTATGCAGATGATAGAGGAGAAAAGTTGGGGATTGTTAGAGTTGAACAAGTCCTTCCAGGCGACCGAAGATCTTCCTTTTTTTATTGACTTCCAAGGAAGGCTGAGTAAGGAACTGATTGTCTAAATTTCGTGACTAAGTGGGAAATGTCATTTCCATGATTTGAGAACCATGCAGCAGTGAGGTTTGTGTTTACCTTTGTCTTCCCCTTTTGACAGAGGACCTCTTAGCCCCTTTTCTTGGTGCAATGATAGTTTCTTGATATTTTTTCTGGAGTCATTTGCTATCACACATATTTTATAGGCACCACAGAGTTTCACTGCAAGCTGTAGCAATACTAAGTGGTGAGACTGTTGTGCTAAGATGTCAAACAGTTTGAGTCTCTCTGTCTGGCACTATAAAAAGTAATGGAGAAACACTCCAGGGGGAGAGTAAGACAGACGCTGTAATGTGCTGAAGGGTGAGGAGACTGATGGCAAATTTACTTTATTGAGCTTTGGAAGATGAGGTCTTGAATTTCAGCATGGCTTCCAGCAAATAGTTGAACACAATATTCCCAGCCAGTGTCTTAGTCACCAGGCTCTCATTTGTTCATATTATGATGTCTCATTTGTTTTTATGCTGAAGTACTCCATGCCATACTAGCAAACTATGTCAGTGAAAGGCAGGAAGAGCCACTGGCATTTTTGCCTAGGCTGTGTCATCACTATTCCATCACAAACACTCCTTGACGCTGCTGGCTTCAGACCCGCCTTCAACGCTGAGAGGAGCTGTGCCTGGACAGGTGTTCTGATGGAACAGATATCCATAGTGATTCCCCCAGAAGCAGTAAACTTTTTTTTTAAACACATCACAATGTCCAAGTGCAGAGTCAGTCCCAGCAGAAAATCATGGCTACTACCACTCTCAGCAGAAGAAACAGCATGGAGGCTGTCCATCAGCCTTTCACTGCAGAGGCCAAGCAGCACTCAGTAAGACAGATGAAGTCTCATGTATCACAAAAATGACAGTATCGCTGCACTTACTGTGCTGGACACTGCCAGATTTGGTCCGTGCAATCATCCCCTGATGACAGGGGACTGAGCTGAAGAAGAGGAGAAAAGCCCCAACCAGTTGTACTGCCAGAAAGTGAGAGCTGTGCAGAGGTACCAGGTCAGCCCTTCATCATCCCATCTCACTGGGCCGAGAGGCAGTAGCTATATTGCAAAGGTGAGACAAGGGACTCGAGGGAATGGACACGTACAGGAATGTCCCAGGAATGGTCTTGCTTCCCATATGCTAGGAAACAAATTTAGGCTATTAGTCTTGTACATACCATCCCTACTTATTGATATCCTGTGCAAATACCTGTGCCACTAGGCTGTGCTACCACATACTACAGACACCTCTTCTGCTGCTGCCAAAATCTCTTCTGTGTCACATCTACACGATCTTTTGTATTCACACAATGCCTGAGACAGCTTACCACAAACGAATTGGTACTGCAACTCAGTCTATCACTCACTTGTTACTTAAGGAAAAAAGGTTATTTTCTCTATTTCAACTAATCATACTTCTGTAAATTTTAAAATAATGACGGTGAAGGAGGTGGAAGCTGACCTCTCTACAGCCAACATGCTGGCTAGATGATCAAAACTGTTCTGAACTATAGGCAAGAGGACAGAGTTTCCAACCTCCACTTGAGAGATGAACAAAAGAGCTTGTCTGCCCTTTAGTCTTGGGCATATTGCTTAATATTCCAAAGCCATCAGGCACAATGAAGCAACTAACTGGCTCAATCACGGTGAGAGTCTCTCCTTCCCATCCTGCTTTGGATAGGACAGAACTATCTTTCAGAGCAAGGACTTGATCCCCATGGAGCAAACATATGAAATAGCCACAGGGGTGCCATGTTTTCTTTTTCTTTTCTCTTTCTCTGAAGAATTAGTAATCCAAATTAAAAGCATGCCAATAAATTAGGAAATGCAAACATATGCTTTAACCAAATAGCCTGCTGTCAAGACTAACTACAAAGAATGCAAGTCATTGTTTGGCTCCCCAGTTGGGCCTGATTCTGAGTTGGGATCTCAAATTTGTTTTGGCTTCTAACAGATCAGCATTGGTGGGACAGTTGTATGCAACATGTGGCCTAGAGAGCTAAATGAATACGTTACATGTGGGATTTGTCCCGCTCGCCTCTTTGGAGACAGAGTGAAGATCCTCTCTATGAAGTCTGAGAGAAATCTTAACATGATCTCACAGGATACAAACCTTAGTAACAATGGAAATAAGAGCTCTTTATTCAGAACCACATGAATGTGACAAAGCAGAATGGAGGGGGTAAGAGGGGAATTCAAAGCTTTTTAATAACCACCAAACAAAGCAAACTCCCAGCTCTTTGTGGGCTGTCTTTTTCCCTGCAAGGCAATTACTTACTGATAGCTTCTCAGGTGTATCCAGAAAAATCCACCTCTGACAGACTTCAGCCTAACTTTCTCCTAGCTGCTAAGCAGACATGTCGGTTAACATGTGGATGAGAAATGACCATTATTTACTACTATTTTATTATTAATCCCAAACAAGAAAAGAGTTTATCAGAAGCCATCTGGAGCGATGTAGTTTTCCCACAGCACTGCTGATGGTGCTTTTTTCTATTCTTAGCTCAACACAGGCACAGATGATAGTGAGGGATCTCACTGTGTGCAAGCACAAAGCCATGGTTAATTTATCCCACAGAGGAAGTCATGCTGTGCTCTCAGACAGCTCCAGACATGGATCCTGTCTCAGACTGAGAAACCAGAAACTCTCAACTCTCAGTGACTGCTGTGGCACAGACCGTTCCTGAAAGAAAAACTTACAGTAGTTGCAATGAAACAGATTTACTTCTTTCGGTTGCCATAGCGAGTTTAATGATTCGATTTTTCTCACCAAACCTCCTTCTTGTTAAAATAATATATCTCCGACCCATTTCTCTGCCAGACCTAAAGAGAAAAGGACCATCTTCAGCCTCTAGATTAAGCATAGGCACTTTCTTCCAGAGATAATTTATTTTTAACTCTTCAATTTAACACAACGCTGCTCTTACATGAGGTCTGATTCACAGAGTGCTACATCATGGATACATATACTGCAGCTTCCAAAGATCATTCCTTCAAACTGTGTGGATAATGGTCCCAGAAGCCTGTATTATTAAACAATAAATATTCATGTTTCAAAGGAATTCTCAATCCACTGCTAGACCACCAGGGGAAGAACATTTCTGCAACATGCAGTAGTCCAGCTCTCATGATTTGCCAGAGCCAAAGAAAACTCAGATCTTAACAACCAGAAAACAAACCTCACTGAGGTCCCTCTGAACCAACAGGCAGGACTCACAGGGGTCCTCTCATAAGTTTTCCCTGTCCAAACAATAATGCCATGGAAAACAACATCCTGTTCTGCAACCCCTCGGCGGTTGTGCAGGGAGCTGTGCTCAGGGGGAGTGTGTAGCTGCATCTGCTGGAGACAGAGTCAAACCCCTCCAAATGAACAGGGGAGCTATGCTGCCCTATTTCACACAGCACTACTCAGTGTGAGCAGGGACTCTCCCAATGCAGACAGAAAAAAGCCTCCAAAGATTTTTCCTGGATGAGATCTCACTCGCACTGTGACCCTATGGATCTCCCAGCCCACATCATGGATTGCAACGAGCATTTTAGGTCTAGACTATCTAGATCATTCCAACCTGTTATTCTACAGCTCATAACTCTACACCTTTTACAGCACTACCTACATTTTGTGTCTTTCTAGGATGGGGTAGTGTCTGTTTAAAGCTGGCCTTGGCTTCGGAAGGGCATATGGAGGAAAGTAGTCTGAAAGACTGCAATCGCATCAGCTAAATAATGAGCCACCTACTCTGCTTGATTTTGAAGGCAGCTTCCTTCTCTGCAGAACTGTGACCTTACAGAAGACATGATTAAAGAAGGTACAAAAATTTGGGGAACAGTCAGTTTGACCCCAAATGTTACAGACTCTGTCTCAATGTGTATGATTCATATTGTGTGGTGAACTACCAGTAGCAGCATCACAACGGAGCATAAAAACAACGTTAGGTAATCTTTGAAGTCAACAGTGTAGTACTAAATCCATGTGACAGGAAGCCTCCAGGTCTTGATTTTACGTCATTTTCAAACGCATCACCACAGGCTGCTCAAAGAGTGAAGGTTTGTTAACACATGCTTTGTTCTATGTCCAGTCTTTTCAACAGACTGTTCTTGCCCTTTTATCTCTGCCTTTTACCCACCCCTTTTCTGATGGTTTTGCTTTTTAGTTTTGTCTCTAATTGGCTATTTATCATCCATTTCATCGTGAGACTCTTCTGGCTTTTTGATCAACATGTTTACTGCAATGGATGAGCAGTTGGAATACTAAGAATACTATCCAGATGAAAACAGCTAGCAGACCCTATGGCTCCTAAAGTACGAGGCACTAAACCAGAGGGAAATAATCAGATGATGTAGTTGGGTGTAGAATAACACTGCTGGGAACTGGCAGCAAGTTACTGCTTAACACCTGGGTCTGAACATCCACAAATCATGGCACACTTTCAAGGTGGAGCTTTAATTGGGAGCCATCTCTGCAAGCATGTATACAGAGCAAGGAAAATGAGATGACAGCTTTACCTTCTCTAGTATTCCTGCTGAGTGAGTAAACTGCCTTTGCTTTCAAACATTCACAAAATCTAGAAAAACGAGGGGGAAAACCTGTCTTATCGAAGTCAGTGCAAAAACTCTTGTCTGCTACGCTGCCTGGAGAGAGAATGCTTTCAGGTTATAGACATTTGTGCAGCATCTGCAATCCTCACCCTGGAACCGACTCTTTGGTATTCCCTACAGAATACACTTTGCATTGCAGAATACAAAGCGTTTAACACACCATTTTTCAAAATGCACTTTCTCTGGTTCTCATATTCAAAAGGACAGCCCTGAAAACATGAGTTTGTGGCAGCTGGAGAGACAGCCAGATGCCATATATCTGAGAAGGATGAACTGCAGTCTCCACCTCAGCAGAGCGCTGACCACAATCTAACATCATTACTGATTGTCAGCATTATTGTCTCCTTCCCTGATGGTCATTTATGTGAGCACACCTGGCTCATATGCCTCTTTCAATCCCCAGTTCTTTCTCTCTGCATCAGAAACCACCACTGTCATCTGATATTCCAAACACCTTCCCTCTTTCCCTGTTCTATGTGAGCCCCTCTGCAATGTGATGGCTGTGACTGCTCCATTGTGAGGGGAACTGAGAATGCCAAAGCACCTACAGAGAATTGAACTCAGACATCGAAAATCCATCAGTCCAGCTTTAATGTCAGAACAAACAACTTTGGGTCACCTGCACCAACTCCCACTTTCCAGTCTCTCGTACCACAGATGATTCAGAGGCGTTGCCACAGAAGTCCATGAGTTTTAAGGAGAAAGAAAGAAAGAAAGTAAGTTAATATTTCTTCAGTTTTTACAATTGGTCTGCACGAGTGAGACTGAGAAACGGGACAGGTCAATAATGCAGCTTGGTGCTTTCCTTTTCATAACAACAGGAAGAATTACAATAGGAAAGTGCAGCTCCTCTTTCTGACTCATTCTAGGAGCAGTTGTGCTTGGATGAGGAGCCAGCAGTGCTTATGCAGTGGGACTACCTGCAAAAGACCAGCTGTCCTGGGAAAACACTTGGTCACAGCCCTCTGAGGACACAGGCAACCCCTGTGAAGTGCTTAGACTCGTATTGCTGCTCAGCTGACTCCTCAGCAAGAGCAAAATGAAAAATTGTAATTCTAGGCTATTAAGGCAAATTATCACAGTTTACTCAAAGAAGGCCAAAGATGACAAAGGGAAAGGATCCCTAAAAGCTTCATTAAAAATGCCATTGTACTCTTATTATATGATTAAGTTGGAACTGCCTACCAAACTTCAGCCTGTGGTAAATAACGTAGCAATCAAGGTTTCAACACTATTCATCCTTTTCCCCCCTTTTCTTTTTAAACGCTCCTGGTTAATTTTGCACAAACAAGAAAACAGGAACAGCACAGCAAGGCAAGAATAGCTTGTGAGTAAAACCAGATGAAGACTAACATATTTACATAGTGTAATGACTTCACTATTAATTCAAACAAACCCAGACCCCAATTCTCAGAAGAGAGACTGAGCACATGCAGTCCAGGAGGCAAGAACAGGGTGGCTTCAGACTACATTTATGTCTGCAGCCCCTGAGTTAGTGGAGACTGCTCTTAGTTTCAGTCTGCAAGAGTCACTGGGGGACCATCTTTCATTCCAGACACTGTACTCCGACTACACCCTCTTCTCGATCTTATGGGCCCCTTTCCATTTTCAAGCGAGACTTCCTTCAGCGCTAGGGACCATAACACAAAAGAGACAGAACGGTAGGATTTCAGAAAACATCTAATTTGTAGGAAAAAACCTCACCTAATCTGATAGAAATGAAAGAAAAAAAGAGAGGGGAAAGAAGGAAAGAAAGAAGAATAATCCTACACAATTTCTGAATCAAGCCAAAATGGAGATTGCCCTATTCTAGTCATTGTCAGCATGCAATTACCTAGAATTTTGACATTTAACATGGAATTAGCTATAAATCTGTTCTCCACCCTCAAAATAATTGGTTCTGCTGCTGAGACTTGCATTTATCCTCTTCCCTGCTACCTTTTATCCTATCTTCTGAACTTATGTTTTCAAGCACTCTCTTCTTTTCTGAAAATAATATTCTTTCTGTGGAGTTTCAGAATCTCTGCTTTGTTCCTAGACGTCTTGGATGTTGGTCAACAAAAAGTCATTAAAAACTTTAATCCCCTATGTTTGGCGCTACATCAGACTGAGAGCAATTTCTTTGTAACAGCCTTTGGAATAAATAAGCACTAAAGGGGGGTTGCTTTTTCCTTATACTGGTCACCCACACTTTATAGTGGGTGGCCCTTTCGTTTATCCCATTACTATATTTCCACTTCTAAAGCTAAGCCAGATGCAGCAACCTGATACTACTTTTTAGTTCTCGCAACTTTATTGTAGTGAAAACTTCCGTGTATATCTGATTCTTGTTAGGAAAGGCAAAGAAGCAGGAACCATGGTAATATTGCACCACCTTCTTGACAACTTCTATTCTGCATGAGCTGCATTCCCCAGGGTACTGCACGCTTCGTTAGCAGGCGTTTTTCACATTTAAATGCCCTGGAGTGCAAACACGGAGTCATCCTATATAGGAATTCCTCTTGTTGGCATTGTAACCTTGCCCAGAGGCAGTGTCCACATCCTATGCTTTCTTAAAATTCTACATGATCAGGTCTTTACCTGCTAGAGAGCCTACATAGCAAAACCAACAAGGGCAGAAAAGATTTTAAGTGTTTTACTTCATTGGTTTTGTCTGCCTTTTCTTTTTTCTTTCTTCTTTCTTCCAAGGAGATGGACCCAAGGTAGTGGAGTTTAAATGGCTTGCTGTGCCAAGGCCACATAAGAAGTGCACAGTACAGAAATAATTCACTTAACTGTATGATTAGTTCTTTTTTTCTGAATTTGAACCCTTCCTTTCAGATGTGCTAAATGTAAGTGATAGTGACCGTAACAATTATCTCCTTTATAGAGAGACACAAACACAAATCAAGGTGGCCACATTCACCAGCCAAATAGGAAAAAACATATCCTACTTTTGAGTGATACCCATGGAAGCATATTTTACAGACAAACTTAGTCTTCTTAACAACTGGCAAAAATCTTTTAGAGCATGGCTATGTGCAGAGTTCTCCTCAAACTTCATGCTGAAACCAAATATTGACCATGGGGATGTGATTATGACAAAGGAAGGTTTCCTTCCTTACTTTTTGCTAGAGTGTTTGCTGGAAGATATGGAGATATGATTTATTGTTTTCCTATATTTTATATAACACTCCGGGGGAAAAAAAAACAATTTGAATTTGACAGATAAAAATATTTATAACTAACTCTTTGGTAGTTCACTAGCAGTAGTGAAGTTATTCAAATGCTTGATGTTATTTACATGTTTATGCTTCTGATAATATAAGCACATTTATAATAGTTTACTGTATACAAAGAGTGATTCATCTCTTGGGCAACAGATTATTTTCCTATTACATGGCAAGGAGGCAGAAAAGCAGACTAGGCTGACACAAATTAAAAGTACTTCATCACGGAAAAGCAATGAACACTGGGTGGTTTTCCTTAGTCATGAGAAGGGTATTTCCCAAGTCAAGCAATTCCCTTTCAGTTTCCTGTTCCTCTGATTCTCCAGGAGGCAGGACTGCTCCGAATAGATTGGAATTAAAACAAGGAGACAGCACATTTCCCTGGCAAGGCGCCCTTTGGGCCATGTCTTTAGCTCTGATGAGCACTTGGGCTTGAGGGTCTCTCTCCACCTGCACTGAACCAACTCTTACGTCAGTGGTGGTTACGCACCTGCTCTGCTGAAAGAGCTGCAAAACCCACTGGGCAGCTCTTTGCATACTCAAGGGACTGAATTCACCTGAGTGCTTGCATGTTTTGTGAAAAAACACAGGGAAAAAAAAAAACCAAACAGAAAATGACCGCTTTCCCACAGACCACTCATTCTCAAAACAAGCACAATTCCCATTGTCCTAAGAAGTTTTTCCCAAGCAGGAAAATCAGCCCATAAAGTAACTAAGTATCAGTCTTTAAAAGTTAGAGTTTTTTCCAGATCTGGTGGGTTTTCCTTGAAACCAGTTCAAAGGTTCATATGAGATAGGAGCAATCAGCACTTTGCCTACTAAGAGGAGCTCTCTAAACTGAGGCCCTGGGGCACAGCCTTCCTGCTTGTTGCTGCCTGAAAACCCATAATTGGTCCTTTTGGTGCACTGTTCTCATTTTAATCAACAGAACCTCCCTCAAGCATGTCACTTCAGGACTTGGCCTGAAGGCAAGACAGTGCTTATCTTAAAGGGTTAACAACCAGGAGATAATATATTTTAGAGAGGTAAACTTTGTCATAAAGGAAAAATATACATTTACATCAGTATAAATAAATGATCAGTCAAAATTCTTGGTTTGAGGGTGTCAGGCTATCTCCAGCTGCAACAATAGGGTATATGAATTACTCAATACTTAGCTCAAGCTTTACCTAGCACATAGTGTACTTACAAAGCTATCATCTAGTGTAAATCTATTTATCCAGGTTTATTCAATAAAAGACTTCTTTTTTTTCCTCAGTTTAACCAATGCAATCATGTTGAAGCCTACAGACTGACCATGTGAAAGAGCATGAGCATGGATACTGGGAAGTCCCTCAGTAAAACATGTCCTAAGTGTACTGTCCATCTGTTAGGCCTATGTATACTTCAGAATATTTCTTGAACATAAAATACAACTACATTGCTATTTTGATATTTTTCTAACACATTCTGAGAGAACATAATCATTCTGCTCCAAAACATCCCTTTCCAAATATTTTCTTGTTTTTCCTTATCTTGTATTAGCAAGACTTACCATGCTTGATCATGAGACCTGGCAAAATAAAGGAAGAAGCACATCCTAGTGCAGTTAGTCTATTTTTCTTTAGACAGAGGACAAAGTTGGTCTACACACACACCCTTGCAATCACTGACCTATTTCTCTGCTGTAGTTTTAAGTCTTCATTACAAAGCTCAGTGAAGGGAGACGGAAGGCACTGGCAAATATCAGCATTAGCAGCAGTGAAACAATCTGTCACACCACTAAGATCCAGCCATTTGTAGCGTAATGGCCAGTAGGGAGTGCATGCTAAGAGCAAAATACAAATGCCTGGATCCTCCCCATCACCTCTTTCAGCTATTTATACAAACATTTGCTGACTTTCTTTCCTTGTTTCTTTTCAGTGTCAGCTGCTTTTTACTCATGGCTAAGCCACAGTTGTTTACAATACACCAAAAATCAAAGTTTATGATCTTAGAGTCTTCAAGTCAAAGTACATCTGGTCTGGAAATAAGACTCCGTCTTAGGCCCAACTTTCATGTAAATACACACACATCTAAATGGAAAAACACCCTGTGTGTTACAGATTTGCTGAGGAACGTGCAGTAGTACCCTTATCATTCCTATCGAGTGTAACTCAAGAAAGACTTTTGAGAAGTTCAAAAGAAAAGCAGCAAACCGCAGCTTAAATGAGACTCCATTAGGCAGAACTCTGTCCATGACTCTCCCAGACCACTGGTTTTATTAGCAAGCTACGTGAATAACAGCAAATCTATTTGTACAGTGCTCATCAGGCTGGGTACAGGCTCCCATCGCGCCAGAGAGCTTTTAGATGTTGAATCCAGCACTGCTGTTATCTGCTCTCTGAGAAAAAAACCTGATGTAAACAAATGGAACTTTCGTGTCTGGACAACAAAGGCGCTTTCCCAGCCAAAATAAGAATGCAGGTTTAAAGTTATTTAGTAAATCAAAAGGCTAAAAAGCCATGATCTTGTAATCTCTCCCTAATGTGAGTAGTCCTCACAGCGATCCCATGGTTTCACTGAGCTTCACGATAGATTTACTCATTACAGACTTAGCTCACAAGAAAAGATTTGAAGAGCAAGTCATCAATACATGACAAGAGAAAAATTATGAAATGTAAATTTTGTGTTAGTTGGAAGCATTCACTTTCAGTTACTTTAGAGCAACTTGGACAAACTTTTGAAAGGATGCAAAGAAATGCTTTGTTTTGAGCACAGAAAAGCCAAGACCATGTCTGTCTTTTTTTCTGAAACACCACATCCACTCATCTGTGTACTGAGTAATGTCACGGTCTGACAATGTCCACCAAAATCCATTTTTTACGTCTGAAATGAAACTCTTACAAAGCTTGAATAATCTGATTTGCAGACAAACCAAGTCCATGAATATATGTCATTAGACCAGTACTTCATTCAGAAAAAGCAGCTGTAGAGCACTCCATAAATCTACTTCTGCTTCCTCTGAGCAAAACCTCAGTTCCAGTTTCAGAGTTAAGACTCCAGTCCAATACTACAGAACAAACACATCTGAGAGATTAAACCAGATCACAGGCTCGATCCTAAGTCTTTCTCCATTGGTAATTAGGGCTGAGACAGTACTTCCATTTAGGCTGCCTCATACAGCCACCAAATCTACTCCAGAAAATGACTTTAAGTAGCTATAAAGTGTCCTACACACGTGGCCCCATTCATTCTGATGGTGTTACTGACTGAGGGGTTTGTCTCCCAAGCACGAAGACAGCAAAGAAACACTGCTAATAACACCTCATCTCGCCAAAGGTGCAAGAAGTGGGTAAAGTCACCCTTCATTTGCTGCCATTCAATTAACTGCTGGACCTTGTTTTCAAAAATCGGGAACAAACATGCCTCAAAAAGCATGTTATCTCAAAAAATCCACCACTTTTTACTGAAGAGTTTGCAAGAAGCAGGACTGGACTACTTAAAGGCTACCAACAATCTGACACGGATTCTCGGAGAAGAATCACCAAGCTTCACAAGCAGGAAAAAACTTCTTCAAAAAAAAAAAAAAGCTGCTTTTTTTAGAATGGTCTTGGGAATAAGGTATTAGCAAAAGGAAAAAACAACAACAAGAAGTGCTAAGAAGTAGATATATAAGTACAATTTAGAGGCTGCTCTGCACCCCAAAGCAGGACTGGTGAGTACCCCGAGCAGGCCAGGTCACCACAGGCTCCATGTGAATGCTGACGTGTTCAGGATTCCAAGGGAGGGAGACACACACAGGCTTCCGAGCTTGAAAAATGTACTGCCTACATGCACATGCTAACACCTACAAGAAAAGCAGTGATGAGTTCATTTTAAACATTCCTTCACTTACCTAGATACATGTCTCATGAGTACATGGCAGAGACATAACATGGGACCGTGCTGGTGTATGGCAAATGAGAACAGAATATAACAAACAACCACATAATTTGCAAGTATCATTCTAACCCTGCTATATCTGCTTACAATTTTTTTCTACTGAGGGGCAGGAGAGAAACCTCGGCTAGAGACAAGACCTGCATTGTTTTAAGCAAAGTAGAAATAGGAATTCAGGGCAAACGCCAGAAAGGTTCAAATCTAATTCTATAGTGGATTTACAAAGAGATGAATGAAGTCCAAAGCCTTTTAGGATATGTCAACAAATCAAATTGAAAACACAGCTATTCCAGCAAGCAATCTGTATGTACTTACATACTGCATATTGGTATACCTGCTGTGGAAGAATTCGGTTTAGCTGTCCTAGTTAGGAAACTCCCAATTTAAGTTTTATTTGCTTCTCCCTTTTTGAAAACAGCTTACTATTTTCCTCCTTTTCTTTTACGGGCCACCAAATAACATGTGACCAAATGTACCTATTTAGTGAAAATGGGTTCCATTAGTATGTAATCTTATACTTGCATTGTTTTCTTCTGAAGGAAAATAATGGAGAACAGGTGGTGATGCTTAGCATCAGGCTCCTGTTTCTAGAATTACAATCTACTGGGAGCCACCAGCAATCTCTGAAAGCTGTCATAAGTGCTTGGAACTAGTAAGATCCAGAGCACACTCAATACATTAAAGCTTCTTTTTGAACATTTAAGTAGGTGTGACAGGAGAAAACTGGCTGAATGGTGCAGGGATTCTAACGTGTCCCTACAAAGGGTCGTGATTTCCTTCTGCATCCCACAATAAATAACTCAAGCTGGCCTCCATTTCCACAGCAGAAATTAGACGTTTAAAAAATTCAAATAGGTACCATATGCACTATAAACCTTGCTGGTTTAGCATTCAAATGCAGACTCATTCACATTGTTGGACAATATGGGATTTAAATTCTCCTAGAAGAACTTCAAACAGCTGTTCCTTTACACTCATTTATTCTTCTCTCAGTGCCACAAAAATAGCGGTGCCAATAAATATCTCCTTGATGTTGTTTGAAAACCTACTGGAGTCACACAGCATAAACAGTTTTACCCAGTGAGTCACAAAACCACACATCAAATGAACATTGCTTTGTTTTATCAATCCCATCCTTACCTTACCAAGTAGGAAGTGGTTTAGAAATAATTCTGTGTAACCAACTGAGTTTTCCAATGAGTTTTCATGATAAACACCAGCTAACACATCTATCTATACAAGCAAATGAGCATTATAGCCTTGTTTTAAAACGTGACTCTGAAGCTGAGGAGTAAGACAGAGACAACACGTATTTGTAAGGCAGTTGCAACTGACATACAATTTTACAAAAACAGACATAGAAGGCTGGCTGGAATTCCTAACTACTGCTAGATGTCAGATGCACGCTTATAAGAGGAAAGAATTAATGCAGGTTTGTTTTGTGCCACTGTAGTTTGAAATGATAGGAATTTTAAAAATATAAAGTTATTTGCAGAGCCAGCTTTGCTGTTGGTGGAAATTGGTAATTTCCCACTAATTTCCACAGGAATATGACAAGCAGTACCAAGTAGTCAGATTGTATTTAATAATTCAGATTTCTCGTACAGCTATATGAGATCAGTGTTACATTAATTATTACTGTGGTTATTTTTTTGGGGAGACCTTAGTCAAAGCAGTCCCTTCAAGCTGAAAGTAGTTTATGCTTCAACAGTGGGTCTTTAATCAAAGAAACATTAGTTTTGTGCTACAAATGCCTTAACTAGTCTTTCCACCTGAAATCAGGTTGCTGAAGTAAGGGATATGTTAAATGGTGCCATCAGATTAATCTAAAATCAGCTGCTTTCTGAATTTCTTTGACACAGTAAGTGTTTCCCATCATTTATCACACTTATTAACCTTAATCCAGATAAATAATTGTAATCTCCTCTAGCATGTGCATCAACAACAAAGTTCTTGACCAAAAGGCAATCACAAAATTATTATTATTTTTATTGGTAATGAGTGAACCACACAAAGTGCACAGCCTGATCCCAGGAAAGGTTTAATCTCCAAGAGATAGAATTATTCTCATCCTGTTTGTGAACTGACTAAATTTAAACTTGGGAAAACAATACATATGAAAGCACAATATGCCATTTTTAAAGCAACCTGGTTTATAATAATTTTACTTTAATTCCAAACTCCAACCTTACCTTCAAAACAATCTAGAAAAGGAAATTTGTTACTCTTTGAACAGTGAATAAGACTGAATCATTAAATTTAAAATCATGAATAATTTAGTTTTCAAGAGACCTAATTTCTTTCAGGTTTTTTTTTTTCCCCCTAACAAGAACTGAAGGTTTTGGGTCTTTATGAACACTTCTTGAACTTCTTTTATGATGTTTTCCCTTTTCCTGATACTAGAGATTGCAAAAGCAGTTTTAATAACAACAGAGTATTGGTAAAAAAAACCCCAGAAAATAAATTATAAAATTCCTGCTTAATCCACATAACATAAATGGTCTTAGTATATATAGGCACATATGTACAGATATATAAGTCATATATAATATAAAAAATATCAAATTTGGATATGCTGTTACAGTAGGAAAACAAGAGACATTCTCCACTATACCACCCCAAAATTATGTCCTTGGCTAAAATTCTGAAAATGTTTTAAAGGTAGAAGTACTTTAGTTGCTTTTTAAAAATCCTTTTCTGACTGATTGCTTTCTAAATCAATTTAAGCACAAATTCACCTTAGACTGGAGCACAAAGATAACGGATTTAGCTCTTACAAATACCACAAATGTACAACCATTTTACTGCTGAAATTTTCTTCCAATTCAGAGCACTTGTGCACGGGAAAAAAAACCAGCGCAACTCAGGAAAAATGAGATTTTCCAAGTTTTAATAGCTTACAGTGATTTTTCTTTTCAGAAAAGAACCCTTGGATTTGAAATTCATGTGGCTGCTTGAAGAGGCAGCAGAGTTGTAACACTGCATTTTGACAGGATAATTGGCCATTAAGTCCTCACACTACTTTTCCTCCCTTCATCCTCAATAAGATACTACTACTACTAAACTTAGCTCCATGGAAGAAGTGAATTCTTATCCTTGTGAAAAAAAAGGCAGCAGTGATTAATTTACCAATAAACTACAATATTAGACCAAAAGATAAACAAGGAACTGTGTGTCTGACCCTCCTAAAAGACTAATTTTTATTGCCTTCCAGACATAATGGTTTTACCATCTTTCTTCAAAGAACAGAAATCCACATTTTCAAAACAAAGTGTTGAAAGATGAATCTGTCCTGAATTGCATCATTCTGAACTAGCTGGTGGATGGTCCATACACATTAACTGTTTATAATTCATGAGGGATAACGCTCGTGGCACCATGATTTCATCAGTTTGCTGACAAACAAACTGTTTAACTTTTGCCCAGATTGCCCTTCCCCATAAGCAGAACATTAGTACCTTGTGGCAGCACAGACTGCATTGCACTGCATACGACACAGTCGCTCACTCTTCTCGGTTTGTAGAGTCTGGATCCAATTTTCAAATGAAAGATCACTTTGCTGAACATTTATTTTTCCTGTGGAATAACTGTTTGGTGAATAGGCTGCTTTCAGCCTTGGGGGTTATTTATTTAGATTTTCATTCTCTTCAAAATGTTGGTGGAAAATGTTTGTCTGCTGGAGGGGTACCATATGCTTCTGATCTGAAGATTGACTGACTTCTACTGTGTAAAAAGTGAGTGAGCAAGTAGAAATACAGACAGAAGATTAAATGGTCATTAAGTATCTAAATGAACTGGGAATTACAGTCCCAGTTTCAAAAGCCTGTCAGATTAATTGAGTTCCAGTCTAATTCAGAGTCCTGGGAACCTAACTTTCTATACACTCAAGAGTTTAATATAATATCAGAAAGAGATGGATGAGAGAGCCTGAAAGCTGAGAAGGACAGAAAACGAATGCAGCAGTAACCTGCTGATTCAAGAGCAAATGCAGGTTCCCAAAACAAATACTCTTCCTATCTGCAATATATTAGGGTCTTGTTCTGCTTTGAATCTGTACCAATTGTGAAAATGACACCTTTTTATTACATTGAACAATTAAAAAGGAAAAAACAGCTTTTATTCGAAGAATTTTTATGTGAAAATGGAGCAGTCTCAATAAAGTTTTGAAGTTTCCATTAAAATTTTGTCTGTTTTCTCTTAAGCACTAAAAGCACTCCCTAAGTTCTGATGTTACCAGGTATTTTGGAAGCACAATATTTTGTCAAAAAAAAGTAGTTTCAAAAGTAGAAAATATGTTAGGTATGCATCTTTTCAAAAAAAATATTCCAAGGCAAGTTTAGAAAAACTACTGTTTAAAGGCTTATTGATTTAAGCAGGATCATTTTCAACCTGTGCACTTCCTATTAAACTTTATGACATTTAATTTCTTCTGTGTTTCTCTTCTCTAAAAATACTCCACATACTCCCCATTGTGTAAATATTTGGATTGGTCATCTATGTTATCATCTTCCAAATGTTTTGAGTTCCTTAAAATATCATGTATTTGTTTCAAAGAGGAGCGTTTTACATGACGGGGAAATTCAGAAGGCATACAATGACAGGTTTTTGGAATCAATGCCATAGAAATTTAGCATAACCAGTGACTGAGCCAACCAAACATTATGCTTGAAGTCCAACCAACAAAGCATTTGTGGGCCTTGTAAATACTGTTTCACGCAGCCATTAAAAACACTCTGCTCAGATAGCTAACATGCACAAAAACAGCAGAATGAACAACTACACACCATTGGTTGGGATTTTTTTTCACCAGAAAAAGGGGTATCAGAGATTTTAGCAAGCAGACAAGTTCAGGATAGCAAATTCCTTTCCACGTCTGTTTTAGAGAAGGGAGCAGACCAGACTTGGTCACATCTACCAAGAATCACGTACTGCATTAGCCATAAATGTGACAAGCCTCTTCACATCAATCAACTGGTCACAAGATGTCACATCTTGCTCTCGAGCACAGTGGAGAGGCAGCAGCTCTGCCAAGTTTTTTACTGAACCTGGATGGTTGGAATCTAAGACTGAATGCCAAAGTATTTAAACATGTGTGTTAACCATGGCTTTTAACTGTTTTGGAGTTTGCAGGTGAAAGAGGAGATCAAAGGAGAGTTTTAAAAATTTTTTTTTTAATACTATCAATACTCATTAAGTCAGAGATGGTAACCAGAGACTGCTGCAAGGGGAAAACAGCAGAGGGAACACAATATTTTGTGGACTCCAACTTTTGCCTGATACAGAGAAGGATCTGGTGAAAGCAGGGAAAGACAGGCACACAGACATATACCAGCACTTATAACCCTGTGACTTCTATTTAGGCTCCTAAAATCTCTGGTCAAATTGACTTCAAAGATAAAACTGGAGATTATTGTGTTGTTTGACTGTAATCCTGAGTTGCTCTTTTTCCTCAGCTTTTTGTATCTCTTTGTAGACAGAGCCAACCAACCCTGTACTTCCTCAGCATCAGAGTAGTTTCCATCAAAACTGTAACAACTTTGGAAACATTGGACTTTTGAAAAGTTTGAAGATACTCAGCCCTGTGTAAAATGATAATTTGCAAGGGAAGGATTTACTCATTAGCAAAATTCTTGAAGAAATTAGAAAGAAAAGCAAAAAGGCTCCTCCCAAACCCAAAAATCTTCATTCTGAGTAATTAATTACTTGAAAATCTTACCCTTTTTGGAAAGTATTTACTTCTGTATCTGATTAAATTGCAGCAAAAAAGTCTCCCCTAACTTGTGTATGCTACATACTTTGTAAATGTGTTCTAAGCCTCTTTGCCTCTTTCTTCTTTTTTCCATTTCCTTTTCGTTGTAGTCATGTTTTGCATTTGCTGCAGCAATCTCTTTGGACTATTTAACATTTTGACTAAAAATGTGGCTAACAAAGCCACACTGGCATTCATGGGAGCATCAACACTGATGTCCATGGGCATTGGAGAGGATATGAAAATCAATGCCCACTGTCATACACCCAAGGATCAGGTTCAGCTCAGTAGTTAAGTTTTTGCCTAATATTTGTATATGCACATCTTAACAGAACTGCACAAAGCAACACAAATGCCTACATTGAACCAGATATGCTTAAGTTTCCTGATAAATTGAGGTAACAAGCTGGGCTATTTACGATACTGATAAAATACAAATTTTAATTGATATTTATGTTGATAAAAATTATTAACTGCACAAGTACGTAAAAATTGCTGTAATGTATCACAGCAAAGTGATCAGGCCAGTATCCTGCTAGATGCAAACACTCAAAGGAATAAGATCCTAGGCAAGCACAGAAGGACTTCTCCCAGATGCATTCTCCCAGCTTCAGCCAACAGTCACTTAGATCCAAAGCTGGAAGTTCAGTACCCACCAGTGCAATCTCTCGTCTCTGTGTCTGTCTCCTCTCCGTTTGAGTGGCTCCATATGGCTCCCACAGCATCATGTGGCAATGAGCTCCACAACATGAAAAAGTAGTTCCTGGCTGTCTGATAATTTCACACTGTCTGGTCTTGGCTCTTCTACAGCAAACACTGAGCAATTGCTCCCCACTCACCTTCTCCTGACTCTTCATTACTTTATTTCTCTCCATCCTGTTCTCCCATGGGCATTCCTTTTCCAAACTGGGTCTTTGCATTCTGTTTAAGCAGTTCTGCTGTTATGATGATCCCTGCTGTCCTCCTTCTCCGTTTAATCCTGACTGCTTTTATATCTTTGAACAGTTATCCAGCACCATGAAATTAAAACCACTTTAAAAATACCCTCTGTTTTTGTTTTTTCACTTCCTGATATTCCACTTGGATTTCATCTTTTTATATTTTTTTAGTATCTAATTTTTGTCTCTCTGCTGCTGCTTCACCATTAAAGATAGCTAAATTGACTCTAAATTACAAGTTATCACTGTATGTGCCTAACTGCCATCACATTATGCCGTATATATTGCTTTACACTATTAGAAATGGAATTTTACCCCTGGGATTTATCTCTCAGGTGGTCAGTATACTGGCATTTACTACAACTCTTTGTGGTCCACTTAAGTTCTTACCATTGTGAATAAATTTTGTAAAAATTTCTGTGCCTCATTAGTTCCCCGTTTTCCAGAACATTTGTCATTAAGTTGAACAGCGTCAGTCCTGAAAGGTTTATGTGAAGCTTTGCTTAGAGCCTCCCTGTACAGTGAAATGTGGCAGTTTAGTCCTGCTTATTTTTGATCAATTATCTGTTATTCTAATCAGTTACGGAATGGGTTAATCCTTGGCAATTCAGATTCTTTAAAGTTTTTGTTCTTGAGCTATACCTCCATTGGCACAAATATTTGAAGAGCAAAAATGGTGTAATTTGATTTTGATCTCTCATTAGTCTGGTAAAAAAATGCTGTTCTGAAAGATGAGCTTTGAGATTGTACTTACATACATGATTAAGGCTGTGTATTAAGAGAGTGTTTTGTGAGGTAGGCTGGAAGGAAGAAGGAAGCCTCAGCCTCACCCATGTTGTCAGGACAGAAGAGCCTTAGAGATTTTTTTGTTCTGAAAAATATTCAGGTGAAACATACTGTTAAAATGAACTTTAGAAGAAGCAAATGTTCACAAAATGTCCTGTAGTAGCTACTCTTTAAATTAATGTCCTGACAATAGGGTCATTTAGGACAGAAAGGGATCAAAAGTAAAAGCAGTGACCATTTTACTAACAAATGGTTGAAGTGTACAAGCACAAAGATTTCCAGTGAAGTCAAGAGCATCAGGAGCAGCTGAGCTCCCCGTACTGCAGGGACAGAGAGGTGCATTGTACCAAAAAAAAAAGAGGAACTTTGGCTTTGAACCGTGGCTGGTCTCCTCTGCTCAGACTACTCAGCAGTGGGGATCACCCTGCCTGAATTCCACCCGTCCACCTCAGCACCCTTCAAGCCCTCCAGCTGCTATCTCACAGAAACTGGCTTGCCCTTTGAACAAGGGGTAAAATTCAAATTTAAAGGGCTACATTGCAAAAGTAAAACAACAACCCTCCAAAAAAACTCGAACAAAAAATCCACTCACACACAAACACACAAACCCTAAAACTTCAGAACCAGATACTGACCAGCTGAGAGAAGGAGCACTGGAGGTCAAACCAAGGAAAAAGAGAAAATCGAATCCAGAAACTGCCAGTCTGTGTTGTGCAATCTGTTTTCACAGAATCAGCTAAATCTGAACTCATGAATTCCACTTCAGCTTTTGCTCCTACCGCCCCTATACCCACAATATCTGGGAAATGACTTAAACATGACTCTGGAGAACAGCATGGGACCGGGGCTTCCAAAAGGCCAAAGTCAATACGTTCATATATCAGAGACATGTGCCAGGGTAGCTGTCCCAGCTGCACAACACATGATGTGTCAACTGCTTTACATAGGGTGGGTCAGGAAGAGGCTCATTAAAGACAAGCTCTACAGCTCTCCTTGCCACATCTCTGCATCCTTGTCCACTTCTACAGAGAAAAAAAAAAAGATGCTGGTTTAAGAAAAAGGTTACTCTGGATGAAGATTGGAATCCAGAGAAAAGGGCCAGAGTAACTGTGTCTGCTACATTAGGTCAGATCTATCACTGACCTTTTATATAATTATTTCACCATTGAGGGGACAGCATAAATTATTCTGATTTAACTTTTCTGTAGTAATAATTGTAGCAAATTATTCTGATGACCAAATTTGAACTACCTTTTATAGGTGATGAAAGAGAAGAGAGGTCCTTGTCCCTGAGCATTCATTGCACTGAGCCTCAGACAGACGATTTCCTCTGAATTTCTCTTGTGAATGGAAAAGACCACGATCCCACTGCCCAAAGGCATGAAAAACATAATCCCCACTGGAAACACTCATGGAATTAGGTACATAAATACATTTCAGGTTCATCCTATCTGTAAAAAAGGCCAAACCTCTGAGACGGCTTTCTGCGCAGAAGCGTGTGGCACTTTTTGGATAAGAAGGGCAATAAAGCAGCACGCTTTGCAGAGCAAGGAGCTGAAGTGTAGCTTTCTGGGCAGCATGAACTTGTGTCTGTGGCCAAGTTTATTTGGTGCATCTGCCGGAAAACAGTACTGGAGGGGCGTGAGTTACATCACTTCTGTTTGGGTACTGAATTGTCACCACCATTATGGGTGTTACCCTCAGTGTACCTGAAAGCTGTTCCAAACAAATTAAGATATCATCACATGGCTGTTAAAGAAAGTAATGTGTTTTCTCTCATTTCAGCCATCCTTGACCCTTCTCTTCTGATGCTTTAACTGTAAAATAGACCTCAATCCCACCAAACTTAAGAGTGACAAGGGCACCCCAGATCTGGAACTCACACTCCACTATCACACTTGTTTGTACAATGTATGCATTGACTTCTAGTCATCTAAAACCTTTAAAACAGTTAAGGCAGTGGTATCCTACTTGCCTGTGTGTTCCTATTGGAAGGGCACTTTGTGGGTAACTCTCCGAGACAAGAGCCTGACAGTGGATACCCCCTCGAATGGCATCCTGGCTAACTGGGACTGCCTGTGGCACAAGCCTGTTCAGAAAAATCAGAGATTTTCAGAGTGATAATCCCCCTTACACAGACAATCTGCAGCCCATTTGGTGTTCTGTTTTGGCTTTATTTTTTAACAGGGCCTTAAAACATATTTTTCCTTAAAATGACAACGTTCTTTTCTGCCCTCTTTGTTCATGGGGCTTTGTGCACTCATAAACAGTTTAAGAGTTCCCTTCACACCTGCAGTGCACATGTGTGCCTGAAATAAAGATTCTCTTATCTGTTCTTCACTGATAACTCAAGAGGATAGTGCTTAAGAAAAGGCATCATCCTTGCAAATGCAATGGACAAAACCAAACCCAAGTCCCAAACCTACAGCAGTGACAGTGAGGCCAGCATGTCTGGGGAAGGAGGGATCCTCAAAGTTAGAGCAGAGAGGCTGAGAGAAAGGCAAGCAGACCTGCACCTCCTTTCTAGGTGGCAAATCCTGCTCCAAGACACAAGCATGCCTCCTGTACCATCTCAAGGTTTTGCTCCATCCTTTATTGACCTTCCTGGGCTCTGTGTTGCTTATTTGGAAAATCGTGCCAGAAATGCTTCCCAGTTAGCATAATCTGAGCTATGCTGAAACTGTGCTGCTCCTCAAAACCCTCTTGCTCAGGAAATGCCTCCCGTGGGCTTGTTTCCTCAGCAGGGGATGGACCAACACGCAATGGATTGCAGTGCCATGACTTCTCGGCTGCCTCGTGCTGTTACAGCTCTGCCTGTGCTGACATCACTGACCAGCCCCAGCAGAGGAAAACCCTAAGCCAGCCTAACCACAGAACAGTTTGGGATTGGCAGGAGTTTCCCACCCTCTTACAGCTTAAGCACTGGTACAAAGTCTGAGAGAAATTTTTCTCCACAGAGAAAACCTTAATCTTCTGGTTAGACAACATCACACACTACAATTTGATACTTAATAAACTGTCGCGAAGCTATAATACAAGTATTCACTTGGTCACTTATCCTTTTAGCAATAAAAAACAATTGGGACTGAAGTTCAGTGGCAATTTGTTGCAGCTGCTGTGGCCAGGACCCCCTCAGAAAGTAATTTCCAGAGGATTCTTCTTGTTAAAAAGCCATTTTCCTGGCGAGGAGTGGGATGTCTGGAAGATAGCAATGGGGACAAATCCAAGCACAGAAGTTTACAAGCATTCCTAAAGAGCATTTTAAAAACTCTGTATTTATTTAAACAATTACAAAAACACTTAATGCAGCTAAGCAGTTTCGTGCTACTACCAAACCGTAAAGTAGACTTTTAAGCCCAGGCAGTTTTCCTCTCTACCTGTAAGATGACACGAGGCGGCATCAATATTTGGCTCCATATGGAGAAAGGGCGGAGAGAGGACGGCAACCTCCTGTTTTCGTGGTCCTTCCTTGGTTCCCGAAATTTCCTTTCTTCAGTTCTGACCTACACCCACTCTCTCCCCCTACCACAGGAATTGGTTATGAATAATATACAAATGGAAATTTAATTTTGTTGGGAGTAACAGGAGCTGAACAGGTCTGAAAGAATAACTTTCAGTCTTGCTGGGCAACCCCATAATGTTCAGCTCACACATGGTGGTTGGTTATGTGAGTCAGATGGTATCATTATTGTTACCTGAGTGGATGATATACTGAAATTTAAGAATGGCTGGTCTGGTAAAACATGACCATTTGATATCTCCTGTCTCCTTCCTGCTCTCCTGAAGAAAGACAGGGAGATGATGTTTGAAAAAGAAAGAAAGGAAGTATCCACCCAGTACTCCTACCAAAGGGAGAGTAAAAGACTCATAGCTCAGTCTCTATGTGGGCAACCTAAAACCCCAAAAGATAGAGAGAAGCACAAACTTTTATTTTTTAAGGAAGAAAACATCCTGAGTCCACAACAAATGGGGTGGGAGGGTTCTGCACTCTCATTTTCAAGCCAAAGGAAAAGAAACAAGGAAATATGGCAAGTACACTGCAGTATATACTAACCCTGACAGGTCAGGCCACAGCAGAGTGTCCAGTTTAGTATCTTTTCAGACTGTCAAGAAGAGGCGCACCATTTTCTGTTGGAACACATAGTGAAAAAGAAAAACAAAACAAAAAAAAAAACCAAAAAAAATCTCCCAAACAATTCTGGAAGCTACCTTGCTCTGTGCAAAAGGAAAAATAAAGGAGATCTTCCCCCATCAGATGCATTACTTTCCCTGATGTCGTTCTAGTCAAGAATGAGACTCCAAGAATAGAAGTTTCCTGCTGCAACATAAACGTACTGTGTTCGCAGTTCCTTTAAGAGATCTCCACTACAGTAATTTCAGATTGCAGAGAGGAGATCATGCTGACAGCAAGTCAGTGCTTTACTCAAGGCAAGCTGCCAAAACACGTAGAACTGAACCCTGTCCTCTCATTCACTGGACCGATAAATATGCTTTTAAAAGCATGCACAGCCTGGTTCACACTTACATGATGCACAGAGAATGAGGCAGAGGGCTTGCAGAGTGAAGCAACACCTCATTCCCAAGCATGTGCAGAGCTGTCTGCCTTTGCTTACTGCTAAAAACGCTAAGCCGGTGCCATTTGCACTACACATGTGCAACATGCATGTCTCAAAGATTCATTACTATGCATATGAAAATTCAATCATATCAAAGCTTAGCTTTAAGAAAGTCCCAAGGGGCTGAGCTGTGTGCTTATGTGCTTTGAGGGGGGAAAACCCAACAACTTTTAAGATTTTTTTTTCTTTTTCATAGCATTGCTGTGCTCTTTCCATTAGAAAGAACAAAATAGCTGCTGAATGAGTGAACTCCATGTTCCCACTGTGTGTTTATATCCATTTATTTTCATAACTCAAGTTCTGTTTGTGTGAACACAAATGTATAAACCATAGATGGATTTTAGGCCTGTCCCAAGAAAACCATAACTAAGGTGAACAAACCTCATTATTTTATTTGAAGATTGCTATGATTTAGTATTATGCTGTCCTTTAGCATGAACATGTGTATCCTTTTAAGCCATCTCGCTCTCTCCCTAACACTACTTTCTGTAGCCCATTCCAGAGCAAAGGATTCTGCAATTAGCTTGGAAGTATCATAAATCCATCTATTTTCACATTTCACTACAATTTGAAAATTGCTTGATGTTCATTAAAATTGCCTTTAGAATAAATTTGACCTTCAACCAAAAAAAGGAAAAAAAATTACACTGAAGAAAAGGGATGGTTTGGGGACACACGCTGCCATTGCACATCCTGTACCTGATGAAAAGAGAGGAGATGAAGGTTCATGGTCTCTAATGAAAATAAAAACTTTTGCAGGCAAAATAAATTTTAGAAGAGTAGGAAAACAAACCTTCTGATCTTCTTGGCTTTTGTATTGGCCTTTCACATCCATGGACATGAAGCTCATAGAAGCTTCCTATAGGTTTCAACCTAAAAGTACCAGAAACACAGCCTAGAACATAGTGGTAAAAGACAGAGGTTTAAAAAGAATTATTATCAGTTCACTAAAAAAAAGAATAAATATAAAATTCTTAATACACTTAGAGTTTTACCAATGCAGGAAAAGCAGAATGGTGGCTTCTAGCTTTCTCCACCATGTCTGTGACATCACACAAACTTCAGCTCCTCAATGCCATCATAAATGTTTCATGACTGCGGTGCCAAAACCAAAACAAAGCTCCACAGCACCAGGACAGGACATGGTGACAAGCCCCGTGGCAATGACGGGCCAAGCAGGGGCTGCTGGCTCCAAGTGTGTCCCACCACACCCTGATTCCTGCCAGCCACAACCAGGGTGTGCACGCGGGCAGTAGCATGAACAAGGTAGGGACCTTGGCAAGCACACGCGGGAGGGGAAGCTCTCTGCTCTGAAGGCGTTCTCCAAATTAACATTTTTACAAATGTACAAAGCTTGTTTGGATATACTTTAAAAAATCAGCAGATATACAAAACCTGGAGAGGAAAGCAGTGCTGGTAAAACAAACAGAAGCAGAAGCTTCATGGTGCTCCTCCTTTGCAGAGTTAAATAACTCCTGAACGACACTTCCAGGGTGAGGCATTTGTAAGAACAAGCGTAAAAGGACCAAAGGCTCTACTGACAAGCCATGAGATACGAAGTGCTTGCAAGATACATCCAGCGTTGAGATAATTAAGATCAAAATTAAACTTGTGCTGTATTTGCATCTGCAAAGCATCAGTTAATCAAACATAATGAGTTAATCAGACTCACTTTTCTGAGGGGAAAATGTAATCATGTTTCATCGTCTTCTGTGTTGTCATTAAGCTCTGACAGACTTTCAATACAGAAACTGACTCTTCCTAAGTACTTGCACACCCAGCAGCACATCAAGTTCTAGAAAATTTCTAGGCATTGTTGCAAAGCTAATAGGAAATACTTGTAGTAAAGCTACTTTATAGGAGCTTTTGCTCTATATTATGAAGTCAGTTAATAATAACGATTTGAAGGGGGCACCAAGCATGACCCAGGAAGGAGATAATACTCTGCATCCCATTTTTTTGCAATTAAGAGAGAAGCCAGTAGGTTATTTAGCAAGACTGCTGCCAGTAAACCAGTATGTCACCCAGATTTCTAACACCAAACGGCAAGAGCAAAGAATTAATTTTCTGGTGACCTCTGCAGATTTAGCAATTCTGTATTTTTTTTAATTAAAAAAAAGAATAAAAGGCAGCTATTGCTGGATGTAATTTCTAGTTATTTCAATTAATTTATTTTTAATCCCACGAAGAAATAATTTTTACTGTCTTGGTTGCTAGCTATTTAAGATATTGCGGTTACATTTTTGGTATCTTTTGGTACATTTT
Source organism: Mohoua ochrocephala (assembly GCA_013398855.1). Lineage (NCBI taxonomy): Eukaryota > Metazoa > Chordata > Aves > Passeriformes > Acanthizidae > Mohoua > Mohoua ochrocephala. The sequence goes on from VZTA01027423.1 coordinate 280,368, forward strand.
ATTGTAGTATTGTCAGGGCGCTGCATTCAATTACTACATCTCATGCTGTTTTACTCGCTACAAAGCATCATCCAAACATTTTCTAGCAAGTCCTTGTGGGTAACTATGTCCTGTCCAAGAAACACATGTATGTCCATGTGTTAATAGGTATGAGATCAGTATCAAATTAGTCATTTGAATAAATGCCTCTTTGCTTTGGCTTCTGTGGTCTCGAACCTCTTAGCTCAAGCTGCAATAGAGTTTAAAAAAAATAAACACATCTTTACCATTAAACCAAGTGCATTTGGAATACTAAGGCTTATCTGATAGCTGTCTGTTGTGCCTCTGCAGCGCTAAAACTTGTCCCAGCTTTTCAGTCCTCTCTGCCTTTTCCAGACATCATTATCTCTTAGTCAGCCCCATGAGTGTGCCAGTTCCCTCTCCTGGGTGTCCCAGTTCTTCCCTTCATCGCTACTGCTGCCAGCATGTGCATGGGGAAGGGACAGTCTCAACGGGAAGCACAAACCCAAACAGCTATGCAGCAGCAAAGGGACAAAGGGAATGAGAGACACATCTTGCTGGGGAATGAGCTGAAACAACGGCTTGAGGCCAGGAGGTGGGAAGGGGAGATGATAGCACCCATGGATTAAAGAAGGAAAACAGCTGGAAATAAAGTTTGGTAGGTCACAGCCTACCAGATCATTAAAGGTGGTTGAGTGTGAAGGCGTGCAAACCCCAGCATTGATGGAGGGGACAAGTCTCAGAGGAGAAAGGGCACTACAACCCAGAGGCAAGAAATCCAAAAGATGGTGAAGTGAATTAAAGAGGCCACAAAGTCATCAACCAGGAATCTGTGGAATGGCTATGCTTTTCAATAACCATACAACATGTTCTATTTTTCCTTTCCGTTTGCATCTCTATAGTTGAGCTAAAGCACTCACATGGGAGAGTTTGCCCAAACACAGTGGAAGCTATAGCTAACACACAGAAAAATGAATCTATCTTCACTGTCAATTATGACCCTATTCACTGTATCATATTTACCTAGAGACGGGATATATCTAGAACACTCTCACAGAGAGGTCACAGAACTGACGTGCTGGATGTCCCTAGAAGCATTTCTCTAAATCAAGTTTTGAAAGAAAGTAAATAGCTGACAGTATATGATCTTGACCCCCCGAAAGTAACCTAGATTAGCTTGCACTCTACAGTACAATTTCTGAGCATATTTTTCCCTTGTGCAAATGCTGTAGATACTTTCTGATTCTCTGTGAAATTGGGGAAACATTAACAGTTTGCAGAAAAGGAAAAGCAGGAGTGACAGTAAAGAACAGTGAAGAGAATGAAATCTCACCGATTTAGCACATCAGTGCTTCTCATTCTCTGCTGATCCAAGGCAGTAAAGGGAATAAGAACAGAAAATAAATAATATTCCTCAGAAAGACATAAAAATGTTAAGTCTTACTAAAATCCACGTTTGCCTCGCCAGTCTCTCTGCAAGCTGGATCAGCTTGCTTTGCTCATGTGAGTATTTTCATTAATTTGAACTGGAACTTTGCCTGACAAGAGAGCGCTGGATCTTCCCTTTCTGGGCAGAAGCACTGTAACTACCAGCTGAAAAACATCAACACTCCAGATAAGCCATGAACTATTGTATCGGTTGATTTATTGCTGATTAAACACTCCCAAGTTGCTCCCAGTCCTGAGAATTAACATAATTGAAAAGCAAATAGGTTGTAGGCTGATGGTCCTTTCATCAGTTTTGGTGATTTCCACCACGTGTATGTGCAGAGCTGAAAGCACAGCTCAGAGCCACCACGACAGCAAAACTCTATTAATTTTTCTTTAACCTGCACATTCTTGGTCCTACTAAAACTGTTTCCTAGTTGTAAACAAGACACTCAACTCACCATCTAATGTTGCCAAGGTACAAAACTTACTCTTACTTTTGAGACACTACAAATGCCACTAATTCAACAGATTGTTTTAGAAAGAAAAGCAGAGGCCTGCTCTTTTGCAAGTGGCATGGTAAACTTCAGTGCAAAGTCCCATAATCTAAACAAATTAAGCACTAACATAATAAGACAGTACTTTAAAAAAGATTATGAAAATGTCATGTCTTAATTGGTTGATATGCGTGACAGCGCTGTTAAAAAACGCAGCGGCTTACCAGCCCTACAGCTGGAAGTATCACCAAAGAGAAAACATTTTCACAAAAGATACTCTTTTTTCTCTTTTCTTTTCTTTCTTCTCCTCTCTTCTCCTCTCTTTTCCTCTCCTCTCTTTTCCTCTCCTCTCTTTTCCTCTCCTCTCTTTTCCTCTCTTCTCTTTTCCTCTCTTTCATTTTTTTCCTTGTCTTTTCCCTTCTTTTCTTCTTTTTATTGCAATTCTGTGTTAACTGCATTGCTTCAGGCGAATGGCCAAAAGTAGCATCTAGAATTATTGGGAGCAAATCTGTGTCATTTTCACATACATCTGTGTGAGACCACACAGGATCTGGGGACAGAATCTCAGGGAGAGAGGGTAAATTCAGCGCTGACAGCCCTTGATGGGAGGTCAGGCTCCACTCCCTGGGAGTCACAACCACCAATTCTCTGGGGGTCTTTGCTTATGCTACAAACACGAAATCTTAACATGCATGACATCTCTCCTACCAGTACAGACACTTACAGCGCTGTCTTTCACTTGAAGTGTGCCTTGTCAGTTCAAGCCAGTAACTAGAAGTGCCCCGAAAATCCCAGCCCAGGCTGGCAAGTTAGGGGCAAATCTTGCAAATACAACCAGTGGGCAACACAAATTGTTTTTCAGGAACTGGGTGAATTATAATAAATTATTCTCAACATCGCGCTGAATACACAGTGACGCGCTGAGGATGTTGTACACAGGGGAAGGTGGCAAGACTTCCCCAAAAGGCAAAGGCTGTGCAGCACAGACTCACAAAACTCACGAGACTGGTAACACTCAGTGGGAAAATAGGACCTGTATGTTGACATTTTGCAAACACATTGAAAACAAAAGAAAATCCAAGGAGAATGTATAAGAAGGTGTATTGGGCACGTCTATCTCCTCAAGTAATAGTACAATGTGAACTAGAAAAGAGCATAGTACTTTAGCAATATGAAACTTCATCACAGCATCTCTTGCTAAACTTTGCTTAGAGGTAAGGAAAGGCAACCAAGTTGTGGGTAAATTATAAAAGAGTTGAGTGGCTAGGGAAAGAAAGCTTGGAGGAGTTTAAAAACAAACTTCTCGCACGCAAAAAATAAAACTACCACTACTGTTATTATGCCTGCACACAAAACCAAATGATAACATTCAATTAATAGGAAGCTGATGTGAAACTCTTTGGCAAATTCAGTGGATTACTTGAATTTTCAGCTTCTCTGCTGCTATAAGGAAAACTTAAGCAAGTACAGACCCTTCGGGCATTGAGTATTTTGCCTTTTTAGTGCTGAATGTTGGCAGCTCTCTTGCTGCTACACTGTTGCTTATGAAAAGCAGCTGTATTTAGAGATACTAATAATACTCAATAAAATCTACATTTTCTGAAGAAGTCTACCTCCTTCACCATCACAACACGCAACATTCATACCATCCAAGTCAAGACTTGAGAGGGAAGCCCAGGACTGATGGCTTAAAATTCTGCTTTATAGTTTAGCACAAAGATAGTTGAATGAAGATTATTTTCTATCAGACTTCCAAGTTTCCAGGCGGGGTAGAGAGGAAAGAAGACTGCACAAGCAAGTCAGGGTCTTTTTTTTTTTTTTTTCCCTATAACTCTTTTTTTTCTATAACCTTTTGTCTCGTCTTTACATTCAAACTGTCACAACCAAACAAAATTTCCACAACCACTGGAGCATATTCTGGACAAGAAACCTAGAATTTGTTTTCTGACTTATTAAACAAATGACTGTACCTTCAACTATACCACAGGCATAGCATGCTTTTTTATTCTCACCAAGGTTCAAGATACCAGAGATCAACTTGCCAGGTGTGATTTCTAAAACCAAGTTTGTTTCACTGCTGTGAATTTTTACTTCGCGTCCAAATTTTCCTCACCTATTCAAATTCAACTCATTTATTGTCTTGAGGGGTAACAAGAAATTTCTTCCTGTGCTTCTGACAGCCTTTTGAAGGAGTCAAACAAAGAAATGCTGAAGATGATAGTTTTTTAGATTGCTCTTTCTTCCATCAGTTATTAACCAATAGAGAAAAATGAATGGTTTAAACCTCCCAAGTCCCACTTGCACAGTTCTTAACGCCAATTATGAGATGATATTGTCCCAGGAAAGCCCAATGAAGTAAACCAATTAATGTAGCACATTAAAGCTCTGGCAACAATGTGAGGGGAAGACTAGCAATTATTTACATACAGCACACAGATGGACAGACACTCGAGCAATGAAGCGATGTCCTACCTCTCCTTGCCGGTGATAGTGCTTGGGAGGTTTTCCCATCTGCTCTAGCATTTTGCCCTTCTTACTGCTAGCAAGCATCAGTCCCTGGTGGATGCCTGCAGATCTGTTGGTTGCCTGAGTTGGAGCCTCCCCCATCAGGGTGGACTTGATGGAGTTCACCTTGGAGCTGGAGCTGTCTAGCTGGGAGCTCTCCACGATCAGGACCGCGGCTAGTAAGAGGAGACAGCAGGAGCACTTATTCCACATCAGCACGATCATCTCCCCTCCCCCAAAAGGATTATCTTTTTTTCTCCTTTTTTTTTTTTTTNGGCAATGAAAACAGGAGAGAGGGAGAAAAGTTTTTAAAAATATCTCCCGAAGTTGTTACAGAAGCAATGGATTTCAAAGCCACTCAAGGAACTGCTGATCTGAGAGACACGGGAGAAAAATAATTTTAAAAAAGAATCCCTTAGGAAAAAAAAAACAAAAAAAATGTGTCAAGTCTATAGGCACTGAGCAACTGTCAGGTCTGTGATGTCTTTTTCCTCCAGGTCCTCGAGAAGTCCAGGCGGTTCTTTAGAAACTGAGAGCAATAAGCTGCGAGGAAACTGCACCCGGGCAGCTCCCCGCCAGCGCAGGCACCAGCACGTTTGCTAAAGCTTCAGAGGAAGAGTGAGCGAGTTACTTCCCCCCACTCCTCCTTCTCTTGCTGCTCAAGCCAGCAGAGAGGAAACTCAAACCAGATCCAATCCAAGCAGCACCGGCAAAAGCTGGGCTTAGTTTTCTTTCACTCTCTCTCTCCCCTCTTTACTTTTTATTCCCCTCCTCCTTTTTCTGTCTTTTGCCTCAGCCTCTGCAGCCAGCAGGAGTGAAAGCGCCCGGTCTCCTCCTACTCTTCCTCCTCCTCCTCCTCCTCCTCCTCCTCTCCTCCTCCCGCAGCCCGGCCGGTGCGGGGAGAGGGGTTCTGGGCATCCGGCGGCGGGGGAGCCCCGGGACTGGCCCCACTCGCGGCGGGAGCGCCGGGAACCGGCAGGGGAGGCAGAGCCCCCGTCGGGCTCCTGCGCTGCTGCCCCTCGCACTCGGTGGTCTCGCAGTCTCCCGCTGGCCCCCTTATTACTCCAGCAGCGGGTGCCCCTCCGCAGCCCCCATCCCCGGGGGGGACACGCCGCGCAGCGACTTCCGTCCCCCCCGTCCCCCCTTCCGTCCCAGTCTGGCGGGTTCCCCCTCTCTCCGGCGGGGTCA
>VZTA01027423.1:286051-346684 GCA_013398855.1 Mohoua ochrocephala
CCGGGCCAGGCGTGCCCCGCTCCCGGCTGCGGCTGCTGCCTTTCCCAGCCCCGCTCGGGGGCTCAGCCCGGCCGTGCCCCTCCCCGGCACCGGGCTGCCACGCTGGGACGTGTGTCGGGGTGCTCCGGCTCTCCGAAACGCTCGGACGCGCAAAGCCCGTCATTCCCGCAGAGCTGGGAGGGCGTGGGACCGGCCAAATCTGGTGCCCGAGCCAGCGGAGTCCGCTGCCCAAATTAAGGGCACGTCCAGCTGAGAGGGCTGCGCTGCACTGCTCCCACACCTGACCCTTTTCAGTGCCACAGAGCCATCATCAACCCAAGACACTTACTTTGTACCCACCTTCTCCATTTCCCTGGCATAAGCACACATCCGATTGTCATAAAACCCCCATGTGCTACGAACTGTGCCCACACCAGCCAAGGCATCACCTTGCTGCAGCCCCAAAACAGTGCGTTTCAGAAAAAGGAAGGTAAACAGGGACACAGAGCATAAAATCAGCAGAACTGTACAGCTCTTAACTTTTCCCTGCAAAAGATCTAGAACAAAGCAGAGAACCTCACCATGAGGCACTTGTTTACTGCAGTGAAGAAGCTACAAGCCCTTATCTTTCCCCTGGACATGTGAAGTGGGGTGGAGGGAACAAAAGAAGTTGAGGGGAACAGCGTTCTTGCTGTCCCACGTGTTCTTGTATGAACATTACCTTGTCTGGGAACAGTGAAGAGAATTTTCATGCTTTTCCCCTCTTCGGAAGGGTCCCTCCTCTAATCTATCGATCATTTCCTGTTACTCTGCCCCTTTACACGGTAGAATGAGTGGAAGAAGAAATGTGCACTTGAAATTTCATTTATTCTAAATTAACTGCTGTGCAAACAGCAGTTGCCAAGGCAAGAAAAACCAGAAAGGAGCCAGGCACTGTTTTGGCCTCCAGTGTTGCTGCTCCCTCGCAGTGAGCAGAAGCCCTCGTGAGGACTTGGGAGCTCTCTGCAGGAATGCTCCAGGAACCACACCACCTTGGATAAGGTTTTTCAAATGCTGTCTAGCTAGTGTCCTAACATTATGTGTTGTATTATATTAAACAGAGCACCTTGTGAAGAGTGGAGTAGTTTGTGTCTTTTTCCACAGCTCAAACCTTAGAATTGTTTGAGAGGATTTAAACCCATCTCCTGGGGCTGCTTTTGGGTTTTTTATCTTACTTATCAAACGATCTCTTACTTTAGGGGATCACTACTAATTTTTTTTTTTTTAAGTAACAACTGAAATGACATGTCAGCCCCAAGACAGAGTTTTAAACTCTTCTACAGAGTATGGCACTTGCTCTGACTCAGGCTTCAGATGAGTTCATGTTTACTGGGTTTGAAACTGGAAGAAATTTTATTGCACTTGATTTCAAAAACTTAGGTTCAGAATTAAAATTTAATATTTTTTTTTCTGTACTCATCTTGGCAAAGAGCAAAGAATAAAAAAAAAAAAACCCCAAGTTTGCCTCCTTCACAGTATTTCCCTTTTTTTCTGTCTTTGTGCAGCCTTAAATAAACTAAAATTACCTTTCTGACTTCATCCTCGGTAATGCTTGAAGACATTTTTAAGGAAATGTTTCTAAAAAATCAGAAAGCAATTTGCAATTTCACAGGAAATTGATATAAGCCAGTCTTTTTTGATTGTTTTTGACTTGGCTTTTGACACTCAGCCCTCATGGTGCCTCAGCCCTGCCAGACCCAAAAGCAAACAGCTATCAGTGTCCACAGGAAAAGCTCTAATAGGTAATGTCATGGAAAGTGGTTATCTCACCTGTGTTTCTCTTACCAGGAAGGAAGACAAATTTTTAAGTCAGTGGTAGAGTATTATCCACCAGAGTTTCTTGGAATAAGGGAAGATGACAAAGCGAACAAAATAATTTGATGAGACATGCGAAGAGAAATCATGACAATAAAAACACAATAGGATGACCTCATGCAGATATCATACAGCTCTTCTTGAAATAAATGGACATGTGTGGTACTAAAAGAGGCACACAGCACCTAAAGGATCAGATAGTAAGAAGACTCTAAACTAATGATATATATGTCTATTAATACCTTATTAAAATTTTTACTTACGTTAATAAATGTAAAATGCAAGCCACATTACAAGTCTTTAGATGTAAATAACAAAGTTCCTGTATATTCATAATGTCTAGAAATTTGAAGAAAATTGGGGAGTAATGATCAAAACTTTTCAGCTGTCTCAGAACAGGTGCCCCAAACCCATTTTGTCAATCAGTCCAGATTCAGTGAAGCATGAAGTTCCTCAGTCAGTTGTACTCAGCTAAGTTTCCAGGCATTAATTTAAATATAGTGGGAATAGAAATGGGTACCTTTCCAACAGGAGACCTTCACTGCCCTGAAGGGAAGATATTTTGCAGCATCTCTGGGGAAATGGAAACAGGTTTTGCTTTATTACCCTGAGAGACATTTCCCTCCAAAGGAAGGAACAACCCACTTCACTGCAGGGCAACTGCTGTCAGACCAACAGGATGCTCAAGACCACAGAAAGCAGAAGTAGATGGGCAGGACGCTAAATCTATGTTGGGAAGGAGCTTTTATTTTTCTCTCTTTTAACAAAAGCATAATACATAGGTATACTTGTAGAGAAACAAGCTATTTGGTAGTTTGATGGGAGGCTTTTTGGTTTTTTCCCTCCCCCCCACTTTTAACTAGCACTCGACCCATGCCTTTTCTACCTCAAACTGGTCAAATACAGACTTCCAAACCGAGGTGTAAATATCCTATGGTCCTCATTGCAGCAACCCTGATGTACCTCAGAGTCTGCACACAGACTTATTTCACAATATCCACTTAAATAAGACAGTATGGAGGCAAAAATATCAAGAAGCATCTCTGCTTTTCAGATTTATGACTGTGCCACTACAATCTAGGTTTTGAGAAACATCAAGAACTTCTAAAACATTAAAATGCCAAGGGGCACATCATGTTTCTCCATGGGGCTCCTCTACCAGCCACAAAAAACCGTGGCCAAGCGCACGGAGTGCACTAAGCAGAGGTTGTCACACTACAGACCATGTAGAAACAGAGTTTACCTCTAAGCCCTCCACTCTGTTTGGATGCCTATCCTGGAAAAGCTAAGGCCCACGTACTTTGTGCGTGGTTAGTCGAACATCCCAGAGCAGTACAGTACTTTGTGCCCAAAAGGACACTTTGCAGATAACCATACAGAATAATGGAAGCAGCACTACTCCCAAAACCCACAGTCAATGTGCTACATCATATGTGGGAAGGTCACGAGAAATCTCTCACCAAGTACCGTCCTGCAGGGACTGAACCTGCTCCTCAACGTCGCACACATAACCACAAATTTTCCTGGGATCCTACAGAGGTGGGACTTATCCCTCAACTCAGGGTATGTTCCACATTAGCTGCTATTTCTTCCTGAAGAATTCCAGTGGGCAGAAGGCGAGGCCGTGCTGGTTACAACCCAGGCACAGAAGCCTGACAGCCAAGAGGGCCACGCTCATTAAACGCCAGTGAGACCTCCAGTGCAAACACTGAGAACTACATCAATGGGCCACAAGCGGTCAGTTCTCCCTTCATGATAAAAACCATATTTATTTCAACACAGAAATGTGCATTTGTATCTCTTTGGAGCTAAATTAGCACAGTTTCTGTAAGAAACAGAGGGTTTTTTTCATTTTTCTCATTTGCACCCATGGAGAGGAGGCACACCACAGAGATTCTCTTAATTTCTAAACTAGGTATTCATACCCTGAACAAATGTTGGAGGTTTCAATGGTTCAAACACATACTTCTATTTCACAAATGCTTTGGTGTTTCTTTTAATTAAACTTGTTTATAAATTTAATGAGAAAATTGAGTGGCCTTAAGCAAACAAAGGTTTTATAGAATTTTTCCAGTTCTAAAATTTATTCTTGACAAAGAAATGCATAAAATTTATTTAAATTTGGGGTATTTTCATTGAAAAATATGAATATTTTAATTCCTTTTCTACTGTCTCTTTATTTTTCTTTGCCAGAGAGTTCCATGAAGTTAATTGGAGGCTTTTTTTCATTTTTCTTGGGAGAACAGGATTTGGGGGGGGGGGGGGGGAGAGTGTCAGGAAAGACATGGAAGATAAAAGTAACTTTTTTCCTCTTGCTTCCCCCTCCTTTAACTCTGAAAGTTTTAAAGGGGAAATATTTGGAAAGGGCAGAATTTAGCAGAAGTCAAGACAAAAGCAAGAAATGAAGGAACACAAGAAATGAATATACACAATTTAAAGACAAAAGGGAAATGGATGTAATGAGGAGATCCTTTACCTGACCTCCTCCAAAGGGTCAAAATTACACACTGTAAATGTAAAATATTACAGGCCAGATTACAATCCTGTGTATTTTACAGCATCTATATTTTAAGCCACGTGACTTTAGTTGAACCCTTTTTGATTTACACCAGCTTTAGTTCAGTCTAATGTCCCATGTTTTTCTTTCCCTTAAACAAACAAAATTACCTGTTCTTCAAATTAAATCTGTTTTTAATTCTGTATAAAGCACTTAGGAATACTTGTCATACGAAAGACATTCTATTACACAGAGGTGTATTGTTTTTTGTTATTATTTTTCAGGTTTACCAGCTGCACTGAATTTCCATTGCCCCTCACATAAACTCTAACAATTTGGATATGGCCAAATCTCTCTTAACATTGCTCCTGGGGTCTACTCTGTCTTTTATTTAATTTCTGACTAAAAAATTCAATCAGGAAAATCAAACAATAACTAGTTTTTGCTAAGGCTACAGCTCAACAATATTTTTTTTTAAAGTACATTTAAGGATCTCCCCCTTTCTCCTCTCTCCTTGGGGATAAGTTTTGGGTTAATTTATTTCCTTCTTTACCATTTTTGTATTTAGCTCACAACCAAACCCTCTCAACAGAAAAGGCTTTGCATAGCAGTAGAAGGGCAAGAGCGTGCAGACACTGGTGGCAGAATGGGGACCAAGGACAAGGGGATGGCCTCACTCCAGCACTTCAACCAAATGTCTCGTGGCCTGGGACTGTGGACCCAGCAAAGCACTCAGAGGACAAGTTGGGGCCTGAAGCCATGACATGGGTGTCCAGAAATCCACGGTAATGCAGCCCGTGGCCACCACAGATCCCTCCTCCACAGATAATATTTCTGTGTTACTTTCAGGGAAACCCCTCAGTAGCGCTTATGCCACGTTGCACTGAAGTCCATAGGTGGGACTCCTGCCCCAGGAACTGTCCCCCTGCTCCTCCTTCTCTTTCCCTCTTGACAGATGGTGTGCGAAAGCCACAGCCATAACCCTGTGACCCAAGAGTGTTGTGGAGACCCTGCTGCAGATGCTGGGACAGACTGCCAGACAAGTAAAACAACTCCTCCTCCTCAGCCTTCATCTCTTATGACTCTGTGTGGTGGGACACGCTGTCGGTGCCCTGCAGGGGTGGCGCAGGGAGGTGCTGGCAGCAGTGGCATTCCCAGCACGGAGAGCAGGCCAGCCAGCGCTCTCTGCGCTGCCACCGCAACGCCCCTGGCAGGGGCTGGATGCCGGCTGCAGAGCATCTCCCCGCTGACGTCGTGCCTGGCCACATCAAGCAGTCCCAGCTCACCTCTTCCTCTCCAAAGGTTCCCCTCGCCCCAAAACTGTCAGCAAGCACAGCCACTGGTGTAATTGCTGCCTGACCCGGCTGAGTCACGACGGGTGGCTCCAGCTGCAGCCCGAGCAGGAGGCACAACCGCAGCCTGGAGAGAGGCAGGCTCACAGCATGCAACCCCAGGCACGGAGACAGGAGGAGAAATATCACATCCTTTGATTTCTGTATTTTTGGGTCTAATTCCTAACGCCATGCTCCTCGTGACCAGCAAGGCAAATGATGCAATAAAACTGTTTTGAAATCCTTATTTATATTTTTTCTCCTGCTGATACTTTTTGAAAAAGATGAGTACTGAATGTTACAGTTATTCCTCATAAATAACTCCTTTTCCTGATTAAAACAGTCCAGGATGGTGTCACAACACTGTGCTGTGACTAGCTTGGTTGCTCACAGTCCAGGATTTCAATCAGCCTCTCTTAACAACAATTAACCCTTTGCAGCGGGAATCACCAGCTTCTTGGAAGGATGGCAAAGCAAAGGGAAGCACTCCCAGCCCGTCAAAATTAATAACCATTGGCAAACATTGCTTCAAAAGCCAATGCAATAATAGGTCATCTTAAATTATTTCAAGCCATTTCATTATTTTCTCCAAAACACCTTCACTCTGTCAGTGAAATAAATGCTACCTAACCACACTCCCAAAGCCGTACGTATTTTAGCACTGATCAGACAAAGAAGTACTTTCCAAAGGGAAAGTTTCAGCAAAACACAACGAAGGTGCAGGTCCCACACCTGGCAGGCTACAAGCTAAACCCCCCAATCTCCCTGACAGGAGCTGACGGGGGCCAGCCACACGTGCCGAGCAAGAGGAGCAGCACTGGCCAGGCAGTATTTCCCTGCCTTCCTCCCGTGTGTGTGTGAGCAGGAATGCTGCTGGCTCCACCAGAGCTCTCCCCAGCACCAAGAGCCGTGAGGAGGACGTACGTGAGCTACACTGCGAACGCACAGCACGTGGTTTTCCAGAGGATCACAACTCACAAACCAAAACATGAATCCACGGTAGCCCAGAAAGACGGCTGGCTTGATATGGAAATAGCTGAAATTTCAGCCTCTCTCCCTCCCCCAGCTGCATATGTTGAAGAGTTGTTAAAACAAGAAAAATATCTATAATTAGCAAGCCTACATACACCCATTTTCTTTGCAATATTTTTGGCAATATCGAGCCAAGTTACTCAGACTTTCCAAAGAAAAATAACCGTAAGGAAAATTCCCTTCTCTAGAATGAAAGCAGCAGAAAATTATGAGATTGAAAACGGTTAGAATGGAAACCATTGTGCAACCTTAGCTATAATAAGGAATGAAAAAACTGATTGTGGTTTATTACATTTATTTAATGTTCTCTGATAAAAGCAGTCACAGCTGAAGACGGTATAAAAGACCAAATATAAAAATATTTTCGTTCACATGCTTTGGCTTTCAAACCTACCTTAAACAAATGGTTTTGGAGCTAGGACAGTGTATCAGAGGCTGGAATAAATATCCCACTCTCGGGGTAACAGCAGAGCCTCTGCTTTGCAAAAAAGGGAGGTTGCTTCCTTCTCTGTATGATTGTTCAATTTACAGAAAGCAATTTAAGAAAATAACTAAAAGATTAAGAGATAAATATTTAAAATAAGTTTTTTTTTTCTCCCTAAAACCTTTGAAGAAGGCAAAATCAGGATAGCCATTAAGTGAGCTACACAGGCTTCATTCCTGGCTTAATGCACAGGTGATGGAGAGCAACTGTGAAGCTCGATGGTTACAGGTCAGAACAATGTGTTGCAGTTTTACTCTTGCCAATGCATATTTATACTCAGCTCCCTGGCTGCAGTTGTTTCCCCATTTTTCTCTCAGTGTAAGAAAATGACAAATAAAGGTGAGAAGGGGAAGAAAAGGAAGGCTCTCCTGGTTGGTGTGCCACTCAGTTTGATAGAAGGGACCTTGCTTCACTGCTCAAAGCACAAATAATCCTGGGAGCATCTAAATACTCCCATTCTGGCCTTTGGTAACCCAGCCTCACTCCGGCCTTTGGTAATTCAAAGACAATGACTGTGTAAACCTCAGCCTTAGCTTCCTTCCCAAGGCTTGGCTCCTTCTGTCACCATGCTCCAGGGCCTGCTCTGTCCCAGAGTTTTCCAGCTGAAAGAGTTAATCGAACCTTTTTGCCAGCCTTACTCAGCATAACTTTTCTGGGTCTTAGAAGAAGCTGGCGCTTGAACCTGAACTGGTGACTCAGAGACCCCAGTTAATGAACTCCTGGTTTAAGTACATTGACACTGACGGAGTTACAAGAGGAATGGAACTGGTCCTTTGCCTTATTTGCTGTAATCCACAATAGGCAGTTCTATTTTTCTACATAACAAGTACCAGAATACTGAATATATTAGCTGCCAAGAAATGCAGAACAAACAGACTTACATGTTTTTCCCTTTATTTCCATCATCTGACCTTTGCTTTTTATGTCTTATGAGCAAGCTGCAACTTTATTTACATGTATAATCTAGATGAAATGCTACTTTGTATGCAGAAAGCTATGTGGACTTTGGTCTTTAAATTTGACTTTCTTTTTTTTTTCAGAGCAAAACATAATGAATTAATGGAAATGTGGAAATATTAGGTTTTAGAATGATTCTCATTTCATGTTTCAGATTCTTTCAGCCCAGACTTGATCCTTTATTTTTCCCTAGAGGTTTGAAGCATTAGTTCATAGTCTAAAATATAAACTTGTGTCCTGAAACAGAAGGTACTAAAATCACTCATATTGCCCAGTTCAATAATGATAGCTTTGGAATCCCCACAAAAAGATTGACTGTAACAAAAGGTGCTACTAGCCATCTCAATTTTGTATACAGTATCAGTAATGAAAAATGAATTATTAAATTATTAAAACAATGGAATTCAAATTATTAGGAAGAGAGCAAAATCTAATACAGAACTGGAGTAAATACTATAACAGTCGACATGCAAAAGTAAACCAGATAATAATCTAGGTACGACTTGGGGTGGGGGGGGGGGGAGACGAGTTTAAATAGAATCACAGAATCACAGACTGGTTTGAGCTGAAAAACCCCAATTCTCTCATCCTTTCCTCATAGGAGAGGGGCTCCATCCCTCTGATCAACTTGGTGGCCCCTCCTCTGGACTCACTCCAACAGGTCCATGTCCCTCCTGTGGTGGGGACCCCAGAGATGGACACAGCACTGCAGGTGGCGTCCCCAAGGTTTCAAACCTGCAGCTGAATACATTGACTCTGGTTTTCTTCACCAGTCTGATCAATTTTGGATGTTTCACTGATATTTTCAAAATTTTCAATTTTTTACTTCTATGTATCTACCTAGACTTGGCTCTGATTGCTGGTGGGAAAGAATATCTCACTTCTACCCCATACTTTATGTCTGGGTTATGCCATCCTCCCAGTTTCACATACCAAACGAAAAACAATATGGTACTGATACATGCTAAATGTTAGTCTTTCTTGGTGAGGAATTTTTCACAAAAAACCAGTAAGTAGCCCACAGTATTGAAATAAGGGGAATGATGAATGAAGAAAAATCAAGTGCTAACTTCTACTTATAGGTCTTATTAAAGCAAAGCATCAATTCTGACATAAACATTTAAATTCTGTATAGTTTTACTGAAAAAAATCTTTGCTATCCATGCCTCCATACATCACAAGAACACTACTGGGATAAAATCATAATAATTTATCTAAAACTGAACAAGAGAAGGTTCTTCCCAGGGATTCTGTGAATAATCAAAGAAAAAATAATTTGGGCTTACTGATGTGTCTGTTTTATTAATTTTTTTCAGCATTCATATGGTTTTACTATGTGGGTTTTTTGGTTATCTCTGTCCCCACCAGTTTACAGATGATCATCAAATCAGTATCTCTGGGGCAGGAGCGGGGAATTTCTTTGTCGAAACAACACCCTTCCAAATTGCATAGTACTATTTATTAATTAATGGCTAAGAGACTGTTCTTTTCATTTGCTACCACACACAACCCACACGGTCAGGAACAAACCATCAAAGCCGTCCAGATGGTTACTCTCAGAGCTAGGTATTTTTCAGAAAGGGGTATAAAAAAACAAACAAAAGGAGTGAGAATCTAAGGCACTTTTGAGAGGACACCATTTACAACTCAAGAGTAACAGTGACATTAACTGTAAGGCAAGAGCTCAGCACGAAGTGTCTGGGTGGTGGAGCTCTGCTGCGTCAGTGAAAGCCACTGTCTGCTACCATGCATTCATTATCAAAGAGAGAAAAATCTCTCCCAGAAAATAATAATTTAAAAAAATAATCAAGATGATTAAAAGCTTACTCACATGCAATCTCTCTCTGACTTTAACACTGTTACCTCTCAGGTCCTAAACATTGAATTTACACATGATCAGCTAATCACAGCAGCTTTTCTCAAGGTGGGAAAGATGAGTAATGCTTCCAGCAGACAAGTACAGATGTCGTACAGCAAACTCGATGTTGTACAGCAAATTCGGTTAAACTCAGTTAAACTGCTGTTCAAAAAATTTTGTTTCAAAATGCTCCTGGGAGGAGGAACACAGTCTCAAAAAGCAGTTCCCCATCAAAACTGGTGCATGTGTCCCTACATCTTTTAAAGCCTCTAGGAACTGTTGAGCAGACCTCCCATCACTCTGTCAGATACTGAACTTCCCAAGACAAATGAAACTGTCTCGGTTTCACAAGACTTGTAAAGCAGGAATGTATGTAACCTGCTTTTTCAAAACACACATGCTGCAAATACAGATGCCAGTGTACTGACATGTCTCCATTACAGCTTAAAATAACATCCTGTGTGATGCCTATATGCTGTGCTGTTAGCTCAGTTTGGGATTTTCTAAACACTGGCTTTGCTTTCAAAGAATAACGCTCCGGTTTCTGCGCAATCCATGAGAGCACACTGGCTCTTCAGCTGGGAAACAAAGTTAAGAATGTGTGGGCTTTGGCTTCAAAATTAACCATGCTTTAGTAATCTAGTATACTAAACTGTTTCTTATTAATGTATCATGCAAATACTCTCCAGTCCTCCCACAAGTCTGACACTTTCCCAACATATCAATAGCAAATGTTCTGTGAAATGCAACTTTTCTGATGTAGGCCACCCTGACTTTCAGTGTGATCTCAACCCACCATCCGAATCTTCATGGCAGATGCAGAATGGGGTTCTTTAGTAAGGAAAACAATATAGGAAAAAAAAAGTTTTGTTGCTACTTTGATACATCAAATTTATTTTCTTCAGCAAAGAGACTGCTTTTTTTTTTTACTCTTTTGGTCTTAATTATGGCTGAACAGCATCAGGTTTGTTGTATTCTCAGAGTCAGAATGTAATGTCGGGAGATGGTTGGTATCAGCCCTTCATTAGTGTAACTAGGGGATTCTACATACAATTTTGTAGTGCCTCAGCTTAACCCCGGCTGTTTTCTGTCTTAATGCAGATGAGATGGAGATTCACGTACCCAGGGACTTTTGTTACATGACAAATATGCTCTGCAGAGCCTCTGCCACCACTGCCCCATCTCCCAGAGCAGATTTTTATTTGACGTTGCTGTTGCCAAGCCACCTGCCAGCTTCGCATCCCTTCTCCGGATGGTGGATGTGACAAGGTGAGCACAGGGCAGTGCTTCATTGAGCAATGAGAGCTATTTGTGAGCAGGCTGGCTGGTGCTGGCTGCAGCAGAAAGCAGGTGAACCTGCCCTGCTTTGTGGTTTGCCCTAACAGCTGCCTCACCTCGATTGCTACCAGCACCAGTGTGACCCTCACACTCATTGTTTGAAAAGCCACCAGACTGCAGTCCAGGAGTCACCACAGGTTGTGGCCCAAACAGGAGACCATTCAAAATGGCACATGAAGGGTATGAGAGGAGTATATAGCCACCGATATTTGGTTTTCATATGTTTATGCTGTACATCTTTTTATTCTATAGTTAAAGCCACAGCGTGATCTACTCTCCTCTGACTCGGCCATAGCATCTTTCAGGCTCTTTCTGCAAAAGAGAACCTCGAGGAATGATAAGGGAAGGTAATGTATTCTAACTTCTAACTTTTTATCTCCCTTCTGCTTTTAACATTCTCTGTTCAAATGCACAATGGTTTTTCCCAACGAAACTCAGAGCTATCACTTCACAAAGGCAACACTAACAGTGCAGGAGACAAAAGCCATGTGAGCTATGCGAAGGCAGATCCAGGGTGACACAGTGGCTGAGCAGAGGAGTGAGCTCAGAAAAGTAACAGTGCATACATCAGGAGTGGAAGGCAAATTAAAGAGCTTTGGAAGCTTAAGTGGGGCTGGATGCTGACCAGACACTGGTACCCAGAGCACACAAATGAAAAACAGAGAGCAGTGCCATGATAAGTGACATGGGTCAGGGAGAAAAAATTAGCAGCTGTGTTTCACCTGAGCTGAATTTCAGAGGGGAGCTGACAGGTTCCAGCAGCCACTCATGGACCACATAAACATTTCACCACTTGCCTCTTTAGACATGGATGGGAGATGCAACAAGGAACCTCAGCAAACAATAAAGTTAGAGTCCCTCTGCAATGCTCTGGACTGCCTAGTCCTAGAGAATTGCTGGACTTTTTTCTTTTCTTTGTTTGGTCCTTTTTAGACATAGGTCTTAAGAGCTAGGACATGATGAGGAACAATGTTTTGGAAAAACACAGGCCACTGCTCAACGAAGTTCTGTTTGTACTAGTAAGAGTTTGAGCTAATACAAAAGCTAAGTGAAGTAGTGCAGAATTTGGCCCAGGAGTCCCAAAGCAACATCCTCTGCCGTATTTCATTCTGCATCCACACTTAACTGATAGGTGCTATACCTGTGTCCTCTTACTTCAGCAAATGCAAACTCACTACACTTGTAAAGGACAAAGAGCTTTGGGCTCAGGCTTAATACGAGACACAACAGAAAAATGAGGGGGAAACTGGTTTTGCTGGACTTATTTGGATTATGCCTTTTTTTACCCCCAAAATTGAAAACAACTGGAAATACTTAGGAAATTCAGGAGATTTAGGGGTTGTTTATACAGCAAATGAAAACAACTGACCCAAATGCCTCTATATTTTAAAGTTCCAAGGTAGGGGCATATTAAAAATAACCAGGTCCTCTAGTTTCTATTGCCTAAAGAAAACTTAAATCTAAAATAATTGTTTTTAAAAATTGATTTCCTTTAACATGTGTACAAGATTAAGTGGTTACAAATAGAAATGCTAGATATTCTGAAATACTTATGGCAAATATCTGAGTTGCTTATTCTGGCAGCTTCCATAAGAAGGGATCATTATGGTATCTACATTTTTCTCCCAGAGAAACAGCAGGAAAAAACAGTAAGAGAAAAGAACGGGACAAAATGAATTCAGAGTAAATTGCAGAGCATACCTCTGCTTCCGTTCCCTGGTGAAGAAAAGCCATTATATGCATATTGCAAGGCTAATCTAAACTTCTTTTCCAAACAATGTACTCCAATGAGCAACTGAAACAGGTGGGTGCAATTCTAACATATTCTGTTTGCAATGCAGCTATATCTGGTTCATACATTTTTTTTCTTCCCGCCCCCCATCCCCATTTAATAAGAATTTCTTTATCTTCAGGATTATAAAGCACGGCCACATGCCCTCTAGTGAGCTACACAACAACTGCATCTCGGTAGGTGGAGAGTGGTCACCTCATTTAAGAGATGCTTCTTTACACTACCATGTGCTATTTTCCTCGCAAAGGTATTCGTTGTGTTTTACGCTCAAGCCTTGTGAATCTTGTAGTGTTCTGAGAGTTCCTGGTTTTTTGAGTCCAGGAAACGAAATGTTCTGAATTAGGGAATAGAAATACTTAGTCCAGTGAGCAGCATTTAAAGCAAAGCTAGACTTGGAAACTACTGAAGCCCTGTTGCTTCAGCTAAGCATCAAAGACACAGTGTATCAAGAACGTTTTCGTAAGAGTTTTCATATGTCTTTGGAAAAAAAAAAGATTTCTAACTCAATAAATAAATGCCCAGAAGCTGTAAGAAATGTACCAACATACACAGTACCACCATGGCTTGGACGTGCTCTTCCCCGTTTTGGAAAGAACCTCTCCCTCCTTACACACCACTGAGTGAACTGGACCGATGCACCTCTCTGAATGTCTTCTAGCATAAGGACCTGGGCAAGGATCTTCTGCATCGTGTCCTTTTAGGAGGGCTCATCTGTCTCCATTTAAGCAGCAGCTATTTGGAAATGGAGCCCTGCTGGTGTTGGGGAAATTGTGCTTGCAGCAAGCAGGTTTGTCCCATGCTAACACTTGACTGGAGGATACTCAGTGACCTCGTTCAGTGGGCGCTCCTTGCATACGTGGAGATATTTCACAGGTCACATGTGCCTCCTGTGCCACAGACTGGCAGCTCCCCTTTCAAGCCATGCTCTTGTTCTAGACAGATAATTCAGCTCTTAGCCAGCAGCTTCATCATCCACATGAGCAAAGTTCAACATGTGCTTGAAACTTTACAGGATTGGATTAAAACACAGAGTCACCCAAAGTTTACTGCAGTTTCTTTTTGCTCATTTGTGCCCCTGCAATGCATCATTACCCACATGCTTAAAGAGTCTTACTCTGTCATAATCCATAATATTTGACCTGATGCTAATAAAGCCTGATTCATATGAAAAGAATAAGAATTGCTGTTGCTACTGCCAATGGTAATAATGAAGTATCCTATTCACATGATACAAATTAGAGATGCACGGAACATGGGATTCCTGGTTTATGGTAATGATTATCATCCTCCATAATTAATAAAAATTGCAGTACAGTTATTCCAAAGGAGCAACAAATAAAAAGATTGAGGAAAGTTTCATATTAATCCTGTTCCTCTAGATATGCTCAAAAATGACATATCAGGAAAATGATTTACAGATTATATATTACATTTGGAATCCCAGTCTCATCTGAAAAGTATAAAATGCCTTTTTTGAAATGTTAATTGAATTTTTCTTGTGACAAATGAGGAACTGTTGTATCCAGTTATGCAACACAAGTAACTGTCACTCCCTGCTTTGCCATGTTACCAGCTTCATGCTGAAAAGCAGCATAGCAAATATATTTTCCAATTGTTAGGCTATGGCATATTTTCCAGGTATTAACTTGTGACCAGTACATTTCCATGAAGTCCTCCTTCACCTGTGTTAGGTTCAGCTGTGCACTTAGCAGGTGGCTTGAATGTATTTCAGCCTGACATCATGGGCTCACCAACCCAAAGAGATGCATCAGTCCTAAAATCCCCTTTCCACAGGGAATGTCTGCAGATTATAAATACGATTTTAATGAGAGTCTATATCCTCTATGGAAGAGTTTACTTAGAAGTTACTACTGCTGTCTGAAAATCTTGTCATCCCAACTGGAGTAGGAGCTGGAATTTCTCCATGTTGGGCAACAATAAATGTTCTTCATATGAAGATGTTTATCTGGATGCAGCAAGGCAGTTATTCCAGGGGAAATTATGGCTGACAGCATAAAAAAGGCTGGTTAGTAATCCAAGTGACATCTCGGAATATGTAAAAGATTAAGTAACAATGTCTGGAATGGACTAGATCAAGACAAATCCAAGTTCAATGGGAACTTAAGCAACTAAAAGAGCACTAAATAATCTCAGGAATCCATCTAAAGATTCAAGATGAAAACAACCCCATTCCTTTGCTTATATTCCCTTGGTCTGGTTCACAGTTTTGTTGTTGATGGATGCCTATCTCTTTAGTCAATGTCTAGCCTGTCTCTTTAGCCAATACTTTATAGCAATAAGACACATTATTTATATGAATAAAATTTGCTAGCAATAAAGTCTGATCCTTACCAAATATGGTCTCCTTTCTTTGTGCAGCCCATCATGGTTCATAACCAAAGGGAAAAAAAACCCACAAAATTTTACTGTTCACATCAGAAGCCTTCATAAGAGATGAATGTTTATTTCCAAAGCTTTCACCCAGAAGCAGAGATCAGAATGTGTTCAGGGGGAAGTACAACTACGTTTATACTTGATGGGAAAGAAGAATTTCTCTCCTGTGTTGAAAATGGTTTGTTAAATTTTCCTATCTACCATATATCCCTACTAAACTAGAAAGTTCGTGATCCCGAGATCATTTTCACAAATTCCTATTTATTTTTAATATCCGTCTTGTTGTCTCACCTTCCTACCTAAGCAAGAAGCAGGGTTTTGGAATTTGACACTGTCTGCCTATTAAATTGGTGTGAAAATGTTCATTTCACACTTAAAATTTCACCTAAACCTGCGGACAGGCAACATATTGTGGCAAAATAATTCATTTATAAACTGCCAAATAATACAGTACAGCAACTACTATTCAGCCCTCCCCATCTGAAACCTTGTATCCCAGCCTTTCTCATTAATTCAATGTTTAGTAATGTTCTAAAGCATCTCCCCACTGTTGTAAAACACTTAAAGGGATGATAATTAAAACAACCTGAGCCTATTGAGCATAATCAGTTTGGTAACTAAGATAACTCAGTCTCAACTTCTAAAATAAACAAGCCAGGCAGTTTTATTTGGAACCCCAGCAGAAGACATAACTTACAGCTCACCCTCTCCTCCCAAGAGGACTAAATTGTGTTACTCCCTGTGTTCAAGTCTGTGTATAATTTAACTGCTTGAAGGTAAATAGGAGCTTGGGGGTCTTATGGACATCACCTGGTCCATAAAAGAGACATTTTCTGAAAAACTGTGAGCAATGTTAGAACATTTGTCCCCTCCGCCAACTGTTTCAGGAACTGTTGTGCTGATTAGAGAGGATGCTGGCACAGGCTTACGTGGTGCCCTCTAGATATGAGAGATCACGAGAGCAGATCCTGTGCATTTCCACGTTATGTCCCAATAGCATTCCTGCCTAAGTCTTATGGTGTAGGGCAGGGAAATCTCTGAAAACACCCTCCCAGGCAATAAAGGATAATGAAACGTGCTTCAAAAGAAGTTAAGCAGAGCTCTGAAGACGGAACAAGAAAGCAGTCTGCATACACAAAACTTGCACTGTGTCATAAATCTAGTGCATGTCTCTCATTCCGACTGAACTGCCACGCTCTTGCTCTAATGAAGTACAAGGCCAGAGCATTGTGCCCACCTTCACTAAAGCCAGCAATAAAGCTGTGTGTGTGTCTCTGCGCAGCATCAAAACAGATTTCACATTATTGTTTTAAATAGCAAGAGGACTGCACGGAAAGATGTCTGTATTTTCTTAATAGCTGTAACCACAGTACATAGCACATGTCAAAATTCTGAAAAGAGAACAGATTCCCAACGCTTTGTACAATGTATATGGTTTCTTTGCTTTGATGTCTTTGCTTCTTTATTGTATTAAATTATCTGGATTTTAAAAAAAAAAAAGAAAAAAAGAAAAAAAGAAGGTTGTCTTTTGTCTTGTTACTGAACTGTCAAACATTATTTGAGCTAAGAGAACAGCCAGGGCCTCCGTAACAGTTTTGGGGAGGGGAGGAAGGAAGAAGGAAAGTTGCTAAGTATCCTGCCTATTTGCATAGTGAGGTATTTCAGCCATGAGGACTGCAGTGGGACAGCATTGTTCTAAGAGTTACTGTAGGTGACTTTTAAAACCCGCATGAAAAGGGATCCACCCTATCACTCCTTAGGGAGATCCTGCATCCCTTCCCACCACCATTTTCTGCAGTTCTTCTACCCGTCCTACATTTCTCAGAAGGACAGGATGGAGGGTGATGGCAAGTGTCTCTGGTCACTGCTTTGGGGATGGAGGTGATATTTCTTGCATGCTTTTTCTTCTAACAAACAAGCATGACAGAGAGAAAAGATCCATTTCTCTTTTTTTAATATCATGGGGAAAATGCCTGCCAACAGGAATTATATTGCTCCACTGATGTTTTTTCTTTACCTGGACCATCCTTGAAATCAGTACCAGCTGTTACAGAGAAGGATTTTGGTGCCCTAAACAGAGATTTATTACTTCAGGAGAAGGAATAAGTGAGAGGAGCACAGAAACCTCATAGAGAAAGGATTTTGCTGCCATGGCAGAGAGCTGTACATCAAATAGACCTGTCTCTGCAGAGGAGTTGAAAAAGAGCTCCTTCAAATCACTCATCAATTGTAGAACTGGATAAAAAGTGTGGCCCTTTGAAGTCAAAGGCAAAACTCCAGGTGACTTTAGCCTGGCCACAGTTTCAGCTTTGAACTCAAATTTGAATGCAAATTTAACAAATCACCAGGCATAATATGATTCAGATTCTTATAAAATAATCACGGCACCGGAGCAGAGGTCTCCCTGGTCCTTTGCTCTGGCTTTTTCAGTGGGAGTTTCCACATGCTCTGCTTGTTACACAGCTCAGTACAGGCACACATTTCAGCCTGTAACCCTGAAAATAGAGTCAGCTTTCACTGAAATTAATGTTTCTTTTTGTAAAAATATTCCCTGAAGTTCACATTAAAGGATCTGGGATCTGCTGGTCTGGCTTGAGATCCTCTAGACCCTGGACACCCACAAATCTCTGTCCATAATGTCATAAATGTTCAAATGCTAACAGATTGTGATAAATTCCCATTTTGAGGTCACAAGAGGCAGAATTAAGAGTTTAAACGGAAAAATGTTAGTGGAAGTGATGTGAACTTACATGTCTGCAATTGATCGTGTTTAATAAACGTTGATCACATATTTCTGATCTAGACCCAATGGCTAATACAAGCAGGAAAAAATGCAAGCTTCTCCACCCTCCATGTGCTGCTTCTGAGCCATAAACAAAGTCTGACAAAGAGAGGAAATGAAGAAGGTCAATATTTAGTCCTGTAGTACAAGCAAAGCACAGGCTGTAGGCAAGAGCGCAAATTTTGTGCGACATTGCAGGATAAACGAGTTCCCAGAGGGCTCCAGGCAACAATGGTTGGACCACTTCTTATAGCTGAGGTCCAGTCTGCTGCTGTCCTCAGTGCACACAAAGCATGCATTTGTCTTGTAGTTTCTTATGTAAAATCATTGATATGTAAAATAAAAAGAGCTAGAAGGATGATCACCAGACACAACATCCAGCAAGATCTGGTACTTCTCCCCTTCAATACCAATACTTAGAAAAGTCTCATTTAAGACAAAGAATTCACACATAAAGACTCATAAGAATGCAGACCAATTTAATGTTTAACATGCTCCGTATTAACTTCTAGAAGCACAGTAGCAAGGTCATTACTAACCCCAGGAAATTAGCTCCGGTGGCACCTGAGATAGGACAAGTCACTGAATGCTGGTGGGGCAAAGCAGGAACATGGAAACTGGCTTTGCCAGCTAAGCCAACGTGCTATAGACCTATACACTGAAGCTCCAGTTCCAGCTTTTCAATTGATAGCATCAGAGCCAGTTTAGGCAACTCCTTCCTCATACTCCCTTCTTCCCATGCCATCTTTCAGCTGAGCTGGTTCAGCTTTCCATAGGACCATGTGAGAAACCAGGAAAAGAAAATAATTTTACACAAACAGCTAGGAATGTTTACAAAAATAACCTTACACAAATGAAAGCAGAAAAAGGGTTATTTTAGGCCAGGGCTGGCCAATGACATCATTTGCCAGGCCACATGGCAACAGCATCAGCAGTTCTGGGGGCCAGCATGGGAGTAGAAGAAACTGCTGGAGTCGGAAAGCCAAGCAGTGGATGGTACAGGGAAGGCTGGCTGTGATCACAGGCTCTCAGCCAGATTAATGCTTGTTTCCATGGATAAATCAAGGAATACCAGGAATACCACTGAAAGCAGACGTGAGAGTGCTATGAAGATGTTTAGCGCTGCTTAGGAAAAGCTCAAGAGTTCATCTTGAAAGATGAAAATTCATAGCTCTAGCTTTAAGAGGTGATGGTTCCTCACCCTGGTAGCAATTTTGACTGCACCTGATTACATGTTTTGCTGTATCAGCTGCCACCCATAGCTGCATGTGCAGACAAAAAAAAAAAAAAAGAAGTGGTGGCAGGAAAAAAGCTTTAAATGCATTTCTTAAGGTGTGTTAGACTAGAACTGCCAGAACTGACCGTACCTGAGTGCTATAATTTGCCAACAGAAAGCACAATAATTTTTTTTTTCACTTGGCTGCTAAATTAAAATTGCTTGACTAAACTTGTAATGAGGCCAAGATTTGCAAAACCTCTTTTAGTAAGAAGCATGCTTAAACAGAGGCTTGAAAAAAGGTGCAGGTTTCTTCTAATACTCTTTAAAATGCTTTTCCCTTTTGACTTGCAAGAATTTAACTCTGAAACCTCTGCAACCTGATGTAAAAATGTCTGGTTTTATGGTTATGGCTAACCCTTGAGAGGTCTTGACTTTATTTGTTATTGGAATAAAGTTACCAATGCATTCATTCACATGAAAAAGTCATGTAAATACTGCCTTGTAACTTCACATGTAACTTCATCCTAACAGAGGCACTTGTGGTTTAACAAGCGTTTTATTTGCCATGAAAAATTGAAAAATAATGTATGGCAGCTCACACAGAGTGTTTTAGTCCCCTGAAGATACATGTGACACAAAAAACCCCTCAGCAAAAGCCAACAAAGTGAGCAGTTACCATAGAATCACAGAATTTCCTGAGTTGAAGGGGACCCACAAAGATCAGAGTCCAACACTGGACAGGACAACCCCAAAAACCACAACATGTTTCTGAGAGCCTTGTCCAAATGCATCTTGAATTCAGACAGGCCTGGTGCTCACCCAGTCATGGTACATCATTGCAAAGACGTGAAGCTGAGTTCACAGCAGCAGTGTTCACCATGTAAAATCAGCTCTTAACAAAAGCAATTGCTGAATTGAATGTTTTCCTGCTGCTATACTTAGAAGATGGACACAACAGCCATGGGGAAATTCCAAGCTGCAAAATCACCCTTGGTGGTTTTGGCCTCAGCCACATCCTGCTCCAAGGTATAGGATGGGAGTTGAGTGCTCCTGTAGTGAGGGAAGCAGGAGACAGCTGGGGAACATGCCATCTTTGCTCACAGCAAGGAAGAATACCAGCAGGGACACCACATGGCATGTTCCAGCCTGCATGTAGGTAAACTGGTGGGGTTTTAACATACAAACAGAAAAACAGGACAGCAGCTGCCTCTGCAATTTCAAATATCAGAAAAGCAACCAAAACAGAGTATTTGTCTCATGGTTTGGGATATTGCAACACTTGCAATACCAGCAATTCTGCCCAGAGCTTACCCCAGCTTATGTAGGCATGTATGTGACTGTGGGGGATCATCCCTTCAGGAATTGGAGGTAAAATGCACGAGCCATCACTTTAACCAAATAAAGCAATACGTGGCATGCTCCCTTCCTACAATCGCTCCCCAAAACTCAGTAACCTCAAAGCCCCACACTCTAGCATCATGGGGAGGGTAACAAGAAAGACTGGTTTTTGCTCTCTGAAACATTCTAGGTTTCAAGTGATGCCTTATGTCTAATGGCTGAGACAAGGAAAACCATCCCTGAGGCAGCATCATTTAAAGAAACCTCTCACTTACATCTCTCACTTGAAATGAGCCAGTAGTGCCCTTGTGGCCAGGAGGGCCAATGGTGTCCTGGGGTGCTTCGGGAAGAGTATGGCCAGCAGGTCGAGGGAGGTGATCCTTCTCCTTTACTCAGCCCTGGTGAGGCACATCTGGAGTGCTGTGTCCAGCTCTGGGCGCCTCAGCACAAGGGACACATGGAGCTCCTAGAGCAGGTCCAGTGGAGGGCCACAAAGAGATTTGGGGTCTGGAGCATCTCTCTTATGAGGAGAGACTGTGGGACCTGGGCCTTTTTTCGGGCCCAGACTTGGGGTCTGGAGAAGAGAAGACTGAGAGGGGATCTTATCAATGCTTATAAATATCTCAAAGGCAGGTGCCAAGAGGATGGTGCCAGACTCCTTTCAGTGGCGCACAGTGACAGGATGAAGAGCAATGGCCATAAACTAAAATGCAAGGAATTTCACCTCAACGTGAGGACAAACTCCTTTATGGTGAGGGTGGAAGAGCACTGGAACAGGCTGCTCAGGGAGGTTGTGAAGTCCCTCTCTGGAAACATTCAAAACCCACCTGGACATGTTCCTGTGTCACCTGCTCTAGGTGACCCTGCCTTGGTAAAGGGTTAGACTAGATGATATCCAGAGGTCCCTTCCTTAAAATTCTGTGATTGTGTGAAATCTCTTTTTTTACAGAAAACACACAGCCTATTTGGAAGTAAGGTCTCCGTCTGGTAAATGTTTATCCTGTTACTGCTCAATCATTTCCACTCCCATTCTTCATGCTCTGCTACCCTCTTACATAAATAGTTCCATCACATATGGATAAAATGTATACATTCTTTTTTAAAGGGAAGTCAGAACAGAGATCACCGTATGAAGAGGGCACATTGAAGTCTTTCCTACTTATTAAGACATTCCCAGCTTTGCTTTGCCTTTTCTTACCTATTTGATTCTTCCTGCAGTTGTACTCTTTGAACCACTGTTAATGTCCTGACTTGTTTGTGTTCCTTTTATTCCATCACATTTCAACTGCAAAACACATCTCTCTGGGACTGCTTAACTCTTATTTAGGGTTAGAGCTACCTTACCTCCACTGTTTTCCTCTGTCTTGCTCTGAGCTTCCATGTCTTCATGTGACTCTGTTTACATGCAGCATGAGGGAGAAACATGACCTGAAACATGAATGCCAATGCGACAAACTTTCCTTCAGAAAGAAAAGACAGTCTTAATTAAACCAGGTAGACTAAAGTCTAATTCTTGGGACTGTGCACACATTTAATAACAAGACACACCAGAGCTATACAGGGGCTCGGTCACAAGAAGAGGGCATCAAACCCTAGATGGCATGGATTTCTCAGATTTGCGTGGCAGATTTCATTTGATCAAAAAACTCAAATGTACACCTCAAGTTTAGTTCAGCATACTTTCAGACCTGCCTGGGAACGTCACATTCTGACACCAAGGTATTCCTATAAAGTTAGGACTCAACAGCTGAGTGTTTGTAGAGATGTTTTCAATTATAACATTAAGTCCAGCAGTTTAAAGCCAAGACTCCTAATTTACAACAGTACTTGTTAATTTACAACACTGAGCTTGTATAACGTTTAAGTAAACACTGCACTTCTGGATGACAGAAAGCTAAACAATGAAATAAAACTTCAGAAACATATCTACTCCTGCAGTTTTCAAAGAGCTTCCAGTTCTCCAAAAACAAACAGCTCCCAGCTGCCTGACATTTATATTCCTGCATCCTGTACTGCTACAAATGCAGAGAGGAAGGGACCAGCAACCTAAATGCTTGTCATTCAGAAGATGCATCAAATCCTATTTTAAGGTAAATTCTGCTTTCATCCACTGTATTTAATTTTCTTTTGTGAAGGGAGGGAAATGTCAAGAAGAAAATAAACACTAAGTATAAACATGAAACGTACTTTAATTTTACTACTGAAGAGCTAACTCAGTCCTCAGTTCTTTGTTCCAATTAAGCTAAATCCTTGTCTTTCTCACAAGCTTTCCAGCTGAAGACAGCTCCCTTGCATTTCAGCCTTCTGTGGCTGAAACAAGTCAAATTGCAAGCTCTTCTTCCAAACCATCCATTGTCTCACCTCCTTTCCCACTAAAATGATAAAAAAGTTTCAGCTACCCAATGTTTTTCTTCTCTAAAATGCCACTCTCCTCTTCTGACTCCTGCCAACACCTCAATACTAGGGCTAATCAAGTAAGTAGAAGGTGTTCAGAATGTCAGTTTTCCAGAAAAAAAATCTTCAATGTATTTTTCTAAAAGCCCACGATAAGATGACAATGGAAATAGACTGTTTTTCACTGAGTTATTGCAATTGTTGCAAGAGGCATAATCTTCATTTAAAACAAATATTTAACTGAAAATCTTATTTTTTACTAAACCATTCCAAAAGCCTGCTGTTCAAAAAACTCTGCAGAGGATCCCCTTTAAGGTCCTACTTGGTTCTCTCCTCAAGTCTATAAAATCAGAGCTTTCAGAACTTTTGAGCTTAATCCTCAAATAAAGCGGTTTGGAGAACATTTCAATATGGAAGCCCTCGAAGGGGTAAGAATGCAGAAAATGTGTTTCACAACAGTCTTCCATGGTACAGAGTATGAAGAAAGGACTCAGAGACTGGAAAAGCTGAGGCATGTTCAAAGAAGCTGAGAGCCCGAGGGCAGGTTTTGCAAAGCCTAAATAATGACTTGAATAGCACTGGTGAGCCACGGAATAGGACCAAGAGCATCAAAGGCCTCTTAGGGAGAAATGGGACAGGACAGTGGCTTCACAACGGTTCTGTGAATATGCACTGTTCAGGATCTATAATACCATAACTAATTAAAAAGGGTTTAATAGACATTATTCTCTGGGGTGGGTGGGAGGGTGTGTCATGTTACCAACAACATTGTGTCCTTTGGGAATATTCTGCATATTTGCAAGCAGAAATTTGAGTAACAGCCTAGGAAAATGCCCTCCAGACTCACTGCCAGGTCTCTGGAGCAATCTAGCTAGAAACATATACAGCCTCATCCAGAGAAAGGGCAAGATCAACAATTCCCTCTCAAATTAATGGGATTTTTGAGTGTTCAGCATCCCACAGCTGGCTAAGCCCTTTATGGAGCAGTAATTACAGACAGTTCTCTGACTTGGGTGGGGAGAGAAACTTGGGATCGGGAACCTAAATAGCCGTCTATCCAAATGCCCATTCAGCTACTGTCTGAAGACAGAAATCCTGACAGTAATTGCTTGTTCATTTTTGAAGGGAAAATTCCCAGAGACTCCAGTGGGATTATGCCTATGTTAGCAAGGACTTCAGGCTCTGAATTATTACTGATTATTACTGAAAAAAACATTCAAAAAATAACAGGGGTACTCTCCAGCAAGATCACGTATGATGAGTACCGATTTAAATTCAACATGACAAATTCAATTCCTACCAAACAAACATCACAACCCAGAAACGTGAAAGGTAGAATATTACCTCATCACAATACTTGAACAGGAATGAAAAGCAAGCGCTGAGAGCTAAAAGAACTACTGTGAGACAGGAAGTTTGAAGCAGAAGGCTTAGGCTCGAGAAAGGAAGGGTGTAACGCTACTAAATGTAAATGTTAGCATTTTACAGATATAGATTAAGTTAGACATAAGTACAGGTCACATAAACCAATCTTCTCTCCTGTAACAGCATACATGCCTAGCGGAGATGCAGTAGATGTCATACAGTTTGAGCAGACCAAGTATTTTAGAACTGTTTTCCTTGACATTTTCATAAGCCACTAGGGGAGACAGACTAGAGGAAACACTGTATTCAAGGAGTTCTTATGAATGGCTCACTAACTTGAAATATGCACACATATATATATGTGTAAATATATATATATATATGTGTGTGTGTGTGTGTATGTGTGTATAGATGTAGCCAAGGAACCTGTCCTCAGTTAGGGATTTCCAGTATTTTTACTAACAGCTTGATTTATAACTTTATTCAGTGAACTAAATAAATGCTCTGAGTGGAAAAGGCCTACAATGAAGACAACAACTAGTTTTCATAACAACACTGATAATGTGGATAAATACTCCTGCTTAACAAAAACCCCAGCATCCACCCAGGGTTGTGAGTAAAGAGTGCAAAAGGCATATTAATATGCTTTTTTTTATTGAGCATAAATAGGAAGCACATGAACGAACGTACAGCTGATAACACCTACCCCCAGTTAGACACACAAAGCAAGGAGCCTAAAGAAAATTGCCAGAAAAATATATCATCTCCTTAATTAGCGAGAACTTGAAATAACCCATGGGGCTTCGAGCAATACCAGAGAAACACAAACGTGAAAGCACAAACGGCAGCTAAAATTAATGAAATATAGAGGAATGAAACATATCCGTGTTGTCTGTCTTGCCTCCTTGTTTTCACGCTTGTTGTTATGTCCTGTAAGCTCAGGAAGAAACTGCATCATCCACTTCCTTGTATTTCGCCCAGGGTTGACCCAAGGTCACACAAAAGAGGGTGGTGGTGGTGAAGGGCTGGGAACAGCTGATATAACATTGTGTGGGGATGCCACTAGCAAAACAGAGAAGAGGCTCAGTATGAAAGTGTGGCACAGCAAATTCCACCACTCCTACTTCCCGCAGGGAACAGCATTTCCATCAGCCCAGCCTCTCTCCTCACTTGCCCTCCCTTGGGCTCCAAACACACTGCCAGTATGCATATTCCACATTCCTCTGGCATATAAAAGAAATATTAATACATTCCTAGCATGGCATTCGGGGGAAATAGTATGCCCAAGAGATGAAATTATACTCCCAACTCTCTCAAAGTGAATTACAGTTCATCGCTATCAGGAGATACAGGCAACACAGAGGAAGAAACACTCACAGGGAATAAAGACGAGATGTGGCTCATGAAACTGGAATTGAGCACAGCTTGTTTGAATAGCTGGTTTTAATTTACACCTCCTGAAAGCACCAATAAACTTTGGAGATATGCACTAGTGCCGAATCCCGGGGATTTCGATGGGGCTGCAAGGGAGCGTGTGGCTTGCCCAGGCTGCATGCTCAGAGATAAAAGCACCCTAAGTGTCTGGCTGGATCAAGAACCTGTGGACCTTTAACTTCTACTAATTGACAGAAGAATGTCCTCTTGCATTAAATCAGAGGGGGTTTTGAATCACTTTGTGGGATAACTTGGTTATCAAGTATTGGACACAGGCCCAGCCGCTGGAAAGAGAGCGAATGAGAGCAAGGCTTTGTCATCACAGTTCTCAGGGAAGCCATGAATCTGCTGGATTGCTGTGTGACTCTTTTAACACCAAACTGAACTGCATAACCCAGCAAAATAAAACATTTCATACAGATTACTTTTACAGTTGCCTTACATTAGCATTTGCACAATAAATATCTCTTTGCTGTTTCATAGTCATATGAGAAGGGTTGAGGTCACATAGAAATGCAAGAAAACTGGTTTAAGGAAGAGTATTCATCTTCACAGGCTATGAAATGAGGCTCTGATAAGGTCCCTTCAAAACCTGTTGTTATGTTGGGGTTTTTCTATTGAACACAATGCAAATAGGATTTGGATTCAAATGAGGGGATTTTCTACGACACCCAAGACCGCATCTGGCAGTGGTCAGGATTCCTCCTTCCCTGCCTCTCTGGTTTCTTTGGTAGTAACTGCTGAATCTCACTGACTTTCCATTCTTATTTCCAGATAACACGGTATGACAGAGGTTCCCACATCAAACACCTCAGGCATCTTTCCCTTCTCGTCTAAAAGGGGTTTCTTCTTGACTGCAGTAACAGCCTTTTCTTGATGGAATATAATCTGCTTCTTAGAAAACACAGGAAGCAGAAAATTGCTTGAAAAGTGCAGTATAAAAAAATTATAAGAATTAATAAAACCGATGTAACTACAGTTTATCTTTCATGTTTCAATATTCCATTCAAAACTGATTGGAAAAGCCTGCTCATTAACAGCAGTTGCTCTAAAACCAACAGCATTTGCAACTTACAAGTACTCGAGTTAAGGAACTAGAGATTTTTACAAGCAAGCTTTTGACTTTGTGGATTCCTAAGTGGTTTTCCAATATCTAAAAAAAAAAAAAATCTACCGACTTGTTAACTCTTTAAAGAAAAGTCATACTATTCAAAGCAAATGAATACAATTTTCATCTCATCTATCAAAACATACAGAGAGCCAGTGGACAAAGCAGGCATGTATGATATGACACTAGTTCGCTCATTTCCCTAATGCATCCCAGTCCGCGTGAGAAAAGCCTTCTGAGGCCCCACAACAAAAACTCTGTGTGATTTCTCACTCAGAAAACCCTAGCACAACAAAATGAGCCTTGCAATGTGACCCAAAGGACACCAAAGAAAATTCTTGGCAAAACGATAAAAGATTGAATTTCCAAAGCTATGGCCCTCTAAACAGCATAGATTAGATTTTTGATTAAACCAACTATGAGATCATCTCCAGCACAGAGCTAACAACTGCTATATTGTCATGCCAGGAGTATGTTGTTATTCACACTAGGGCAGGAAGACTTTCTACTTAACACTTAATTTATTTTTATTTAAACATTACATAGCTGTAACATAAAACAAGAAGAACCTGGTGCTGATGGGTGTGATGATCTCTGCACTCCTGCTCTCCACATCCAAAATGGCTTTTGGTCTTTTCAGGCATACCTAAAAAGCACAGTCACTCCACTGAAGGAAGGAGGTGATTTCTGAAGCAACATATTCCCTAAGTATTCAAAACTAGTTGCAGATAAAATTTGCACTTAGTTCAAAAAAATCCTCCTTTTTTCATGCTGTTTTTCATCTTGATTAAAATCTTCCTTGGGAGAGGTATTTTTTTAATAAAATTGTCTGATTATCTTAACAAAGGGGTTTAAATAGCATATTTTTACTGACGTTCTCTTTCTACTAAGAGACTGCCGTAGGAGGTAGTGTAACAGTCCTTAGAGAAATCACCACCCAAAGTCAGTTTTGTAGACATAAAGGAAAATGTTCTCCACAATCAAAAGAATGGCTGGGTAGGAAAAAGCTAAACAAAATCTTGAAGTCTTAAACTGAATAGAAGATAAAATGTGAACGAACCTGGACTGAACTTATTCCCCTACAGTCTTCCAGTGATGTGTACAGAGCAGCAAATCCGATGTGGTATGACCTAAGAAATATAATGATCGTTTATCCTACTGTTCATTTTCAAGAAATCAGAACATCAGGCAGCAATAATCCAAAGACACAGTTTTACATTTAAAATTCATAATTTCTTAATTTGATATCTGATATTTCACAAAAAATTGACAAAAGGGCTAGAGAATCTGTTTCACGGCTAATGTGTTTTCATCCATTTTCATCTCGGATCTTCAAAAAAAAAAAAGGGGTTGTGCAGCTTAAAGTATGTTTCAAGTGAAGGCAGAGGCATCTGTGAGAGGCAGGATAATAAATGTTTCCAGCAGATATTCTCAGAGCTGCTGCACACTATCCCTATTGCAAACTTGTGCAGGTGGCACAGGATTAGGAAGTGGGATGGATTTAGCAAACAACGTGCACTAACAGACATCTGCACCCTTACTATGGATAAAGGGTCGGTCACGAAGGATATTTGTCTCCTTCCACAGTGTTTTTCCATAAACTTGCTGTAATCATCAGCTATTTCTCTCCTGTGCAAGAAATGCAACTTTGATTAAGAACAAACTACAGGTGAGAATCTGAAAGAGGATCCAAATCACTGAACCTCTATTACCTCAGCTTCCACGAGATTCAGATTCAGAATCTTAAAGCCACGACACCCTTCACTTTGAAGAAGAACACACCGACAATTAAGATTTTGTTCAGACGCACAAAGTCTCCTACAGCTCTAAAAACTCGACTTAATGATCCAATTATGGGCAGGAAATAAAAGATATACTGCATTTTGTCCAACCAGAGCAGGAATGCAGCAGTATTGAAATAGCTTCCTGGATGTGATCAGGCACCATATCATGAGCAGTTAACGTCAGGTACCTGTACCCGAAAAAAGGTTTGATTGTCCAAGAATGACTCACAGTA
Organism: Mohoua ochrocephala; assembly: GCA_013398855.1. Lineage (NCBI taxonomy): Eukaryota > Metazoa > Chordata > Aves > Passeriformes > Acanthizidae > Mohoua > Mohoua ochrocephala. The sequence goes on from VZTA01027423.1 coordinate 315,225, forward strand.
CTTTGGAAGCTTGAAACACATACTGCCTCATCAGCATTTAATACCATTTCCAGATAGTAAAGCAAAAGAGATTCCAAGCTGACAGAGGAAGGGGACTAGTGATGATGTCAGCATTGCTAACTGCAGTATCTGAATTGGTTTTATTTGATCCCTTTCCCATAAGTAATCCGGGCTGGCACAGAAAAGCTCTGTGGCGTTTCAAGTTGTGATACTTCAAAGCTCTGTGCAGTAGCAACCAAAGAGCATAAAAACATAAACTTTGATCAGCAGCTTCAGCTCAGGATGACGAAGATGGTCATCAGCAGCCATGGATCAGAGGCTGACCCTTGTAACTGCCTTCACCCTTGCATGAAGAGCCTCTTCCCAGTGGCCAGACTGCCTGCAGAGGATATCTTCTACAAATCTCCACCAGGATCAAAATTTGTTCCAATTCCTGTTCCCGTGGTGCTTTTCCCTGCAGAGAACCTGGTCTCTGGGAAAGACACTAAGTACTTTACTTAACACCCTCCTGCGGAGTGACCACTGAATTAATCACATACAAACGTGAACTACCATTCCTAAAGAAAAAAGCAGGAGATGGAAGTCTTCAATCAAAGCCTCGCAAATCAATAAAAGAAATAGGAAAACAAAAAAGGTCAGTTACAAATATTCCTCCTCCAAGTAGGAGCTGTAACTAATTTAAAGTACATGTTCAAAGAAATGTATCATCTTGTTTATTAAGACCAGTGCAAATAAATGGCTTCTGAGAGGGTGATATTCACGGATAGCCAGTAATTCCCAATTTTCATCCATCACAATCAATGACAAAAAATGGATCCGAATAGTCAGGCCTCCCTTTTTTCTAATTATTTTTTATTAAATGGATTAAGCAGCTTAAAAAAATATTGTATTTGTTCATATTAGAAAACTCAAACCATATCTAAGGATGTTCTTTGCATAAGATTTTATGGCTAATTACAGTTCATTTGTAACTTGAAAAGAATTTATGCATTTTGAAATTGTGTCTATTTTGCTCTCAGAAAGAGACTGTAAGACAAATATTCAATATGCCCTTCAGCCAGACCTATAAATCAATAAATACGAATTTCAAGCTGATTTTGAAAGCCGGGCCCTGTGGACACTTGTCCTGAAGGACAGTGGGTGTCAGGAGAGCACCTGTGTGAAATTCCTGCTTGAAAATGCTCCCATGTGGCTGCAGCTACTGCTTTTTAAATTTTATTTCTTTTAACCCTGCTGATGAGAGTAACTTGTTGCAGAGGCACCTAGCCTGAGATGGGACTTTGCACATTTCATACCATTAGCCTACAGGGAGATTAAAGGGGAAGAAAATCCGTTCTTTGTTGCTTTCGTGCTGCAACGATGCAACTATATCCTAATTTTTTAATCTGTGTTACTTCCAGTAACATTAACCAAATATATTCCAGTAACACTAGCCAAAAAGACACTGAGTTGTTGTTTGGGGAGGTTTTTTGCTTCATTTTGAGGTTTTTGTTTATTTGTTGGTTTGGGTTTTTTTAGAGACCCAAGGCTTATTTGCAAAGAAGCTGTACAATTTCGTATCTAACTTTGCATAGAAGATGTCTCCCAAAATATCGGCGAATGGACCAAGAGTTAAAACAATGGATGAAAACCTTCAAGAAAAATGAGTGCCCACAAGTTACTATAATTCAAATGTAAAAGGTATTTCTTCTCAATAGAAATAGATTTCTGCTATATCCCAAAGAAAATCGTATAGTAATGCATTTTTCTAAAACAAATAGTAAGCTAACCACCTCCATGGTTAAGTTACTCTTTCTTGATTAGATGTTCAAGTCATCATAAATTACATTTTATTACTAAAAAGATTGCAAGAGTAAACATTTTGCTGAAACAATGCTATAATTTTTTGTGCACTGTATCCAAATAATTTTGCAACCATGAAATAAAGGAAATGTGAAAGCCCAAAGTTCACCCATTAACTCCACATCATATATTGTCCTCCTGTGTCTGTGCTCCCACTCTCGAGGCAGCAGAGCCATGCAAAGCCAGGCACATGCACTCCCCATAGAGTGTGTACACACATAACTTTCAAGTGAACAGCCTAAAAGTAATTCATGGTTGCTACACTTCTACTTTTTTTTTTTCCTGTAAACGCTTATTTGAACACTAAATTTACAATTTTACATCACTCAAAGAAAGCAACACCTCAATCTTATGAGGATATAATCCCGAATTTCCTCATTCTTCATTCATAGAATCATAGAATAACCTGTGCTGGAATGGACCCACAAGGAGCATCGAGTCCAACTCCTGGCCCTGCACAGGACACCCCAAGAATCACACCGTGTGCCTGAGAGCATTGTCCAAACACTTCTGGAACTCTGTCAGGTTTGGTGCTGTGAGCACTTCTCTGGGAAGCCTGTTCCAGTGCCTAAGAAACCTCTGGATGAAGAGCCTTTTCTTAATATCTAATCAAATTCCCAATAACCCATGAAATTTTATTTTATTTTATTAGGTTTTAGTTCTTTAAATAGGAATGGATTATACAGCCCAGTGATTTTGTTTGAGTTTTGGCACTTCCAGGACTGCGAGGCTTTCTTGCAGCTCTTGCATGTCTCTCATTGGGTCTGGAGTACAGAATCACAGAATAAGTTGAGTTGGAAGGGATCCACAAGGATCACCGAGTCCTGGCCCTGCACAGGACACCCCAAGAATCACACCGTGTGCCTGAGAGTGTTGTTTTGAACTTCCTGAGCTCTGTCAGGCTGGTGCTGTGACCATTCCCTGGGGAGCCTGTTCCAGTGCCCAAACACCCTCTGGGTGAGGAACCTTTTTCTAATATCCAGCCTAAACCTCCCCTGACACAACTTCAGGCCATCCCTTGGGTCCTGTCACTGGTCACCCCAGAGAAGAGATTATCTTGCTTTGGCCTGTCCAAGGAATCGGACACCTTCCCTAATTCTCCCCAAGAATGCAGCTCTCCAGTTTTCCCCCTCTGCAGAGGGATGCTACCCGCTTTTAAGGCAGAGGGAGACCATCCTTGCGCCATGCCTGCTGAGGCGATTGCAGCCGGCTGGGCACAGAGCCCCGGCTCCCCAGCTCGGGGCAGAGGCTCCCGGTGTTTGAGGCCGGGAAGGTTCCCCCGCCGCGGGCCGCCGGTGCCGGCGCGCAGTGAGCAGCGCCACCTGGTGGCGGCGGGGGGAACGGCAGCGCCGCTGCCCAGCACCGGGAGCACCGGCGCCGGGATTCCGTCGGGGATAACGGCAGCCGTGCCAATGGACACCCAGCGGGAAGCTGGGCAAGCCTCCGATTCTAACCATCAGCTGTATCAATATCCTTCCAAGACACTCGCGATAATATATTTTTTATTCCTGGCACGAAACCTGAATCAGTTCAGCAAGTTCTAGAGCAAATCAGATATGAAAGGTTGACCTGAACTCCAGGGGACAAACATTAAAGACAGAACAGGTGGACAAGGTTTCTGCACGTGGTAAACTGGATGCCTGAAGTTCGGTAACGCTGCAATTTGTCCTAGATTAGTCTTAGACCAAAGCTAAGTCATTTGACTGACTCTGTATTGTGAGTATAAAGCTATTGTGTTGACACAGATTTAGGCTGTAAATGAGTGCTCACATACTAATGTGTGCCTTTTCCATGAATTTCTAGCTAGTGCTTAAAACAACTCTGTTTCTGTTTCAGCTTCCTGTCAGCAGAGCACCCAGCCTTGTGAGATGTGAGGTGGTCTCAAATGCTGATAGTGAGCACAGGTGTCAAAAGAACGCACCACAGGGCACCACTCTCCTTGTTAGAAAGAAGTACAAGATTTGTGGGCACAACTGCTGTCTTTCCCACAAAATTTTTGTTCCCCATTTCCGTATCTTCTACTGCATCTCTGCTGCAACATCAGGGAGCTTTTCTCGTGAAGAGTCTAGACGGATACTACATATTTGAAATAGCGTGAGGAATCTGGAATGAGGTTTGTTTACCAGCCTGCAGTTCTGTCCTTATCTGAACCAAACTGCTCATGCTTCTGAGCGTCAGGCGTTGCTGCTCGTCAGAAAGTTCTCTCTCCAGACAAGGCACGTTGCTCCCAATTTAAAACAGTTACCAAACACATTTGAAATGGAACAGGCTAACAAAAGAAGTACAACAATTATTCGAGGTCTCGCAATTCAGCTCAGTTGCTTTCTTCAAAAGGAAGGTTAGAGAGGAATAGGTGGATGTTCTTACATGCCTATTTGAGAAGAAGATGATAAAGGCTATTGAAACCAAGCCGATAAAATCCAAGATTCAGAGGCTGAATCTGTAAAAATTTGGGTTAGAGATCAGAAGTGCATTTTTCCTGAGTGAAGGTAAACCATTCAACCAGCCAATACACAACTGTCATTGACTATCTGTCACTTGAAGCCTTCAATTCAACATTGAATATTCTTCAAAAATACATATTCCACGGCCTGAAGTACCATAGAAAACACAGATTAATGATCTACAGCCTGAATTGTGCAAAGAACCTGACTAGATGATTTTAACATATTTTTGTCCTTCAGAATTTCAAAACACTTTGCATTTTAATACTGAGCATGTGAATAATTCCTTTTCTGTTTACTAATTTCATTGACTTCAACAGGACAACTGAATGGCTTAAATTTGAGCATGGGATTATGTGTAATACTGACATAAGACCACAATTAGAACGTAGGAAGTTACAGATGTCTTTCTCTAAGTAAAGTTGATCATATACAGTGGCTAAAAACCCTATAGCTTTCTCAAGAAGAATAGGGAACATTGCCCAGCTCAATGACTCTCAGGAAACCCTCTTTAGAGATGTGGATCTGCCTAAAAGCTGGAAGTAAACCACTCTGTACAGAATCTGCTATAATCAGACATTTAAAATACTTTAAAAGTAAAAGAAACTTGGAAAGTTAAATTATGTTTCCATTCATCTGACTTCATTCCAAGTCTGTAATGCCTATTACATATCAGCTGGATTATATTTGAGACTCATTTCAACTAGTTAGCAATGTTCTAGAGGTCAATATAATTTTTGACCTGATGCATTAAAAAGGAGAGATTTATAAACAATATTGATTAGCTCATGCCTAAGACATCACATCAAAACTATGCCATGCTCTTTCTCAAATTCTTTCTCGCTTTCTTCAAGTCTTTAGAAGAGTACGTCATTTTATACTACATAAGTCTCTCATTAAGAGCCTTAGAGCTCTTTATAGGTTTTCTGTCTTCTCTACAAATTTCACCCATGAGTAGAAACTAGTCTGCCCCAGGCTGGAGTCCAAGCACCATGTTTTACACCCCACGTCTTGCAGGTGAGTCCCACAGTTGCCACAGCGACTTTCTGCGCGTGATGCCAAAATCCAAACTATCTTCCCTTTCGGGGCACGTGCTACTGCAAAATAACTAAACTGCAAAAGTAAAAAAGTCCAAGCACATACTTAGAAGCCACTTCATCAAGAAAACACAGTTTTCAAACCTGCGTTTCTGTTATTTTAAATACTTTTTTATGCAGCTTTCAGCACCTTTAAGGAGGCACAGAAAAAGCAGCAAGGCATGACAGTAAATATAGTGGGTGTGTGCATGTGCATGTATTTAAATACATAAAAGCCCCGTGCCAAAAACCTCAGGAAGGGTGAGGAGGAAGGCCTTCTAATCGTCCCTGTAAGAGAAGTGTGAAAAATAGATTCCAGTCACTTTGCCGAAAGATCCTGCCTAGTACCGCAGTGTCTGAGGCGGATTTCACAGTGAAAGCAAGAATTCAAATCCTTTTCCTGACAGATATACATACATGTGTGTATATGTAGGCATGTGCACGTGTAACACACACACACCCCCCATGTGTGCCTTTTTTTTCATTCACAGGGTATTCTGCAAGGATTTCCTGCTCTCCTTGCCTGAAAGCTGACCAGACACCTGGGAACATCTACACACTGACCTCAGCAAACTTTGCACAGGTCTCTCAAAAAGCACTGTGGGACAATCTGAATTCCAGAATCACATTTCTTTGAGAGGTTTCCAAGAAGGCAAACGAGAAACGTTTTTTTTTCCTTCCTTGATCACAGAGAATTCTGAACCTTTAGGGAAAGCCTTTGAACTTCCATTAAATGTGATCTGTTTAATGTTTCGATCTGTCGAAGGAGAGGCAGTCAGATAAACTGGGCCAATGTTGAAATGGACTTGCTTCCAACACCTCCACATTATAACCACATCTCCCTGAGCACCTCTGTAGATAATTATTGGATTAGACATTCAAAGAGGTGATTGACAAACAGAAATCAGGCAAATAAAGATAATCGACCCTTTTTCTAGGCATCCAAGGGGATTCAGACCTACAACAAAGGAGCTTTCTGTGCTCCACTGCCTACCGTAAGTATTAAACTCTTCATGGCTGACATGTCTTTGGAGCTGGAAACTGTTGGCAAAACATTTCTTGTTTGTGTCTCAGTCTAGGAAAATGAGGTATTTTTTCTGCATTGAAGTACTCTGAAATGAGTCACCTAAAGCAGCGTAACCTGCCGTCTCCATTTGGTAACAATAGAGCAGACATCAATTTTCAATCTTATCAGGAGTCACCAGTCCCTAAGTATTAGTGGCGCCTACTGAATTTTATCCAGGGACCTAACAGAAAACATCTGTTCTTCTACTTCACAGCAAATCAATAGATTAAATCAACGTTCTCTTTTCTCTTTCATTCCGTTCATTAAAGGCATAGGTTTTCTTTCATTTTTCTTCTATTTCTTTTAATAACTCACTTCTCTTTGCAAGTCAAATCCTAGTATATTATAGAGATTTCTATGTCTCTTTCTGGGCTTACTTGGGGAGACATGCATCTATGCTCTAGCAAAAGACAAGCAGAAGAAATTATTTTTGAGGGACCTATTTACAAAGATCTTAGTAAAATTATACCTAGTATTTGGACCAAAGCCCAGCAATACTTAAAAAAAGAACCCCCAAATATTGTTTACTGCTTTTTCTTCCTTTTTCCAAGCCTATAATTCACGTCACAAAATGTGACGGTATTGCTAAAAAATCCACCTCTGATCTCGTACCTTTCACCAAAGCGCTAAAGCATCACAAGTGTCAAGTAAGATGTGCTTTGTGGAGCCACCCACATTATAAAACTTACTTAGTTCAGTTTTGAATCTAGTAATAAATTATCCATGTTTGTACAGATCATCCCATCAGTTTGCATCGTCCCACCAGTACCGTACCTCAGGTTTGCACCAGAACATTCGGAACAATACAGCCCAATATCCAATGTGCTTATAAAGGAAAAGCACTCCTCACTTAAATAGTAGGCAAAACTAGGCACTTCTGGACTGAGAGGGAGAGAGACATTACGGCAGAAGTGATCAAAAAAACAGAACTGAAAACTTTCATTCTGTGGTAAACAGCAGAATTAGTATTAAAAATTATTACCAAGCTAGCAGAACTGAGATTTTCTTTTCTATTTGCACCAATGTTAAATATGCCTAAATTAGCCAAAGTACTAAACTTTTTTTTCCTAAATAAACATCTCCAGGTAAGAATCTTTAATATTAAAACTGGGGGAAAAAAACCCTTATGTACACAGTTTTCTCCTTTTCTCTTACCTGCGGAGATCTCACATGGTTTATGCTTTTTGATATGAAGCCAAAACATGATGAAGTGTCAATGAACATACCTACTTTTGCTCCAATAGGTAGATGTAAATAAAACACAGGAGGGCCACGTTTGACTTGAGCTGAAACGATGTTATACTCATGATATGCATTGCAAAGGTGTTACGAGAAGTGTATGAGAGTTTTATATTTCCTTGTGTATGAGAAGCTGATAAACAGAGCTGGTCCACAATAAAGCAATATATGCAAGTATATGAAATGCTTTAAATCATCCAGCAAGGATAAATCCCTGCCTGATCTAGATAACAAGGGTTCCACTGGAACACTCCATGGTACATTGTGTATGCAGTACGACCTGGCAGCAGCTCCTGCATCAAACCAGTAACATTGGGCAGAATTGCACCCAGGGCCTTGCAACGATTGGAATCAAGCTTTTTGCCCCACGTCATGACTGAATTCAGCCGCAGTAAATCAAAACTCCTTTTTGGGTCTATAACAAACACAGACTGTAGTAACCTCAGAACCACCTCGTTTCAGCTTTTTCTGTCAATTTAGTACAGCAACACGAGAACCTTGTCACTGGGACTGTTGGCTGTCAGTGACCTGCAGCTTGAGGGAACTTCTCCCCTCAGTGTGAGGTGAGGATTAGGAGAATTTTCACTGGGGAAAAGAGAATTATTACTGGAAATTAATTTAATGTGGTGTCAAGGCAAAAAGAGACGGAAATAAAGAAACATCTCTTAGGGTAAGAGAAGAAGCAGAAAGAAGCAATGAGAGGAAAAAATCAGAGAAGTGGCAGCTCACAGCCAAGCAAAATTTTGTCTAGAATGGTGCAATGGCTGAACAGCCCAGACTTGGGAAACCTTGTCAGTCAGAAAGGGAACCGATTTGACTCTCATCTGATGAATGACAGACCAGCAAAGTCAGTCAAAAAGTGGGATATTGTCACTTTCTGTCTCAGTTCCTATGAAGAAAGAAGATTTTTTTTTTTTGAGATTTCTCTTTGTTAGCTATTGAAAAACTGTAGCTCACTTACTACTGAATAAAAATCATGAGAAATGTGGGGACCAAAGAACAACTGAAGCAAAACTCCATAAAATAATTAAACCTCAGACCTACCCAAATACTGACATCAAATGTGTAAAAGTCATTGATAGTTCTCTGTCTCATGGGAAACAGAGATTGATGAAACACAGCTGTGTTCACAGCAATTGATGGCATACATCATCATTTCCACAGCATTCACATTAAATTACTTAGCAGCTATAGTGCCAGTATAGATTATGGGATAACCCAGTTCTTTCTTTTAATCTCAGTCATCTGGAATTTCAGGGTCAGAGGAACGTTTCTTCCTTTCCCCTCCTTTTTTTTTAAAGTCAAAATAGATAAAGTAGTAATACCAAAGGCATGAGAATACCAAGTCTCCTCTAAGCAATATGTATTCACATTGCACTCAAAAATAACTTTTAGAGTAATCCTAAATTTTAATATATATTAATATCCAACCGCAGGAGCACAGGAAAAGGGAGAGAAGCTTAGACTAACAAGAAGTTCAAAAAACATCCTGTAAAAGTATTGGCAATGCAGCATCCTTCTATATGAACCACAGCTGTGCAACTTGCCTATTTTCATTACATTAACAGAGCTAGGAGCCTCATACCCTCAGACAACCAGCTGAAGTGACGGAAGGTCCAAATGATCCCTTCTAACCAGAACTAGATGGTACTTAAATGCAAGACCGTTCTGGACCGTATTAAGTTGATCCTGGAATCATGACCGAGATGCTTAAACACAGGAACTCTAGGGTCCAAGAGACTTGGCTGAAATCCAGCTGATGTGATTAAACAGGGCAAGTGCTGTGCCTGCCAGTTCAAGGATTCAAAGGTAGCCTCTGTATTTAAAGAACTTTTACTTTGAAATCAGATGGCACAATAAGCACTCTGATTCTACTGTGTTAAAAAGAAAGAAAAAAGCAACTGAATGTGCATTTAAACAGGAGGCCGGACTAAGAGAAACCCTGTGTTTGCAGGTTATTTTTCTCAAAAATTGAACTCACCATGGTATCTAATAGGGTAATAATACAAAGAAGCAGCAAGACAGTAGAGAGAGTATGTTCCAAAATTGGCAAGGGGTAGTTTAATCTAAACCACAGTGTAAAGTGTGAATAATAAAAATAAGGAACTTGGGATATTCCCTGGACTAATCTCTATAAAGTAAAAGTAGCCCCAGGAAACCATAAGAGTAAAGCCACTTGACCATGTTATTGGTGTTATGAAAATATGTTCCAGAAAACCCCCAACTCAGACATGTACACATTTCCATGGCATAGAGATCCCTTCAGGTTCTACAAAATTTGAGTTTCCCACCATTTTATTTTACTAAACTTTGAGGTGAGTTGCATTACAGGGATTTTTTTCTGATGCAAGTTGTTGAGGTTTTTCACTTGTTGCCAGCTCCATTTGCAATAACATTTTTGTAAACTGTTTAGGAAAGGCCATAAACCCCCTAATTTAACTACTATCTGATTCAGTAATAAAGAAGGTAAATAATTCCACCTAAAGTGAGTGAAAATTATGAAGATGACTGAAGAAGCTTATCACTCAAAGCAGATTCTGATTTGTTGTTTGGTCACTCTATTTGTGTAAAGGGAGTTCACATTTGTGAGTTTCATCACAGTATCAAGCTACATCTCACTGTCCTGAGCCTAAAAATTTTAAAACATTTCATATCAAATAAGTAAATACTCTGAAGAGCCATCCAGCATCACGTTGAATGCCCTCAGTCACTTGAACAAAAAGAAATAAATAAAAACCACCAGAATATATTGTATTTCTTGAAACTTTCCACTGTTATTGGTAACACCAAATGTGTGTGGCCTCACCAGTTGCAGGCTATGTTATATTTATTTCCAGAAAAAATAAGTAAAAAACTGCAGAGCACAGCTACTGTTTGAACCTGAGATCTGACAACATCCCACTCCAATTTTCATTCTGAACTGAGAGCCCTTTGGTGCTCCTGTACATCAGTTAGGAAGCTGCAATAATTAATCCAGCACAAGCATATCCCAACAAACAACCCTTCCAGCTGAGGATGGCCGGATGGCACCTGCTTCGTGCAGTTCATCACCTACTGTAGTGGGTCTGCTTGTAACAAGACAGAACCAGGTAGCAAATAAGAACAGAGGTAAGAGGAGCAAGGGTCCAGTATTGTCTTCTGGGATGTCTCAGAGAGAAATGAATACAACTATTGAACACATCTCATTTATTCCCCTTAGTCAACATCATACAGCAAACTATTGTAAAAGGGCAGGACTACTGAGGGAGGGAAAACAAGCAATTCCTGCAGGCCAGCTGAGATATTCTCCAAACAGGAAGACAGTGACTACCTGGAAAGTACTCTGAATGTTGGGATTTTTTTCTAGTCTTAGCCACCTGAACAAAACCACACAGTGCAACTCATCAAGGCAATGCTTCACCTGTCTTAGCCTGTCTCAGTTGTCCCAGGGCATTCACGAACCCAAATGGTCTAGCAGGGCCAGAACACATTCCATCACTCTGAGAACAAAATAAACTTATTGATCTATTGTATCTGTTCGCATACTGAGGAAAATGCAGCTCTGCACAACTTTCTTCAGAGACAGAGGAAGCAGCCTGGACCATTTCCCAGGCTGGGTTGCAAGTTTTCACACTCCCCAGTTTAGCCAGGTTCCAACATGTCACAAGGACATTTCTGTTTTCTGTCAAGGCCAGATGGTTTTGGTTTTTTTTCCTTTATTTTCAACGTTTGGGGAAACACCTCTCTTTCCTAGGAACTTCGTGCAAATATTTCCCTACCTGAAATATTTGTCCTGTGTGAAAAGGCACCTTTCAAGTCCCTAAATCCCTGTTCTAATCAGGAGTCCCAAACATTGGTTTATTCAAGCAGTAACTGAGCCTTATTGCACTGTGATAAAGCCATTCAGTACTCATACAACTCTGTAGCAGCCTTGTTTATGGCTGGTTTTAAGCATGATTTCTTGTTCTGTTGGTCAGATGCGATTGCAGAGCCTGGGGAACAGTGATGTACAGCAGTAGGCTATACTTTTATTTTGAATTAATATTTGATCCACTGGTGAGCTGTAGCAGAATGTGTATTTGCTGATTTAGCTAGGCTGGGCTGGACACCAACATTAGAGATATTTATTAAAAAGAGCAAATTATTTTCTGTGTCCATTTTTGCTGTGTTTCCATGAGCTGTTAGAAACAACAGGATAAAAATTAAGCATAATTGACTGAGGGTTTATACCTCGGAGTAATTTCTCCATGCCTTGCATCTTCGGTGATGCTATTCCTAGGACTGAAGTCACCACAACCAATTCAACCTATGTTTGACCACCCTGGCAGATAACTCCTTTAAAGATCTTCACAAAAGGTGCTGGAAAAACTGCCAAGACCATTTGCCTTTCCTTTCTTGTCGCATCAATCAGAGTGCCTTTCCATGCTCCCCCGGATCAAGTACTTGCCTAAGAAGTTACTGTAGTTCTTAAATAGCTCCAGCTCTGTCTTTATCTGCCTACACTATATTGATGCCAGGATGATTTTTTTGCCTTTTTATATACCCCTTTTATACACTCCTTTATATAGCCTTTTTTATAGCTTTTATATATCCTTAGTGCTTTTGGCCCACACACTTGTAACTCCCTAAGTCTGATACCCCATGTTCCATTAAGCCAGGAGACCAAACATCCTGGAAGCCTCGTGCCTGAGGGTCAGAAAGCCCCAGACACCAAGGTCCTCTCTAGAACACATCCTGTAAACTAAGATAGGCCCATCCAGGGGGGAGACTCCTCAGAATGGGGGATTCATTCAAGTCTCTCATTGGGGAATCTTTGATAGATATGCTAATTTGCAAGGCCTATAAGTTCTATACATGATCTATTGGGTGTGCGCATTCCGGTGGGGGCATCCCGGGGTGTGCATTCCAGTGTGCACTTCGGCGCACTCCACTTGGACAATGTGGTGCACCAAGGATCCTAAATAAATACCGAGGTAAAAACCCCTTTTCCCTTTAACCGTGTCTGGCTCTTAATTTTAAGACCAGGAAAAGGCAACATATGCCTTCCGTATCATGTGCCTGCACGCCTCAGATGAGCACAGGAGTCATAATACCTCCTCACCTCCTGCTGTCCACAACTTGTTCAACCACAGAGCATAAAAAAGGGATGCAAAAGTTGATCCCCACTGCTTTGAGTGACCACAAGCAGCACATATTCCCTCCTCACCCTGTATCTTGCATACCTTAAGCCACATCTTTGAGGAAAAACTCATTCAGTGGTTCCACCTATTTTATTCTCCCTTCTTAAAAAGTAAGTATGGAAGCAGGTGACACTCTACAAGAGTATTTTTGATATGCAAATGTCTGCAGGGGCAGCTCACTTGGGTGGGCTGTCTCCAAGACGGGAAAATCCCCAAGACCAGCTCTGGAGAGGCCAGCAGTGCTTACACAGGGAGCAAGACAGCAGCAATGGATATTACAGTAACTGCACTGGAAAATTCCCCCTCCTCCCCTGAGCATCTGTTCTGCATGTGTCGAACAGATCTTCTTTGTCTCTTGGCCAGCAACATGTGAACGAACTCGAGTTCCCTCAGGGAATGAAGGGATACAAGAGAAGTCAGCATAAAGATTTGTGCTGGAAGGATAAAAGATAACAGCCTGTCAAACTGCAGACCTTTAAAGCTTAACACTTTCTTTCAAATTTGCTCTCACACTGCTATCTACTGCCAAAATATTACAAGTTTGTGACCCCAACTTACATTTACTGCTTCTTATCAAGACATTTCAGATGAAAAAAAGAGTAGAAAAAGGACAATGTATAAACAGAAAAATTTAATTGGTTAGTTTGTATCTTAAAATATCATGAGATCTGCTCAGGTTTTAGCAATCACAGCTATGCAAGGCAGCCTGTGGACTCCGGCAAACATTTCTTTGGTCACTTCTTTGTAGAAGTGATTTTATTACTTCCCACACACACAAGCCTTCCTCAGTTCCCCACAAAAGTTTCATTTCACAGTTTAACCCTGATATATTCAAAATGCCAAGACATCAGATCTTGGATGGTTGAATGTCCCAGCCACCTAATCATGTAAACTTAATATAATTCCATGTAGAGTCAAAGAGTAATCCAAGATCACTCGAAAAACCATGAACTAAAATGTTTGAGGTTTATTTAGCTCAGGGTGTCCCCACAAAAGCACTGTGCAAATTTTCCCCAGCTTCCTGTAACAGAGTTGGCTTCAGAAAAGTACATTTGAGTCAGAGCAGGACAACCATTGAAAAAAAAGAACTTCCATTAACAACTAAAACATATCAGCACACTATTGTAACAAGACCATGTTGGTTTAAGACCCCAAGTCCTTCATAAGTCCTTCAATAAGATATTTGCTTGGTAGCATTTGTCTGTATTGTCCTCCCGGAGTCAGCCTCGTGCTTCAAATTCACAGTGCAGACAAATTTACCTCAGTTTTCGGACTACAGCACATGTTAAAGCATTAGCATTTCTGACTTTGATTTGAGTAATTCACACAGTTTCTCTAAACAGTTTTAATCAGGGGAAGAAAAAATGGCCTGAAAACCATTCTTCTGTCACTCCCTGAAAAGAAAGGAGGCAAATGCACATCCTGAGGGACGTAAACCATGTACTGAGGTGAAAATCTTCAGCTACTTCACAAAAAAATTGGGAAAGCTAATACACATGCCTGAGATGTAAAAATGGTGGCACAAATTTTTTTTAAATTACCAGCTAATTGAATCAATGTATTTACTTGAATTTAACTCCATCTTACTGCTGCATTTAGATGTCAGTCCAGTCACTTCTCAGCTGGAGACTTAAACAACCTCGAGACAGGATAAATATTTCAGAGCCTGAGAAGCATCTCACTTCAGTGAAGTGATATTTAATTAGAAGTAATGCAAATTATCAGTACGGGAAGCACTCGTGAGAAAAGCAAACAAAGAAGGAGCAGTGAAGACAGAGGGGGAATTTGGGACAAAGACAATTTGGAGAGCTGGGACCGCAAGTCAAGGAAGTGCTGCTCCCTCCGTGCTCTTATTTCTAGCTGCCCCCTGCATTTTTTGGCTTCACACTCAGGATTTCCATGGCATGGCATTGGCGAATAAGACGCACTGGTGTTGCTGGGAATCATCCCTCTACTTGCTTTGCCTGCAGCTGGAGCCTGCACCAGCTGTATGAGAGTCTAAAAGGTTGGCTGCTTCTCACACACCATTTCTGGCAAAGGTGGGTGTAGCACAGTAGTACCAGCTCCTGCAGAACCACCTGTGGCCCTCCTGCTGCACCCACAGGAGGGTACCCAGCATGCTCCTGAGATCACCTGGATCCTCCATCCCTCAACCTGCGGGTTTCCTCATCGCAGCCCTCTCCTCACGAAGGCCACCCAGGAGCTAACAGGAAAACCTATTAGCTGCTGCTCACCTGGTCTGGATTTTAAAAGGTGAACAAGAGGGTACATTTCCTATTACGAATCCCCCATGCTCTCCAGTCCCACGGACTGTTCTGTTATTGCATTTCTTGTTGAGTATAGATCCACATTTTGATATTGCTCATGATGGAAACTCTCTTGGCTTTCTGGAATTCATTACAACCTTGATCCACTTCAAGCATACTGGTAAGCATGAAACAATAGAAAGAGCCTTCCCACTGTCACCTTGGATTTGTCATCAAATGTGGAATATTATGGAAAAACTTTCAAGAGGTAAAATATATACCTTCCAAACTGGCAAAATAAGCAAAACATCACTTCATCATGTTTAACTAACTCTCAGGTGTCTCCCTACACCATTTATACTGAGTTACAGCTAGCTGCAGACATGCTGTCAGAACCTTTATCAGCAGGCAAAACCATTCAACCAAAAATTTCCAGTAATTTTGATGTTATTACAGTTGCAGATAATATATTTTATCACACCGTGATAAAACATGCCTCTTAGCAGTGTGTACGCCATCCACTTACCATGCAGTGCATCTTTTAGTACAGTGTGGATGGTTAAATTTAGCAAATTGTGCCAGCTCACTGAAGTCTGCCCAATGGAAGTACTCGGGTCTGTTATACCACCCCTGCTTTATTTCATCTGCAGTACTATCAAGACTGCTCTCTGCACACTTGAAGTGCAGCCATTGGCTCATGGTCCAAAGTAAAATATAGGTATTGCTGCAATTTGAAATGTGCTAGTTAGAATATGTTTCTAATTTTAATATATGTGTTAGTTATAATATTATTCTGCGTTTTAATGCAGTGGAGTGGGCGTTGGCTGAAACCCAGCAGGGAATTTTTGGCAATTTCTGCACAGTTGGAATCACCAAAACAACTTTAAGTGATCTGCATGGTCAGTTAGATAAAATTTGTGATATAGTAGCCATATAAAAATAGTAAATAACGGATTCAGTAACTATTCCTCATGTAATCATTTTTGTTATTAAAAAATAAAAGTCATGATGCAAGCCCTCTTTTGTTGGCTATTTTTCTGTGGTATAGAAGCACTAAAATCAACAGCCTCTGCCTCTCAGTAATAAAAGTGTGGGCCTATGCATCCACATATCAATACTGTAACATTTGAAGGTTCTGAGTCCTGGCTAAAATGAGCCCATCTGTTGTGCTTCAAGTAAGATATTCCCATAAAATACAGATGCAATAAGTGATGTACACTTGCAGTCTCGTGGCTTGGGATTTAAGTAAAAAAGTTGAACCTTCTGCCTTGAAGAAAAAAATATCTGAGGCAAACCAACTAAGCACAAATGGCTTCATCTTTTGATGTTGCTGGATCAAGCATGCTTTGCTGGCATGTTCAGAATCAAAAGAAACATCCTGATAATGAGACATAGTGTTTTTGTGATCTTTTTTGATTTCCTGTATTAACATTAATGAAATAAAGAAGGCAACATCTGAAGTCTAAGGTCTTCATTCTTGCATAGCACACACAAAAAAATCCTTTGTGGTCAAAAGAAATTTTTTTTTTAAAAAAAGAGAAGTTTCTTATACATCCCTCAGACAAAAACCTTATAAACTTGTTTTGTGATATGCAAACCTAATTCTCATTAAGTTTAATGTTCTCTACTTGTTTTCCTCATCTGTTTACTAATGTTCCATTTATGAGAAAGTCCACATAAATGTTCAGGCCATTTGCATTGCTCACATCCTCAGAAGCTGAAGCTGACATGGCACATAGGTGTATACTGACCAATACACAATAGGGTTTTCACCTGTTCGCGTATTTATGATCCTTCCTTAGAAGGAAGTCTTCTTAACCACTCTCTAACTCCTTGATCTCCCGGAAAAATTGTCTGGGAAAAATAAAATCTAATTAGTCATCTATATCAGATGTGGTTTTCTTTTCCTGAGTATCAGCAGTGAAAACTGTCTTCCCCCCAAGTAAAACAGAGTTGGAATATGACTCTGGCAAGTCCCACTGCTCTGTATATCACCCCAAACTAATTTCAGAGGAGTCGCTATTTCTGGTTTCTGTTCATTCCTGCCATGATGAAAATACAACTGTTCCAATTTTAAGAACAGGAACTGAACATCAGCAATTTAAAAACGTTCCAACTAAATGTTTTTAGAAATGTTGAAAGTTTGCAGTGCACTGAAGCACTTAGACATGTGCATAACTTTAAAGACAGGACTTGATCGCATTGGTTTAAAACAGAATTATTCCCAAACTGGAGCTTTAGGTATATATAACTTTCCTCTGATGTGAGTCAGAAAAACACCTTCTTTGACTTCAATTTAATAAGATACAGGAAATATGTGCTTAAGGGCGGTGCCTTCTGAGTTGGCCAAAGAAGGCGGCCAGTCCCGGCACAGAAGCATTCCTCATTGTTTAAGGAGTTTATCTATGCTGGAGAAAGAAATCACTGCTTTGTATGCAGCTTTGAGAAAAAGGGCTCTGAGTGCTACCATGGTCTGGAGGAAGCGTGTGAGCCTCCTGTTAGCCATCCAGGATGTCACAGAAAAAAATGGGGCCACGGGCAGTTTTCAGTCTCGAGCTCTCTTTGAACACACAAGTCAGCAATAACAAGCCCAAAGAACCTGTGATCTCTGTGATCTCACCTATTCTGCCAGGAAATTAAACCCACCAGGGCAAAGTTACCCTCTCCATGCACATTTCAACTAGTGAAACTACTCAGAGTCAGTTTCATCCATTGTAATGCCTAGCAATGTCATATTTGAGCCTATACTGAGGACTCTAAAATTGGATTTGCCATCTTATTCAACCGCTCCTCATTTTTACTCATTCTTGATCTCCTACACCTGTCAATTTTGCAGCCAGATATGAGTCTGAGCAGAGTACAGTCTATGAAATGCTCAAATTGGAAAAAACGTCCTCTTGCATTTGTTTCATGATTATGTAAATTACCCCCACATAAGTTTATATATTGAAGCATAAGACACACAAGATATGAGAATAAATGCTAGTTACAAGTGCCTCACTAAACCTAAAAAAAAAGTCAAAGGACTTCTAGAGAATTTGCAATTTTTTCATGTTATGTTCTCTAAGAAAAGTATTTTTCACCTAGCTAATAAAATAGTTACAGTAGTAATAAATGTTAAATGACCACTGACTGTACCAGAACATGCTGAAAAAGGAGCATCGCTCTTTAGACTTTCAGTTTAGTCACTGCATCATTCCTATTAAAGTCTTATTTTTGAGTATCTAATTTCTCAAAGCTCATGCCTGCATAAACATTTCAGCTTCTTATTAATATAGCTGAGCTTATTTCTTTTTATCTTAATATATTCAGTACCTCAGAAGGCGCCACAGCTGGAATGCAGCTCTTGGATATGATCTTAAGTGCTTCAAAGGGAACGAGAGAGGTCAGCATGCCTGAAAGAAAAGATATCGCCACTGTCAAGGACCAAAGAGATTGTGACAAGATGGGAATACAGAAGTTAATATAGAAAACCAGGGACAGAACCATAGAGGTTCTAGTGGTAGCACAGTTAAAATTCTTTGCTTTCCGAAAAGGAATCATGGAGCATATTCAAAAAACAGAATAAGCCTTCACAAGAGGCAAGTGAAGTCTGGTAACTCACTCACTCCAACAAAGAGATTTCTTACAGAAACCTGAATCAGCTTGGATAAAATAAAAGCACTTTGTAAATCAATATTATTTCTGAGAAACAGCCCACACTTTTTTTGTCAAGCTAAAACGTTGTCAAGTTCTGGCATATTTGAATAGTTAATTGGGCTGCTGGTGTGTGTGTATTTGGCCACACTGGAAGGAGTGAAGTACCACAGAAAAATGCTTCTTGCAAAAGAAACGTAATGCCTCAGGTTTTTTCAAAGTAATATTAGTAAACCAGTGTAAATGAAATCAGCATTTGCTCCCAGTTGGCTCAGAGGAAACAAAATTCTAAACTTATTAAGAAAGTTCAAAGGAAATATGGAAAGGAAAAGGACTAAAGAAAAAGAATGTTTATATGGAGTTTCAAGCAGTTTGTGTCCGTATACAAATATTTGTTCAGGGATTATTGTTAATGAAAATTCTTCTTATGGAGTTCAGCCCTCGTAACGTCTTTCAATTTTCCTAAAGCTAGTCACATCCAGAAAAGCAAGCATTCCAGATGTTGTTTTTATGATGCAGACAGACATCTTACAGGTAAGGTCACCTCATCCATTTCAGTTCTGTTTGTTGTGAGCCACATGGTTCTTGTCCCAGCCATTTCCCTACGCACAAGAAGCTGAGCTCCTTTCAGGTAAATAGTAAAAAGCAATGAAGAAGAACCCAATTTTCACACCTTAATAGTTTATATAGTCCAAATGTCCACGTACTCACACATGAACTCACCATCCCCAGCATGGGCAACAAAACTTCACATACCTCTGTGAAAACTTTGTGCAACAAATGCTGAATTTGATGGTCAAGTGCAGTGACGGGCTGACAAAGGTTGGTCAAGGACGGACAAGACAGAAGAGCCATTTCGTCACTGAATGTATCAAGACAACATCAGTCATGAGGGCTTAGCACATGCAGGAACCTGCAACGGGTACCATCACTAATTCAGCAATTGCAGAAATTGATTTCTTGGGTTAGAGACCTCAGTAGCAACAGAAAAATCTACATATTCAAAAAATCTCTTACAAGAGGTCTTATTAGTTATCAAATGCTATTTTTGGGAGGGATGTCCTTCTCCAAAAGCGACGTGCTGGTGCTAAAGCAGTACAAACAATCCAGATGCAGAACACATCCAAAGTTTCTGTCAAGGCTCTTTGCCTCGTGAAAAATCAATACTTGCTTCTAACACGACTACTCGAGAGATACTGAATGGGCACACTTGTTTTACCCTCTGTCCCTCTAAGAGAGAGTAACCAAAGTCTGAGCAAACCCCAGACACAGCCAAGCGGTGAATGAAGACTGCAAAGAATCCCACCACAGATAACACAGGTATTCCCAGCAATGGTTACTCAGGCTTCATTGCTGCTTGTAGAGGATGGAAACTGTTGGAACTGGCACTGAACCATCAGAACAGAGGAAGCCTGGAAACAGCTCCGTAAGAAACCTTTGTGAGGCCTTGCAGATCCCCCTCCCACAAACAATTTCTGTGAGCAGAATGTTCCAAGCGCTGCAAATGCATGGGCCAGGCCCTTCGGAACGGTGTGACCGCTAAAATGAATCTCATTTTTTCACCATAACCTACTTAATTTCTTTTCTTCTTCTTCTTTGGATTTGAACCTCAAGATAACTAGAAAATGCAAATGTCACTTTTCATTTATGCCAGAGACTGAACTTTTCCTTCAACATATCTTGACTTGTGTTTTTTAAAAAACAGTTCTAAAGACTGAGGGTTAAAAACCAGTATTACTAAATGAATTTAGCACTGAAATTGCATTCAAACCAATCCTTGGTTTGAATGAATTTGGACAAAGTCATTTAGGTTTGATATTACAGTGTTTACAGGTTTGGTGTTACAGACTTCTACATGCTCTTGAACAAAAGCTTCCAAGGCAACAGTTTTAGTTGATTTTATTTCAGTTAATTGCAGCCTAGAAGTCTATATCGATTTGAGAGGGCCACAGAGAGTAAAACCCCTCCAAGCCTCTGGTTCTCACACTGAGAATCAACGCATCTATGCTTTTTCCTGACTGACATCAGAACTGTTTGGTGTTGAATTACTATTACTATCATAGTTTTGAAGGCAGTGTTAGTAAATAAGACAGACTGATGCAAAAAATTTGCATTCTCTAGTTGCAAGCATCACAGTCGCTTCATGAAAGGAAGAGCAGAGTGCTTTCTAGCACAACAGTGGAGCAAAGGTTGAATAACAGATGGTCAAATTCCTCCACCAGTCCACTTAAAATAATATTTTTGCAGCATTTCAGCTTTGCTTGTTGACTTTACACTTGAGTATTGATCACAGTTGATTGCGCTTAGTTCATAGTAGGTTGACCATATCACGCACTCGGGCTGTCCCTCTGCAGCCTAACATACAGAACAATAATCCATTTGAATTGATGAGTCCTTTGTAAACGAAGCCAAACCACAAGATCAGAACACTGTGATTGCGTAGAAGGGCAACGAGTGACACGGGTTATTTACTGATTGATACTTCCCCATAGTAATAACACAGCTTCTATTGGAAAACATCTGGAAACATTACAGTACAATAGTTCTTTTAAAATAATGAGGTCTATCAATCATTTGTATGACCAATGAATGTGAAAGAGCTTCATGTTGTCCATAAAACAACCAGACCTGGTGCTACTCACTCATGACTGGTGATTTCGCTTTGGCCAGGACAAATAGGTATCTGCAGAGCAGCTGCTGCAATCATAACAGAGAGTATCTTCTCCAAATGGATGCTTGTGCCAAGATTAGGGAGTGCACAATGTGGGAAATAGCTCACCAAGGAAGAGAACAAAGCCACAACTACAAAGGTAAATAAGTCAAAGAGACTTAGCTCAGGAAGATTTACAGATCTTGAGCATGACTTCAACCCCTGAATGCTAACAAAAATCAGTCACTGGTTGTTTAATTATTTTTTTAAATTATGACACTTCAAAGAATACAGGTAAGTCATGGCATCATTAATTCTCTCTCATTATAAACCAGATAAGACTAATGTGTAAGAAGGATACGTTGCCATACAAGATGAGCAAAGACAGACCTGGAACAATGGAAGTGGAATGCAGCTTTTGAAGAACCTACTGCTCAGTAGTGGCAGCGAGATTTCAGGAAAACAAGCCCAAAAGCTTGCACTACTCATTGCAGTAATGCTTAGCTCTGCAAAGAGAAGGCAACAGATCTATCAAGTCTTGGCAGCTGTTTCTACTCCCCACTGTTGCTTAACTGGTCAGTGCCACATCTCCTGCTCACATTGCAGTGTGTTCTGGTGAGCGTGAGCAGTGTGAGACAAGAAGCCGGAGAAAGGGAAGAGAGGAGGAAATAGCGCAGACAACAAGTGGGAGAAAATGACAGCGAGGAATTCTTATAGCTGCAGAAAGGGACAGAAAAATTAGAGTCCGATGTGGCTCTGCACTGCTTGGGGCAAGTCAAATACACCTAGGTCTTTTAGTTGGAGAGTTTTCTAACGTCTGCCAAAAATATGGGATTCAATCTCAGATTTCACAGATTAGATCCTTTATCCAAACTACTCAGACTTGTGCAACATTAGACACTTCTACCCATATGAAGGCATCAAATCAAAGGTCTGAATTTCCTTTGCGTCTCCTACCAAGTGCAATTATTTCAAATTGCTGGGATTAAACATATGTGGAAAAGCAGTTACTTGGATCCAAAGTATGGCCGACCGCCTCTTTCCATACATTTTTCCAGGAAAACTGAAATATGGCAAGTATTTCTCATTTACTATCCAAAATACCACTTCAAGAGATCCTTTTGCCTAGAACCTTGAGTTAGGGCAACTTTTAAGTTTGGTTCAGAATCCTTTACTACTTCATTACTATTTCCTCTACTGTTCAGCCTCTACTTTTCTCATTAACTTTTCCTTGCTTTGTCTAGGTGTGGAGAATAGAATTGATTGGACCGTCACATTTCCAAAAATGTGACAGAAGCAATTTTAGAGTAATCAAAGCTACATGAGGAACTGCACTGATTTCTATCAAACTCCCCAATCTACCATTTCAGCAACATTGTTGTAACACTATATTGCTCACTATTCCGATCATTTAGTCCCTTCTATTAAAAAGTTATTCCAAGACCTGCAGAAGAAAATGAGGGAATTTTGTAGAACAGTGCGAAGTGCAAATGCTGAGTGAAAATGTGGAGAGTACAGAATACTCCCAGGCCTGCAGAAGACCAGGAGCACCAGAAGAAAATAACGTCTGATTGTCAATTTCTCTATTTCTTCACCCAGTTTCGGGGGGAAAGAAAGACCTGCTATCAGCCATTTATGACAATAATATACAACACTACCACAAACAACAGGAGTTTGCAAAGAGAGGGTTGGTAATCAATCTGTTTCTTAAGCAAGCTACCTCCTATACAAGTACATGAACTACAAACCAATACTTTAAAAGTAGCTATTTATAAGCAGAGAGATTAATTAGGTTAATTTTTCACATACATTGCAAGACAGTTTCTCAAGCCCAGACTGAGGAAAGGGGGTGAGTGCTGAGTCTGAGGCCAGATGGAATATTGCCCTTTCAGATCAATGCAGAAAAAGTGTCTTTTGCCGTATAAATAAACAGGCGGGGGAAAAGAAAGCAAGCCTAATTATACCAACCTTTCTAAGAAACATTTCCAAAAATACTTATTGGCCTTATCCGGAGTGGAAAGTTTCAGAGGGAGCACCAGAGGTGTTTTATTTTAGCTTGGCATGAGTAGGGAAATTATAGGAATGATTTCTAAGTGTGGCAAATGCAGCTGCTTCTCAAAGACATAGTTTAAGGGTTCTACATAAAGCCATAAACCCTCTGAGAGGCTCATAAAGAGCTGGCATGGTTTCATCTGAATTTAAAACCTTTTTTTTTTTAAGAGCCAGTCAGATACTGTTGTAACAGAGCTCAAGGCAACACCATTAAGACAATAGTGGGAATACAATGATCAGTTGCTCCCAAGAATCACCATGTTCAAGGGCAGGCCCTCTAAAACTCCTATTAAGATTGCACCAATCCAAAGATTTCAACTAACAAGAGCAGAAAACTTCCAAGGACTATAAACTCCCTAAGTTCTAGCAAATGGATTTTCTGTGCAGTAACTGTACAGAAACAGGCAGAAACAATTCAGAAGAAGAAAAAAGTTAAATGCCTCATTAAATCTTACCAGACTCATTTTGTAACTACAACAAACATCCCTGATGTGTATGTATGAACTTTGGGTGGGGACTGAGAGAGATAAAAAAGGTGGTGGTCAGACACAAAGAGCTCTTTGGACTAGACAGAGGTAATTTTCCCTTTAGGGGAGTCATACTGGCCAGCACAGAGATGGAAGCAAAGGCCAACACACAACGAGAAAGTTTCTCTATTTTCAACAGGAAATTCTCCATCAAATATAAACAAAGAGAAATGAAAAATTGATAACTCCATTGCTGAAAATATTTTGGCCATTTGTGATGCTGGCACAAATAAAGATGCTCCAGGAAGTACAGCTCAGGTCTGTTCTGCAGATCTACAGGGTGCTTGCATCTAGGGTAACAGATTAGTATTTAATGTTTGAGAGACTACTGATGAAGATGGGACTTCACCAACATTCATTCAATGTTCATCTCACATGCATCAAGAATCCCAATTCTTCTGCTTTAAAATTTCCAACACATATTTTAAACTTCTTTTCCAGTGTGCACACACACAATGTTTATGGATTACTAGGAAAATTCCTATGTGGCAGTCAGCAATACCACTTTTTGTTCCTTTAAAACCTTGCTTACTGTACCTGCATTTTCCAGGACTGCATGAACTATTTCATACACAGCTAATATAAAATCAAAAATACAGTTCATCAAGAGAACAAAAACAGAGGTTCCATACATTTCAGAGATTTATCCCAATCCAGCACTCCTGCATAATGCAGTAGAACCATTCATCCTCATATTTCACAGAAAGATGAAAGATTGTGGTTTCCACAAAGTGCAGATGTCAACAAATGTCATCTCTGGCAAGCAGGAAGGAAATCATAGCTCCTGGACATAAAATATCTCACTGAAAATACTCTCTCCTATATAAAGTCAGGAGATTTTAGTTCAAATATGTCAAAAAGCACTAAAATTGTTGCACAAGGGGTGTGAAACGACCAATAAAATTAAGCCACATCCATTTAGTAAATATTAAAAGAAGCACTTCAGACATGACCACATTCAGAAACAAAGAGAGCCTTTATCAGTAGGAAACGTCATCAAGATGAAGAATAAATATTTTACAAGTATATTTTCAGGTACATTTCAAGCATCCCTGATTTTGCATCAGGTCAATTAGGCAAGGAGCTTGCTGTTCTAAAACCAGGTTCCCAACATTTCTCATCAGCTAATTTTGAATATAAACAGTTTAAAACTTCATGTGTGATAACATAACATATACTCTCTCAGAGTATTACAACTTTGTCATTTCCCACTATTTGCAGTTCTTCCTTTGGATTCAGCAAGCAATGGAGCTGGCTTGAAGGTATGAGGAGTCACTGATTATCCTCTCTTTTGAGAAAGTCTAGAATTTCTCTACTCTAGGGGAACACTACATAATAATTTAAAGAGTAATCTGCATACTACCCCATTTTTTTTCTTAAAAGCAGAGAGAACAAAAGAAATTAATTAACCATTAATAAATTTAAAAGCATATATTTCACTGAGTGTCCCTCTGATGTTAAGGATGAGGATTGACTAGGATTAGGCATATCAACTGCTGAACTTGTCTACTGTGACCCCGATGCCCATGCTGAGCTTCTTACCGCTAATTACAAGTCTGTGATTTTCCCCTTAAAATTATGTTTCTCCAGAAAGAGAACAAGCAGTCTGGATATATTTTATGCTAGCACTCAATCCCCAGGTCGCTGGTTTTATTTTCAGACTATTGGTTAGAGAATTGACCCTCCCCTGTTTTTCTTCAGGACAGATAATAAGTAACTGTTCGTACAATGGTGGTAATAATAACCAATTTCTCTGGCTCTGCCAAAATGAAATATGTCTGTAATTTCCTATTTTCTGAGTCCTCTTTTTCTCCTGTCTATCCAAAGCATCAGCATCAGCTTTCTTCACTGCTTTGTTTCACAGTTGAGACTCTGCCAAGATTCATCATTTCCTGCTTACACTGCAATCTAAACCAGACCTTTTAATCAGACTCTGTGTTATGAATATCTTTCCTTTTCACTTTTACCTAAGACTCATGAGCCCAGAGAATTAGAGAAGTGATGGTTTGTTTCCATCTTCTCCTCTCATTTCCTTTCCTTTATCACATATTCAAACATGATTTAAAGGTCAATATAAACAAAAATATAGAGAGCGTATCTGAATTCATACCATTTTTATACTAGTTGAGGGCACTGACTTAAGTCAGTTTCCATCCAGAAATTTCTGGCAGGGATCAGCTGAAGCCATCAGTTCAATATAGAACCCATCAGCTACAGATCCCAAACCAAAAGACCAGTATTGCACATAAAAGTATTTTAAAAAACAGGCTGGCACTTTTTAGAGAACATTTTTTCCCAAATTCCTTTGCTAGTAGGAAAAGAGTGAGAAATGTGACACCATAATTTCATTTTTACAAGAATTATCAAGTAAGACAGGAAAATAAATTTAGTTATTATAATCTCCAAGCAGCAGACTTTCTTATAACATTAATTCTTTGTCATGGAATAGAAGGAAAGAAATTTTCTGTATTCTACATACAGCAGTTCAAGTGTAAACAAAAAAAATATGAAACCATTGGCATAAATCCCTCCTAGGTAGGCTTCTGTTACCCTCAGTAAAACATGGTAACAGTGCTGCTGCCAGTTTATGTCTTGTACTGTTGGTTAATGAATACATACTGAAATAACATTGTTAACACAACACATATCACAGGAGCGGATTCTTTAAAAAGCACAAACTGGTGTATCTGTCACTAGCCCAACGGGAATGGTAGATGTGATTTTCTACTGCTAGGATAGCAGTCTACAAGTTTATCAGTCATTAAATTAACTGCTGACAACATGGGGTTAACAGAAGTCCTCTAACATTCTTCATCTTACAAAGTCACACGTTGGCAGCTCTATCTCCTATTAACTTCCAAAAATTGGCAGCAATTTCAAGGTTTCTTTCATTAATGATATTAGTGATTGGGTGGCTTAGGAGATTGGCTAGAGCTCAGCGTGCACAGCCCTTTCCATCCAGAACAAGCCCACCTTGTCACTCAGAGTAACGATTATCCGAAAGTTGACTTCCTTCCTTCCTTCCTTGTGCATGGCTGGGTGACTCAAAGACCTAGCACAAAATGGGCTGAGAGAAAATTCATACTGCATTCGAGATCAGGCTGCATTCCATATACAAATCATCTAACTAATACACATTCCTACAGCTGCAGAGTCAGGAGCAGGATGTTGGTCCCAACCAACAAGCTGGGCAAGAGTTTGACGTCCATCTCAGACTGCTACACTGGTAAATCCTGAGCTCACACGTTGTCCTTGCTGCCTTCACCCCATGTCATAAAGCAAAACTTTACAATTCCTTACATATTTTATTCTTGTTAATACAATTGCTGCTGGTTATGTTAACTGTGTAAATGTTTCCTGCTCCTGTTTTTATTGTTTTAAGATTATGGTGTCCCTATCATTCACTTGCAAGTTTCACGGATTTTTTTTTTTTTCAACTTTGCCACAAGAAGAACTCCACAGTCTTCAAAAAGAAGATGAGTTTTTGAAAGGAGCTGGAGCCTAAATGATTTCTATGCCTCTCACAGCTCAAGTTTCAGAGGAAGCTGGAAGAAATGATACTTGTTTAATGCTGGATGCTACAGAGAAAGACTCTAGGACACTATCCCTGGCACCACAGTAATTTCTAAAACCCTTGTGTACCACAGACTCAATTCTCTATTTCCATAGTTCTCTGTCTCCCTAGAGAAAGAAAACAAGACAGTAACTGTATGTTTAAAAGAGCAATTTTTCTGAATAAGCAACAGGTTTTGCATTGAAACATCTCAAGGTTACATTCTAAGTCTACTGAATGCTCTTTGAACTGCAGCCCTCTTGCTGGTAATCGTTTTGGAAAAGCACAAAGTATTAACCTTGGGATTTCTCCTCACCCCATTCATAAGAGATTATTAGCAATTAGTACTTTGAACATTTCACATTTTTATGGCATGCTGTAGAAGCATTCTGCATCTGACCCCATAACACAATGCACAGTAGGCAGTAGGTTACCAGGGGCCTGGATGGGACATGAGACTAAAAAAGTGAGAGTTTGGTCCCTGGAAGGCTGATGCATATACTAGCAAACATCATAAAAATGAGCAAATTATATAGATTTAGAGCTCTTCTAAAGGATGCACAGTCCCAAACTCCTCAAGGCTTGCTTAAAAGAGAGGAAAGAAATAGTCCTTTTCTAAGAATTCTGGCTTTCCCAGCTGTTTGAATGTATTTGTCTGTTTCTACTGTGCATTTGCCCTTAAGGTATCTTGTGTTCCTTCGGTGCTTGTTGGTCATCAAAAATGGAAATGCACCACTATGTAGGAAAGAATAAAGTAATAGGACAGGAGCAGTTAAGCTAGAAGTTCTTATCTACATCAAGAAATTACTTTTGTAGGAGAAGGGAGATTTCAAATTACTATTGTCAAACTCAGTTATTTCTCCAATAAATACAGAGACAGAGAGCTTTTTAAAGTGGTTAGAGTATTAAATAGTTCAACATGTAAGATTATAATAAACAATATATCCTGACACTAAAGAAATGTATCACATAGTAAATAGACCAAATTATATAAAAAGATGAATGGTTCTTTGAAATCTCTTTTCCTTTTCATATCAAAGCCAAAATAAATGCCTGGAAGAAGCATTTCCATCTTCTGCAAGGTGCATGAGAAAACCATTCATTTACTTAAAACAATTCTCTCACATGTAAAAAGTACAGCATTCACAGAGTTCAACACATTAATTAAGTCCCACAATTCAATACAATAATATCAGCTGGCAAAAACTCTTTTCACGTTATGATCTGTATAAATACACAAAAGTCCCACAGATACAACAGCTTTATCAGGGAATGTTTTAGCCCAGATTTATTTACTTGCGAAATATGCCAGCGATTATATCTGAGAGATGGCAAAGTCATGCCATTACATTGGTCTTTTTATCTTCATCAAGCATTCCCACAGCTGCTATTCATTCGCAGACCTTTACTGAGTTAATCTCAGAAGTTCCCGAAGCTATCTTATTTTGGCAATTTCTAGAAAAACAAACTACTCAGGCACAAGTTAATCAGACAAGCAAATGTTTTTCACCTAATGAAAAGGTTTGGCCAATAGACATAGATTACTTTGATAGTAATAGTTTAATATGTCAAGGTAAAATGTCTTACAGGATCCATGGCACCTGTGATAGATGTTACTGACTTGCAGTTCCAAAACTGCATTGTCTTCCCGAAAGAATTATCTAAAATTTATATTCCATTCAGCGATGAAACAGCTTAAATTGGCTTAAGCAGACAATAGTTTAAAAACAGTCTTTTCCACAGTTCTAGACCTGTTGTCAGCTTGGGCTAGAGGTGGAAGACCTTAGTCACACTGTGTTGATCCCTCGCTGCGTTTAAATGTTTTTGGATAAAAGGTGATGTAGAATTGACAAGGCTACAACCTTGGTGACATTCGACCGATCACCAGGTCACACACAACTCACCAAACTGTGGTACTTATTAAATGGTAAATATTCCTGGGGCATGGATTCTCACCTGAGATCTCACCTGAGGAAGGTCCTTGAGACTTCATCATTTAAGCTAACATGTCTGAAGGAGAATCTGAATTATTCTCCTCTGTGCCACTTACTCTTTTGGAGGGCACTGCACACGTAGCCAGTCAGACATCCAAACTGGCTCCACAGAGGATTAAAACACCATTTGTCTTAACTCACTATGTTTCAGTCTGTTTGAGAAAGTCCCCAGATGATGTGAAACCATCTGAAATATTTAGAACTAGTTCTCAGAAAGAAGAGAGTTTCTTCAGCCCATTTTAACTCACTGTCTTTGACCTTGGTCAACAAAACAGCCTCCCATCATATAAGCATGCCTGTATCTTCTCTCCTTCTGCGGAAAGTATTTTTTGAATCTCCTCTAGTCCATCTTACAACATCTGGCTTCTTTGTTCTGCCTTTATTAATTTTCCACTACTTCAAAACTTCTGCCTGCAGATAGGAAGCAAAAAAACCTTGGCTTTCTGAGCCCATCGTCACAAGCTATTTCCATCTCAACAACTAACTTCCTCAAGGTATCCCTGGTCTGCAGGGAATGTGGTTAAGCCCTGGTCAGCAGCATCAGAAACACATTCAAAAGAGATTTTAAAAAAATTAAAGTCCTATAACTCCATGAAGTCAACCAGAACGCACTAGATGCACACAGATTCTGCAAAGCTATCGAAATCATAAATATCCATACGTGGGAATATTCAGCCCAGAAATGTTTGCACGCCCTTGAGAAATGCCACTGATTTCCTTCCCAAAGTTTTTGAAAGCTTTATCCATGTGGGAATGAATTAACACCAATTCATAAATAATGAATAGTGAAAGACAATTTAAATAAATTATTTGGAAACAACTTATAAGCCAAAAGCTGTTGCTTGAAAAAGCAAATTTCAAACCAAAGAACAAATGCATAAAAACCCACGTCTTGCACTTAAATAGACTGCAAACTGAAAAAAGGCAATATTTGCATATTATTTACTACAAATGGACCACCCTTCTCCTGATGAAACTCTTGAAAGCCTTAGGATAAAATGAACTATCGTGCCTTTTCAGCTTCTTCCTTATGGAACAGGAAGCATTTTGTATATGCTTTAAGCAAAGAAAACTATGGAATAGTGAACAATCAGACTGTCTGCATGGAGACAAACACACAAAGAATGTTTCTAAGGTAGAGTGCCCAATATCCATGTAAGTAGAAAGTGATACAAGTCTGTAGGTACACACCTGTGTTAATGCCAGCGTGCCATCCAGCTGGATATATGGGCACCCCACTCAGCTTCAGCCTCATGTACCCATAGGAAACAGCCAAAATCAGGCACATGTGCCTGGCTGGGACACTGGAATGCAGACAGTGATGAATCCTGATACACAGAGTGTCCATTCAGCTCCTCAAGCATGCACGGGAAAGAAATATGAATTTCTAATGTAATATATTATTGTTGTATATTAAAAACATATTTCCAGCATTTACAATCTATTGTTAATATAATAAGCCCACCATTTTTAAATAATATGAGTAATGCATTAACAATGCTGAATGACACACGTGCTTCCTATAGACCAAAATAAAACATAGCTGACAAACATTCTTAATTGTCTCCCAAATAGCTCAACAGCTGGCCAGGTAATGATTGAAATTAGTGGAACAGAACTGGATCAAAAATAGCAGTATGTAGGCATTGGTAAGGAGGTGTATGGATGTGATACCACGAAAAAAACGGAGTAGCACACATGGGTGTGCTAAGTATTACGTGGGCACTCAATAATATCAGTGTAATTGTCCAAAAGTATGACTACATACATGTATTCTTAATATCTCCAGAGTGCTTCAGTAAGGACAGGGGATAAATTTCAGTAAAAGGAGATTCTGAAACAAAAAGTTCTGTGCTTTTCAAAAACTCCCCTAAAAATACAAAACTTTAGAAATGTGATATTCTTATTTTTTACTCTTACAGGAGAAAAAGATAGCCTCAGTCAAAAAAAAAAAAAAAAAAAGAAAAAGTTTTTTC
>VZTA01027423.1:346707-405940 GCA_013398855.1 Mohoua ochrocephala
GTGGGAAAGCTGTTTGGGGCAGAGCCCACTTTTATAAAGATTGATGAAGGAGTGAAGAAGGAGGTGCAAAACAGATTAAATGTTTTATAAGGGACATAAGGCAGACAAAGGAATAAGCTTTGGATGATAAAGACGATACAGTTCACCACCAGTCCTTTAGGTGTTGAGAGGATATTTGGAGAAGGAAAGACTGGGAATCATGTCATTGAAGTGGTAAACTACACCTCATAACCCACGGTATGAAACAGGATTAAAAATAAATGAGAAGAGCAAGAGATGAGCACCAATTAAGATGCAGAGTTCACACCTAGAGTTTTGCAAGTTCCAAGTCTTGCTGTTTAGGTACCAGCTGCAACTGGTTGCTTAAAAAATGTAAAAACACTAAGAATAATTTGCTAAATAACTCTTCTGAAAAGAGATGGTTTTCTTATTGCCAACATTATTTTTATGTGCCAAGTTTTATGCCATATTATATATAATGATGTATAGTGCCAATTTAAAGAAAACAAGAAAATAAAACATCAACTCTCCAAGGAACCAACAACCAAACAGAAAAAACAAAGAAAAACCCCAAAACCAACCAGACAAAAAACACCCACTGGAATACAGGAAAAAAGTGAAAAACTTCTCTTTTTTTTTTTAGGGGAGATGAAGAAAAATGAGGGTTGTTAGTCAGATGATTAAATAAAAAAAACCAAAAACAAAACCAACAATCCTGCTCTACTTTTCCCATTTTTGAACATACCACTTTCTTCACTAACATTTAAATTTGAAACAGAAATCCAAAATTAATTAGATAAAAAGCTCATCAT
This sequence comes from Mohoua ochrocephala, assembly GCA_013398855.1. NCBI lineage: Eukaryota > Metazoa > Chordata > Aves > Passeriformes > Acanthizidae > Mohoua > Mohoua ochrocephala. The sequence goes on from VZTA01027423.1 coordinate 347,520, forward strand.
AAATATAGCATTACTTTCTGAATATTTCGTACCAAAGAGTAAACTTTTGTTATGGGCTTTTTTTTTTCCCCACTTGGTTTTCTGTTGAGCTGATGAACATTTAGAATCCCTGGAATCTGACTACAAATCTTGGGCACAAGCTCACCCACCCTGCTCTTGATGAACCTGCAATGTGCTCATTCCCAGACAGAAGCTCACAACATGCAGGTAATTTTGGGTGATCACAGATAGACACCCAACTCTATATGAAAATAATTGATGTATCATGTGTAGCAGGATTGTCCAAATAAAATACCTTAAGCTTTCCATTTTATTTCTTAAGTGATCACACACAACTGTGTAACTGCTACACTGCTGTACCAATTACATTATGTCAATGCTATTTTTCACATAAACAGTGTTGACAGAAATGTACACTGCAGCCCTGAGGCTGCAGAAATGTGCAAACTCCCAAATGGAGCTTTTAGTTTATTCACATTGCTGTTTGGTTCCTTTTTTTTCCCTCTCTCTCCAGTATTTTTATTTGTGCTTGAAGTAGAACCCCAGCCATTAAGGAACATTGTTATACAAGAAAACAATTAGCTCAGGGAGGAAGGTGATTACATTAAAGACATCACTCTTGTAAACTAAAGTGTTTGATTGAAGGCATTTTATAGCTAGGAGCTATAATTTTCATAGCTTAAAGCTAACTTTATAAAAAAATAAATCTTCTTTGGAAAGGCAATAAGATAAAGTGAATTGAGATTCTATTCTTTTCATTGCTGCCTTGTCTGTGCTGCACCAAAGCCTAACAAGAGTCTATTGAGATCATCCAACTCTACAATCGCTTTTGTTACCATGAGATTAAAAAATGTTAAAAGAGGAATTTTTATTTTATTTTTAATTTGAAAAATGTTAGTGTAATTTTTCTCTTATTCCCGTATCCTTAGGTCCTACAACAGTCTCTGAAATCAATGAAAGACTGTCAGTACGTATGCTGAAAGTTGGATTGGATCCCATATTAAGGACTTCACCTTATTTTAGTTTTGATTAAGAGGAAACTCTCAATTTATGACTTTGGTTTCACATGTGGTTTTAGTGCCATAGTATATGAAGAGCAAAATGCTGAATTCAGTTTTATTGCAGCATATACTTAGCAGGAGACTCTGAAATGGAGGATTGGACCCAAAATCCCATCGATCAGTATCCTAACATTTACAGTCACCAGCACCTCACAGATCGGGTTGGTCCAAAACCCTGAGTAAAGTGTATGTGGGATAAGTGTGTGCCCACGAGATGGGCAGATAACAGATGACTGCTCTGGACACCCACAGGTGTATCTGCAGCACCTGCTCCTCTGTCTCAGCCCTGAGACAGAATCTAAATTTAGGAACTGTTTGCACTCTGACTTTTTTCTTCCTCTCTTGTACTCAGATATTTGAACCAACAGCAGAGAGGCCTTTCATTCACAAAACCTGAAGTCCACTCCTGCTGAAGACAGAGTTTCAGAGACTTCAAGAGATTTAAAATATTTTCTATAGAAGAGGAATGCTTTCTGCCTACTGTAAAGGAGAAAAAAAGCTAGAGAAATTACCAGACAAGTAGGGAAACCTTTCTTAAATACCCTCATCAGACTGAGAGGATTCAAACTTATGCTTCCCAGCAAAGTGTCATTAACACCTGAGTTAGGAGGTAATAGGAAAAAAAGTGCCATCTAGCCCCCCTTTTAACCTGGACCTCCGTTTAGCAAACACATCCAGAAGGATGACATGCGAAAAGAAAACGCTGTAAACTCGGCATACAGATAGCAGTGCTGCGTCCCAGACAAGGTTCATGCTCCCAGCGTCTTTTCATCCATTTGCTCTTTCGTACAAAATTGCAAATAATCTCTGGAACAGGGAACAGAACAAACAGAACTTTTTCAGTTACTAAAACCAGTTCAGAAAATTCATTTTTCATCTATATAAAACATTCCATTCCTTTTTTGACTCTCCCTCAATTCCTGCTTTCCTTGACTTATTATGGTGGAGTTCCTAGTCTAACCACACATTCTGTTGCTATTTCTTTTCATCAGTTTTGAATTTGCTTCCTTGAATTGTCATGAATGCGCCCTTGTTGCACTACTCTCTCTGAAACCTTTTTTTACTGTTTTATGGCAGCTTTTCCCCTCTTGTCTAAGGAAACAATTCTAGCCTTTCCATTTTAATTTCTTTTACTTGCATGAGTAATTTTTTCCACAAGATAACTAGCTCAAAGAATTATTCTAAATGATACAGCATCGTATGTTTCTATAAAGGCCTTTAATATTTTCCATATGATACTTCACCCTTATACATTCTTGCCTATAACTTACATTTTAAAACACAGCTGCACACTAAACTGCCTAGAGTGACATCTTGATGTCCCTAGACCAACTAACACAAGCTGTTAATGCATGTATTGAATGCAGCTACACCTTGTTATAATTCTCTGGGGAACGGGAAATACTCAGTATTTGATCAGGTTCATTAATTCATCCATTCGTGCCTCTATTTCTTGCATGTTTTGTTTATCTTCATCTCTTCAGAAATTAAATCTTACCACTCTGTGTGGTACAACTACACTCTGCCTGTTGGCCTCTGCCATTGAATTCAATTGACAAATACTGTCAGCTTATTGTGCTGAATATACATCCATTAGGAAGTGTAAATGGAAAGGGAAGGACACTCAATTAATCCTCCTTTATGTGTAGGCTGCAAATATTTAATTAAAAGCAGAAATCTGCTACGGAATAAAGTTGTTCCAGAAAACAGAATAGCTGAATCCCAGAAGTAATAGGACTGTGTTCCTTGTACACTGGAAACACACAGAGTAGGAGGACTCGAGGGATGAAAGAACGGTTTGTGCCACTCTGGAACTATTCAATCGTCAAAGAAATTCCTCGGGAGCCATTACAATTGTGTTTGCTGACCCTCTTCCACAGGGCAACTAAACAAAGAATCAGGCTAATAAATTATGTAAAGCATATTCTGCTGAAATTGCATGTTCAAAGATATAGGAAAAACACAAGCCTGCAATGGAAAATGGTGGATGACACGAAATCCACTACAAACAGGGAAGACCCACTTGTTCCTCAGCTGCTATTACCCGACAAAAAATCTTGGGAGAAGGGGTTTTGATCCAATACCTAGGAGGTATAAAATATTTCTCAAGTTCAGAAAAAAATGAAACAGAAGGAACTAGTGCCAAGTCTGCCCTGCAGAGTCCTGGAACACCAGGCAATAAATGCCTCGTACAAGGAGTAAAACAAGGCCTAACTTGCATTCCCGGCTACATTCATAGGTGGAGAACAACAAGAGTTCTGGGCTCGATTTGATAACTGGGAAAAACCAGTGTGCATTATTGCAACAGCTGGTTTTGTAAAAGTTTGAGGAAAGGCTTAGAAGAAAGTGAGGGATCTTTATGTCTGACTTAAGATGCAAATGCCAGTTTTCACAAAATCCCCCCTGCCAGGAGGCAGAGCTTTAGCAGAGGATGTATCAATTCTGGCTGGAGTAAAAACTGTATGGAGCCATCTTCAGGCATCATTCTTATAACCATGCATACTATTTTAACATGCTCTCAAAACCAGAAATAAACATTTTGTTGCAACTGATTTTTGCAACTCTACTACAGTCAAGACAAGACAGTGCCCCCAAATTCTGTATTTAGAACAGCCATCACACATGAGAACTTTCTAAACTCTCTGTGAAGGACAAAGTGCCTGACGCATTCCTGACCTACCAGAAGAATTGTGAACATCTATGGGAAAGATGTGTAAAAGAAAATTATTCAGTCAACTGGTGGCATTTACAGATCCATAAATGCCATTAAACTTAGTAAAACAGAAACCTCAAGCAGCTACCCTTTAGAACACCACACGTGGTGCTATGGATTCAAGTCAGTGACACAGAATTAGACCAACAGTGAAAACTTTTGGAAGCACATTACTTGGGTAGATTGCTAAAATCAGATTCTATTTGTGTTATTTCCCTTGTGAAGTGGTTACTCGTCTGACATACAGACAAGCCAAGCACAAATTAATAAATTAAACTACAAAAAACCATAAATGTAAGAAAAACAAGTGTAAGGTGGCCAGGAAGATAAGCTGAAGAGAATGCACTCAGTTAAATTAATGTCCAAAGAGGGTGCACGACCATGTTCTATTTTACCTGAGGTACTCAATTATAATCTGGAGTACTCTAAAACCATAAGTAGGCAAGACAACAGGTTTAGTTACAAGCTCTACTGCTGGTACTTCGATCCTATTCTCCATTTTATTAATCTATCATAAATACTGAAATATCAAAAAAGTCTCAATTTCCTACTCTTCTTAGAGCTCAACCAATCAGGCTTGTGATGCCCTGTGACTTCTGCTTCTCGTGCCATGTCTTGTTTCTATTACCCCACCCCAACAACTCGCTCACTTATTTTTCCTCCTCTTGCTCCTCATTAATGGAGACTAAGCAGGTCTGTTTGCAAGGAAATATTATGGGTACAGTCCTGGAACTGACCAAAGTAAGGCCATTTATTTCAGAACATAAATCTGAACCAATCATAAAGTTTAGCTTTACAAGAATTTTTTCCGATACATTAGACCAGATGTGGTCCTGAGCAGCAGAAGCCAAATATCATCTCTAGCACTTAGGAATATATACAAGATTTTGATTTTCAGATCCATCTCTAATAAATTATTTTTTGCACACACTTCCCTCAAACTATCATCAAACTCAGAAAGGACCTCCAAAAGCAAAGTAAAACTCCCAAACCATGCACAAGATAAGCAATCCCCAGTTCAGTTGCTGAACAATTACGGTTGCAATAACCAGAGAGAGGAACACAGATTTGAAAACAATAATATTCAGGTCTCAAGAGATAAAGAGGAAGAAAACATCAGTAAGAGTGTTAGACTCATTCTCTTGAGGGAAGCATCCACATTTGTTCTTGGCTGTTCATTACTCACATCCTCTGATGTGTACAAATCCAAGCAGATTTTGTTCTGAAGATAGTATGCCATTTATTAATGGAAAAACAAAGACTTCTTTGCAAGTGGGCTGCCACTGCTTCCTGAATCTTCCTGAGATGTCATATTTGCAGATTCATTATTCTTTGAAAAAAGGAAATAGAGTAAAAACAACAGCTGCAAGGACAACGAAAACTTTTGGAGTTGAGCCGTTGCATTGTCTTTATTTTGCTAAAAAAAATTTTTGATGAATCATTACTAGTTTTAATTTTTTTTCAGTGTGACTGCCAGTTAGGTAGATTGAACAACGAAATGGACCTATAGCTGTTAATCAGGGACCAGACATCTTAAGATACAGCTAGGGTGTGTCCCTTGTGTAAGCTGTTTGTTATCAGAATAATGAAAGCATTTGAGGAATAAAGGTGATGCTAAGAGAATGTTTCCAAAAAAACTGGAGTGTTGCCATTTCCACATATTTGGGGTGGCATTCAAACAAACTGGAACATCAGTTAATCCAATGAAACATGAATTAGCCAAAGGAATTAAATAAATAATTAGAGGTGGTTGTGGATCTTCAAAAATTTAGGTTATTTGGTGCAGGGACTCTTAGAACAAGAAAATTATGTACAGATTACTTTTTTCACTGAAAAGGACGTAAATCTAATGACCTTCTGTACTGCAGATTAAAACAGTTTCTTGGAAAATATAAATGGAATCTTCTTGTTTCATAAAATGATGTAATACTCTCTTCTTTTTTTTAAAACAAAGGCTAGGTGATTTTAATCAAACTATAGAAGACAATAATCTGGTAAGAGCTTATTAGAATATGCTGTGTGTCAGTTGTTAGAGAATGGTAAATCCAGGAGTTCTAGGCTGGCCACTTTGCATTTCCTAAGTGGGCTAAATTTTGTAAAGAATTATTTCTTACCCTAAGCAGGTTGTTTCAAATAACTATGCCTTACAACAGGGAGCCAAATGGGTGTCTCAGTCCCTAATCACACTGGTGTGCTCTGCAGAAGGATGGCTGGGAAGTCTTTTATTGGTAATACTTTCCACTGAACCTGCCACTGTTAGTTGAAGGACACGCTATTTCATTATGTCTCTCTTCCTGGCAGCCTGCACAGTAATTGCACACAGTAGCTAGAGACAAGTGGAATAAAAGTTCTGGAATTGTGAATAGGAAAGATGAACAATTTGTAAATTAGTCTCTTCTTCTCATGGTAACAAACAACTGAAGTATTTATGAAAAAAAAATAGCAATTTTATACCAGTTCCATTTCTCTGCACACTGAATAATGTCAACATATTATGAAAGGTTTTGTACTATTCAAATAGTAAATGAGCTCCAGCTACTTCCTGGAGCTCATTATTATATAAACTTGACTTTTATGGGGGTCCAAAGGAAAATAAAAGGATTTTTGAGGAATAGATGCCAAATTCATCTGGAGATTAGTGTGCTTTGTTCCCCTGCTCCTATTGTACATGACATTGAAGCAGGAACTCCGAGATCAATCCCAAAATGTGGTTTGTTAGTGAGGTTGGACTGCTTACAGCATGTAGCATGCGAATCATGATTGAGAGAGGAAAAAGAAAAACACAGCCCACAGAATGTGGACACAGAAACTGTTTTTTCCTTACTATAAAAGTCAATCTCATTATTGCCATGACAGCTACTATTTTTTCTTTTGTTTTCCTGAACCAAATCATCAGAAAGATCATAATACTGACGTTTAACTGCAGGCAACTTTTTTTTTTTTTAAATGGAAAAAGAGTTCTTGTTAAAATGCAGGAACAATTTCTCACTTCAGCATCTAGATAATTAATACACGTGAGGTGCAGAGTTCTTCAGAAAAGCCAGGTCTGATAGTCAAAACAAAAGTCCTTTGTAGAGACTACATCAGAGTGTTATTAATAGTGTATACCAGGAGTTATGCCCACCTTTCCCAATAACATTAAAGGAGTGTTCCTAGCTCATGCACTGGGGCTAAAGTTCTGAAAATTAACAGAGTTAATTAACTGTGGCATAAATAAGGCAGTTTTAACCCTTGAACGTGTTCAATTAGTGAAGTCTCATGAATTAGGTTTGCAAAGTTGTTACATATATATATGCATAACTGCATATTCACTGTGAGAATGAGGGCAAGCAACACCGAACAATTGGCCAATCAGTTCAATCTGGAACTCCTAAAAATCTACAAATTAAGTGATAATTCAACTGTTATTGTTATTTCTTTTAATTGATGATTTTCTAAACATAAAATTTCAGAGCAAGGTTGGAACTCAGGTCAGTGTACCCCCAGTCATGCAAGATTTCTTCCAAATATATTTTTTAAAACTATTATTTAAATAAAGAAAAGCCTCAATGACAGGATTTAATCAGGAGAAACTATTCCACACTATAATATATATCTTATCACTGAGACTTTTTTTGTCCCCTACCACTAGGATTCTTTTTTTTCTTTTTCCCAAAAGGTGTTTTGGCTAGAATTTTTCAGTTCCACTTTTCACAGTTACGGTTCCCTTTTATCCAAGTCTGACTTCTTTGCCCTCCCTAGAATTTCCACGTAACAAATCCAAATCTGGTTCCAAAGCTTCATATGGAAAAGTGGGTGCAGAAAACAGGTGGATTCACAGTCCTGATGTGCAGCAACATGGATAAATGTTCTGAAATGAACATGAATTTTGTGCAAACAAGTAAAGAAAATAGAGGTATATTTACATTAACACTAAGGAATTGGCATGTTGATCTCTTTAACAAAGGAGAAAACTGAAGAGCAATGCCCTGCAGGTGCCATGTGTGCTCTCCTAACAGCTGTCCATTTAGACTCAGAGCCAGCTCACTTGTGAAAAGCTGCTGTTTCAATCAGTTCCCAATAAAAACCACAACACATCCTTTACGTGATGGGAGGCACAAGAAACATTCCCATATCCCAGTTAATTTCAACACAGGGATTTCTGCTTCCTACATCTAAATTGATCATCTCTTAGAAATGTTAAGATTACCACAGAGAAAATTGCACTTCATGTATTTTTTATGCAGTGATACATTTGCCAGCATGATATAGGACTGTTTTACAAGAGAGCAGGATTTAACTCCAGAGTAATGGGCCACATTACACTGCCAGCCTAAGAGAGAGACAGTGCTGTGACATGTCACAAAGTGTAGTGCATGATTGTCTTGGGCTGACTTTATGATGTGTATCCCCTATCGCCTGCTCTATGCCCAGACATGATTCCTGTGCCTTTCTGTGTCTTTAAAACTGGGTGCGAGAGAAAGAAAAAAAACCAGACGAACTTTCCAAAACAGTTTTGCTCCAAGGACATTCACTCCTCTGCGTTCCTGCTGCTGCAGAGCAGAGCAAGCACCTTCCTGCTTTTCCCGGCTCTTGGCTCCTTTTCTCAGAGGAGAGAGATGGAGAGTTCAACTCCTTTGTTTCCCTGGGACTTTGGGTTTTTCTCCTTCTCTTCTGGACCGTTCAGAACACCAGAACATCAGAACCTCACTGGGAGGCCTCACACCTCGGCCTGGAGGGGCCCGAGCCGACCCAGCTCCGAAGAGAGAGGGGGAGAGAGAGAGCCCACACCCACGGAAAGGACTCTAAAATCTTCCCAGGTTTTCTCTCCACAGCGAGAGGTTTTATTATTTAGCATTATTCTTTTCCCGTGTGTTTGTTAAATAAATAGTTTTTCTTCCTTTCACTTTCCTTCGAGGAATTTTTTTCCTAACCTGGTAGGGGAGGGTTGGCTGTAACCTGCCTTCTATAGAGGAGACGTTCCTCCCAGAGCATTCCTCCGAAAATTTGTCTCAAACCAGGACAGTGATGATTCTTATTCCTTTTCCCAACCTGAAGCCTACATTAAAAGGAATAACCAGAAATAAGAAGACTGTACTTAGCAATATATAATATATTTCAAAGCAAGTTATTTCAGATACTTTCAATCTAATATGTTCTTCTCTCTGAGCATCAACTCAGATGTTCAGCACTATGTCAAAGATTATTTATGCTGAAGCAGAAGACAACTCGAAGTACCTCATAAATAATTTTTGAATGACAAGATCCTGAATTCAATCTATTGATACAATAACACACTACAGATGCAGTCTCAAAGAGATTAAATGTGATTTATGTCTCACCTGGAATAAATTTAAAAATTTGTTACAGTGTATTAATTTAGTACTTCAGCCAATTAAAGCAGGAATCACTGTACAAAACAAGGAGGAGGAATAATTTCAATAGATACAGGATACAATCTGAAGTGCCATGAAGCAGTGAAAAACTTCTTGCGTGTCCATAATTAGGACCACCAACAGGAGAAACACACGGGATGCAAGTTAGGAACTTACAGAGCAACTAATATATTAATACATTCTCATACAGGAACTAATCAGATACACAAATAAAACAGGTAAAATTTGTGAAGATCAGACCATAGACAACACACTTATTTACCAAGAACAACAAAAACTGTTTAGAAGACAATGCACTAATAAATACACAACCATGGGGATGCTCTGACTTAGGACATCTGGCTGTTGTTTTTAAGAGATAAGATGCAGTCCTGTAAATCCATCACAATACTTGAATGCAACCACCAGCAGGAGCAAGGGATTCAGAACATGACCCAGTATTGAAAAATAGCCTTGTAAATCTACAGAATGCTTTTATCATCTTTTCACATATTGGCATGATGTACAGGACTGTAGTGTTATGCATAGATTTAAAACCCTTTTCAGTGTCACTCAGAGGTCCTTCTCACTGGCTCTGAGGTATTTCACCAATTCTGTCTTGAAGAGCTGTACAGAAAACAACCTTGAAATCAACTTGTACCTGCCTTTCTACTGTCGGAGGAATTCACAAAACAATATTAGAGCATCAAAAAACCTAAAGACCACCCCCATTTTACAACCCTGCAACTTCCCCCTTCTCCTCGAGACCCCCTCAATGTTTGATGGCATATACAATTACAAGATCAGACAAGACCCATGAAGGATTCATAAAATGAATGTAACGTGTCTTACGTAGCAGTATGAAGCCATTCAGTAAAAGCAGATGTATCAACAACATAAATGCAGCTGTTTGAAAAAATAAGACAGATTTTTCTCGTTCCTGACCTGTAAGCTTTACCTGCCAAAAGACAAGACTTTGCAAAGCACCAGAGGAACTAAAGGACGCTGCTGACCAAGAGAGTGGCAAAAGGAAAGGACAGATAGAAGCTTCCAAGTCATGAGCATGAACAAGACTGCAAGTGGGAAAACTAGAGGATCAGTTGACTTGTCTCAAAACTAAGATAAAGCTGTGACTAGCGCAGCATCACAGATACACATTAAAGACCCCTTAACACAACTTTTCTTCATTAATAAGATCCAGGCCAATCTCAGCAAAAGTTTTTTTTGTTAATGCAACTTTGATTCAAAGCAATTGGAAAAAACACTGTGGTTTCTAGAGCTATTTAGTCTAACCAAATGTGGGCAGATCCTGCTGATAATAGAATGATTTAACTGAAATGAATTTCTATAATCAAAAATAAACTAGGCTAGAGAGCTCCAGACCAGTCTGAATGAAAGAAAACTTTAAAAACATCAATTATTTGTTGCAGCATAGTTAAATATTAATGCATCCTCTTTATACTCCTTCCAGTCAATCACTTTAAAAATGTCAAAAGATGGGGCGAGAGAGGAAATAAAGTGTAATGTCTGGCTAACTTCCCCTCTGTGTCATATCCAAACACTGAAAAGGCCCAAATAATTTACACAGATGTAAGAGGACAAAACCTGACCTTCAGAAATGCATAGCAAAATCCAGGTTTAGGCCAGACTTCAGCCCCTTTGTGCTGTCCTGCTGCAGCAAGTCTTAAGGACAGCTGCTTAATTCCACTCAATGGCACAAAGAGAAACAGCCACCTTTCCACCACCCCACAGGAATCACAGGGGAAGTAAACAAAAGCAATAATAGAAACCAACAGACCTCTCCTGGCACACAGGTGAAACCTCTCCTCACAGCTCCACCTCCTGCACCGCACCGCGCTGCACTGCTGCAGCTGAAAGTCCTGAAAGAAGATGGGAACACCCCTCCCCAGCTGAAACCTATCCAGCTTGACCTGCAAAGTCACCTGGTTGCTGTCTTGTAAACATCTTAGACATTTTTTCCTGTGTTCATATTAGGGTATTTCACCCTTTCCCCCATCTTCCTAACTGAAGCTGATGCACCCCTGGAGTTCCCAAGAGAGGGAGAAGATTGAGCAGAAGGGTTTAAGGAGGTCAGTGTAGGACGGTACTCTCTCCAGTATTGATCTGCTAGGAGGTATCACACCACTCCTACACTTCAGAAACCCTGACAGCTTCCCAGAGATGTTTGTAATCTGGTCAGCCTACTTCAGCTTGCTGGTTACATCACATTTGCAGGAGACAGCATCTTCAAAGCATTCCTTACCCTGTGAGCTATTTGGCAAAAGGAGAATGATGACAACTCTTCTTCCTCTGGCTAGTCCGAGAAACCTCTGTTTCCTTTGCTCTTTAGATGTTCTGACCAAAATAATAATGGAAAAAAGTATATTTGAATTGTTCCAATGCTCTTTTCTTTCACCTGCAATATCTGGGTAAAATCTAAAGTCTATGAAGACATTTCAAGGCGTTTTCAAATATATGTTTTGTCATACACAATATCTTCTAAATACAAGTATTGCACAGATTAGCCTGTACTTTCCTAGTTTTTGTGTTCAGGACTGTGTGTTCCAGCAATGTTCCCAACAACAGCCAGCGCCCCTGAAATCCTTCCACATGTGGAGCAGCCAGCTTGTCCTTCCACAGTCAAGTCATAGGAAAGAAGGCAGGAGTGACACGAACTTTTTACTACCCCAGCCATCTCTTGCTTTCACCAAATTCTCTGTATGTACTTCTGAGAGGTATATGTAGATAGCAGGCACCTCAAGCTAATTCACAGGCCATCCTTTTTCCTTAGCCAAGAAAAATGCTTCAGTTCCAGCTTTCCATTTGTCTTTGGCCACTGGGACAAGCTGCAATTTTGTTCCACAAAGCATTCAGAAGTTGCCTGCAGCAAACAGTCAGGGATGCCGCTGGAATGGAGACTAAAGTACAACATAACCGGATTTTTATTGCACTTTGCCTCCATCTGCTGCCTTCAGCAGTGTTGTCCTCACATAAACCACTGCCTACCTCGTCATTTTCTGCCTCACAAAGTCAAAGGGGGAAACATCTCCCTGATTTAGGTCTCTGGCTGCAGAAGCATCGCCAGGACTCAACCGATGGTCTAGAATAAAAGAAAAGATTATTAACAAGGTTTGCAGAAACACAAAATAATGTAAAAAGAAAGGAAGAAATGGATACTAAAGACGTTCCATTTTTCCACCTTGTGCAGTAATTATGCTTAGATTAGACCATTGAAACATCACCTGCAGGGCAGTGGAGAAACTACTCTCTTTTGTCACAGACTGAAGTTTCTTATGGTAGCCTACATATTCAGTTTTCTAGGGCCATTTACAAGCAATAAACATCTCCTTACCGTGAAGGATCTTCTGACATAAAAATTACATTTGCTGAGTCTCCACTAACACTGAGAGTGACTCTGCCTTCTGGATCACACTGAAATTGCAAATTCCTTCAGTTTAAAACACTGTAACAGTAAAGCAGGGCACATTGTTCCTCAAGGGTCATTTCTGCAAAATGACAAGTTTTTTTCCCAAACATACAAATGCTTGAGCAATACTTTCATATTGAACAGTGAGGACAAGCTAGGCTCTTACAGACACGCAACTGCTCACTAAGAAAGGAGACATCATCTTCTTCCTATATTTCCAATGTCATCTATCATCCTTAATGGTTTCCCCAAAACCATTTTTGTGCAGACATTGCCATTAATAATAAGTGTCCTCCTAGCCCAGTTTACAAGAATGCAAAATTATTTAACTACAGATCATTATTATTAATATAGAACACCATGTAGGTGAATAAAATTTGAGCTGAGCTGAGCTTTCTTTGGGCTTTCCATCTTCTCAGTGACATTTTGCCTGAACCAGACAAAGAAGCTTTTTATATTGCCTCCTCTTCTACTTTGAGGAGAAAATATAGGTAGCATTCACATAATGTTATGCTGTCTCATAACAGATTTTTAACAGTACATTTTGCAGGACATTTTATTCTTTTATAATTTGATGTTGCAGCCAGTTGTACTTTTTTTTTCTGAAATCTTGATTGTGTTGATTATAATGAAAAAGACTTCCTTTGGGGATTTTGACTTTTTTTGTTAATTTAGTCTAAATTGTTCAAGCCATTTATTTTACACTCTTTGCAAATAACATAACAATAGTAAAGCTTTCTCAGCTAGAGATGCCAATGTTTTTCCAATACAGAGTCCTTGACTCAGGATAAACATGACTTAGTAAAAAACCAAAACATCAGTGTGTTATCCACACCATTCTCATTCCAAACCCAAAACGCAGCACTGTAACAGCTACTGAAAGGAAAACAACTCTACCCCAGCTGAAACCAGGACACTGCCACAAGTCTTCAGATCAATTTTTCTTTCTCGTAACCACACTGTCATTTTCAAGGTGTTTTTTCTCTTCTGCTCTAAAGAAGATCCTAACAAGCAACAGTGAAAACTGAGTATGGATTAAATAGCTCCCTTTTATGATATGACTATCCATAAAACTATCCGGTAATTTGTTTTTACATCATACATGTTTTTAGCAGTATCTGATCCTGAAGAATGTTGGAGTAGAAACAAGAAATTCCCTGGTTTCTGGAACAGCAGGAAAAGGAACATGTAGCCTTAATGTTGCTCCCTGGAAAGCACAGGTATAAATCACTCCTTGACACAGAAAAGTGAGGAAACTCCTTGGCATTCTAGACACAAGACTGATTATGAAATAGATCTAATCATTAGAGGTTAACTGTAAAATCATAGGGGTAAAAAACCAACAGCATGATTTTCAAGTGGACAGCATGAGATAGATGAGGTATTAAAACAAAATCCATAGCTAAACAATTCTTAAGAGGTTTTGTTGCTCGGAAGGCAGGTGGGTTGTTATAGAATACAAGACACCAATTCTGGAATATGGATATTTTTGACAGTGAAACTGGAACAGACCCAATTAGAAATAGTTAGCTGGGGGTTTTTTAATAGAAAAATCCAGAAGTATTGACACACACTTCAAATGTCATCGATGTAATTTTTAAAAGAAGGTAACATTGTTGATAGATACAGCTCTTCACAAGTTCTAGTAGGAAATACCAGCACGATTTTGCTTTAAACTAATCCTTCAAAAATAAGCTGGAAATGTGACAGATGCAATTTCACAGTGATTTGATAAAAATCATAAACATTTAACTATTTTATGATTTGTGTTTTCTTGTGCACAAGTCCATTTTCAAGGCAGGGGGAAAAAGGTATTAAGACAGCTGTCATATTTAAATGGCCTCAAAATTATTGTCAGTTATGACTTTAGGTCAGCTTTCCTCCTTCTGCATGTACAAAACTATATTTTTTACCTGGCTTTGCCACCAAATACATTCTTTCTACAGGAACTACTGGAGTGTTCAGAGGATCAAAGCTACTCCTAAATGTCTGTGATCCTGCAAATCTGATGTTTGTACATTTTACTTTAGGGGCATGAGTTGTGACCTAAAGAATATAAAGAGGGATGATGTACTCCAAATTAAATGTATTTATAGTAATGTATGTCCTTAAAGATTTCTACGTAATAGGTTTTAATGGACGTATTTTGGGAGAAAGGAATGAAAAAACATAGAAAAGTATCATAAATTACTTAAATACACTGATTTATTCTTTCTAGTCAAGTCTCTTCTTGTATAGCCTTTCCTCACATTTAAGTAAGTTTGTGATACTGAACACAAAAGAATTTGTTTGCATATTTAAGTGCATTTGTTGCTAACTGTGCCTTTACTTCGACTTTATCTTTTTGATAAACAAAATAAATAAAATAATCATGTCATTTCATTCATCTGAGCTAAAATATTTCGCAGCAAGTTAAATACAGTAGAAATAGATCAAAAAGACAGCTTTCATATAAAATCCAGAGTTTTATTCCTCTTTTGATAATATATCTAAGTGTAAAAGCCTCCAGATCCCCAAGACTTAACTGAAATTAGACAGCATTTTAAAAAGGACAACAATTTGGAAGGAAATTGTCTTGTTGCAGTTGTTTGAATCTCAAGCCCGAAACCTCTAACCCTGAAAATCATAAGGAATTTGGCAGGTATTTTTGACGTTGGAATTAGAAATCTTGTTCCCATCTGAAACACACAGGTTCAAGGTCTTGAAGTTCCAAAGAATACTGTCAGGAAGATAATACTTGAAAGGCTTCTAGTAATGAATGAGATTACCAATTATTTCACCTAACTTCCTTAAAAGTTATATTAAAAGATGAAAAGTACTGTCTCCCAGGTAACAAGGATTGCAGTAGGTGAGGTGGGACATTCCACTGAGAGGCATTAAACCAAGTTCTGTGTCTTCCTTTTAAGTCTGAGGCTTATCAAAGCCCAGAATTCTCCAGAAACCTCTTTCTCACTTTCTGACTCTCTAAACCCCCATTCCTGGGGAGCATGGCACAGCCATCTCCTCCTAGAACTCTCAGTGACTTTGTAACTTCACCGTCCTAAGTTATACAGTGACATAAAAATACATATTTGGCCAGATATTCCATAGCACAGGTTTTTTTTCCTTCTTCTTCAAAAGCATCAGATGTGGAATACTGCCAGAGATGAGACACTGGATCAGGTGAATCTGATTCCCTGAGATGAATTTTCTTAGGTACATCTCTAGTCTCACTTTCTGTTTCAGAAAAAAATACTGGGTGCTGGTCTTCCCAAAGCTCTCAGTATTTAACTGCCTCGTTATAATATTGCACCAAGATGAAACCACTTCAGAGAAGCCAAAGCAAAGTCATAGCCAGAGAATGTCATGCAGGCCAGTCATGTACAGAAGAAGATGTAGAGCCTGTCAAAGCACTCACACCTCCAAAAACTGGGACTGCGTTTAATGGGAGGAATTTCAAAACCGCTTCCTGAATAAGTTAGAGACAATTTCCTTCCTGAGAGAGAATTGAGAGGAGACTGAATGTGCACGATGCATCTAAACGACCTTCAGAAAAAAATATTGGCTATGATCTCCACCAGGAAGGGCTCTTTTCTGAGATAATTGCTGACTACCTACACCAATTTGTTCAAATGAAAGAGAGAGTGTACAGTTTTTATGTTGGTACAAAATACCTTACATTTTCTTACATTCCTCAGCCTACATTTTTAAAAAATCATTACCTGTATTGTCTCTTTCAAATGTACTGTTTGCACATTACTTTATCACAGTTTGAGTTAAAGATGATAAAGATAAAGATAAAGATAAAGATAAAGATAAAGATAAAGATAAAGATAAAGATAATAACAAACCAAACCATTTATTCTTCAGCCTGTGGTATGGCAGGTGTGAAACCGGGTGAAGTTGGATCTATTACCAAGTGTTCATTTCCCCTCCACATCATTCCAGGCTGTTCAAAAGCTAGTAGGCTCCAACAAAATAACATCTGTACTGCCTGATTTTAGAGTTGGTATCCCAAGAATCACATGCAGAAAAAGAATTTTCCAGTGGCCTGCATCAGCCAAGAAAGGTTATGAGCACATGGCAAGGATGTAAAGCACACTTGATCTTACAGACTCAAATGAAAACATATCAGTTGAATTCTTGGAACCAGGACGATCACTAAGTTTGATGCCATAAAACCATTTGCCCCTCTCCTCCCCCCCACCTCCCCTCCCCACCCCAGATTGGACTGTGAAAGGCTGTGGGAAAAGTTCTTTTGCCTCACAGATCACTGAGGAATATAGTGCTCACTTGGGTTTCTGTCACTACAGGAGCCTCAAATACTGCTTTTTTTCTGTCTTGAATTAATCTCCCACTTGGTCTGAAGTTCTTTATATTAAGTGCTTGGGCTTGAAAAGGGATATTTGAGCGAAGTGCATCTCCTGTGATAAACCAGAGATATGGCAAATGTATTTCAAAATTTCCTTCTAAGCGGGGACTTCTTGAAATCCAATCTGCTCACTATGAATCCACGAGGCTGTACTGAGCAATGTCTCTTCATCTTCATCTTTCAGGTTCCTGCCAACTCGTGATCCTACCTCCATTCACACATTGCATGTACCCAGTATCCCTGTTGGATACTCTGAGATGGCAGAGCGCCAGACAAATAGCTTGAGGTGTTACTGCTGCAGGTAGCGAGAATTCACGGCCACCAATTGTTTGGCAATAAGAACGGTCTCATTTGGGAATGCAGCCTATGTGACAGCACTCGCCATGAACGCATCTTGTTTTTCAACTTGTCTTGAAACATTGTGCATAATGCTGCACAGTTAAAAAAAGAAGCTGTCTTGATGAAATACTGCTAACTTACAAAAACCGCAACAAACTAATGGACTTGCTTTCCCAGAGTATTTGACAATGGAACAATTTCTGTGGAATTGATTTCTTAGATAGGGTGGATGCTTTCCATTTCCTCAAAAACCCTAATGGCTTAATGGTTTAAGCATTATTCATTCCTTTCTGGATTGGGCTGGTAACAGCCGAGTAATGTGAGATCCATTAAGATTCTCCAAAAAAAATCCTGGATTGTGCATTGTTTGAACTCTTAATTATGAATTCATTTGGGCTGAATAATATCCATGATATGCTTGGAGATTTTGATGTGGAAAATCCCATTAATAAAGAACAACATCTGAGACCTAGAAATATGCAGAGAGCTTTTTTTGCAATCCCCAGAGTATGGAAAGCCTTGAACGCTTCCCAAAGAGGGTGATGCACGTCTACTCTGTCTCCTAAAAACACTTCCTCTTTCAGATTTACAGTCACTAAGAACACAAAGCAATTTTGATCAAAAGAAGCAGCAGCAGCTGTAAGGGAAAAGTGTTCATTTCTGGTTGCCTCATCTGGACTAGAAGGGGGTAGTAGAACAATTTTATTACACCAGATGCAGTGGAGGGCTTTATTTCATTTAATCTGGAGAACGGAGGAATTTGTCACATAGAGAAAAAGAAAATAATCTCGCTCTTCTTGCCACCACCCAGGCATGATGGTTACTGGCTGAGTTCACAGAAGACGCTGGAGTTTATGATGACTATTTACTAACTTTCTCCTGCATGACTGTCCTAAGAGAGCTGGTATTTTGCTATACTCCAGAGACATCTTCTGTTGAAAAGTTATTTTTGTTTGGTATTTGCTGGAGAGCATTTGTTTTGGGAATGTGAGCTTCTGGGATTTGTGGTAGGCTCAACGTTTCAACTGTACACCATAGAATACTATTTTTTCCTTAGAACAGACTTAATGTTTAAGTTGGAATTCATTAACACTTAGAACCTTCTGTATGCTGAAGCCTTTCTTGACCGGCCACGTGCACTGATAACGAACAACAGGCACAGATTTGGGGGTCTGGCAGGTTTTTTTAATTCTGTAATCTTTCAGCAATAGAATTTGAACAATGCCATTTATTTGGTTGAGTTTAGTTTTGAGGGTTGTATATTCTGTAATTATATTTACACCATTAATTCAATATTATGGCTCTGGGTGAAGTGTTTTTTGAGCAGCAACTTTGATAAATAATAAATAATAATTTTTTTTTTGATGGATAGATTTTAAATACCACTGTTTCTGACATGTTATTATATTGCAGCTTCTCAGGACAAAGGGTAATATTTATACAAAATGGAAAGCAGGGGAGAATCAAGCCTGGTACTTACCAATGAAGGAAGGCCAGGAAAAGGTATTAAGCCCATTCTCTAAAATACAGAAAAGGAAAAGCAAAAAATTATTAATTCCTTTTCCTCTAAAAGCAGAATGATAAGCTATAATTTGTTTTCAATGGGCTGGCAAGGTCATTAACATATATTTGCCAACAGTGCAGCCAGGAGCTTGGGGTTCATATCATGTCCTTTCAGGTAGAGTGTCCAATGTCTTGATACCAGGCTGTGTCCATTCCAAGCTATGAGAGAGGACCCAGGGGGTAAGCATGGCACAGATAGATACAAAAAAGCAGTTGCGTGTCTCCAGTCTAACAGTACACAGACCAGAAGTACCAGACAAATCAAACCTTCTAAACATGGTTGACCATATACCAGATATCTGATATCTTTCTGGAAAAAAAATCAGGCTTTATGATGATGATGATGAGAGTGTAATGAATGACCTTAAATGTTGTGCAGGAAGTAATTACACAACACTGAGTGAAAAGAAGAAATATTTTTGCAGACAGGTTTTCTGGAAGCCAGACCCTTGACTGAATTCAGCTCTGTCACCCATCAGTCAAAACTCTCTCACTACTCAGTATGTTTCTAGTACGCATTTCTCCTGGTGACTTGGCTATAGGACTAGAAACTTGTGACAGAAATGACCAGTAGAGCATAGGTAAAAATCTCTTTGACATACAAAAGAATAGACCCTCCCACAAAACATGGTTAAACCTAATTCTTTCTAACACCATTTTGTATCTCAATTTGCAAGAATAATCCAGTAATGCACTATTATTTCAGAGCTGAATCCTCTTTGTTATTATGGCTGATGTCATAGGAGTCACTTCCTTTTTTGGTATCTTTACAGCACTTACAGTCTGCCCAGTTTCCTTACTTTCCAAGTCCACAGAGGTGAAGCATGACAAAGGGGCTTTGTAAAAACTCAGGACAGCTCCAGGATGGACATTTGATGGACAATCCCGTCAGTGCTTTTGTCATCGACTCTGCTTGCAAATTATTTTTTTAGACCCAGAAACTCAAACCTTCTCTCTTTGCCCTTTTTCACAGAGATGTCTAATTTCATTCCATTAGGGCTTCTCTATTAGCATTTACTTCATCCCACCAGAACATCTTTATTAAAAAGATGGGAGGGGATTATCAAGCACTGGGCAGCAGTGACTACTTTCTTTTCAAAGAACTGGAAACTTGCTTGTGAAAATGCTTGTGAAATATGCACTCATGGTACACAGTGTCCTGTGCTTGAGGAATTGCATCTACCTTCTCCATTAACTGCACAGAGAGCCAAAGCCCATCAGGTCTGCATTATTAATGCTGCAAATCATGCATTAGGGCCCTAAATATCTGAGCTGCCTAACTCTGTTTTAGTCACTAGAGTAGGCTGCCAAAATCCTTGTGCTCTGATAAACAGGGTAAAATGAAGTCATGATGTTGCTAGATTGAACAGAAAAGTTAGCAGCGTGCTCCTGAAAGCCTTTTCTGCTTGGCACGGGAGAACTGATCACCTTTCCTGAAGGAAAAAAAAAAAAAAAAGATAAAGAGCATCAAAACAAGCATACTGTAATTCAGTAATACCACTGGCTTTTGTGTAAAAAGCAACAACTACTATTGCTCATCCATAACTTTGTTATTTCCTTGTGCGGATTTCCATCACATCCATGGAAATTTTGTTATAATTTAATGTATTTGTTAGGTACGCAGTTCCCTATGCTGGGAAGGGCTTCCTGCTACGAACAGGACATTGAGAATAGTAATCACATCCTTTCCTGGATCATAGACATTCTAAGTGAATAAAAGTCCTTATACCCAATCTAACTTTACCGATGCCAAAACTTCCTTTCTTCTTATTATTTATTCCCCATCTCTCCCGTTTCGTGAGCCACTTGAAGACACTGATGGTACCGGGGCACGTTCCCCGGCGCGGGCAGAGCCTCTGGCGCAAATCCGCGCTGGATCTGGGAAAAGGGCGAATTCCAGGGGCTCGGGCGCCATCTGCTGCGGCCGCGGAGCAACGCGCGCCCTGGAGCCAGGAGAGGGGCATCGGTCAGGGGCGAAACACGGGAATATGGGCATGGAGTCGGAAAAAATAACCTTCTGTGGCCTGCACAACTCTAATTATTTTTTTCCTTCCAGGAACAAAGCGACAAAGCAAAAGTATTCAAACAATGACCATCAGGGTCATGAATGAACAGAGTACCTTCAAGACAAAAAAAATTAGCAATCTCTTCAACTGAGACAATTGAAATTATTCCAGGCTGGGGATGCATTTGGTTCCCACTTCCATTTCTGCTGAGAACCTGAACGAAGGAATGAAGCCGCTGAAGAAGACTCATTACAGAGTCAGAAAAACTAATGCTTTTGGGCCTCAGTGAAAAGGAGAGGAGTTACAGAGAACCAGTTTAAACAGAGAAACGTCAGAGAGAAGGTTAGTTCAAACTAGTGACAAGAAGAGGTGCATTGCCTTGGGAGAACTCTACTTAGAAGAGGGTCTCCTGAGGTTGTGATGTGCAAGTTCCCATTTCTCTAATTAGGCATATCATCCACGGAGAGAAAAGTGAAACTGATTGATGTTAGAGAGAATACGAGGTAGACTGGAATGGGATTTCCAGGGCTTCTACAAGCAGAAGAAAGCAGCTGATGATAAATTTTTTTAAGCACGCAGATAAAGATGGAAGAGACTCAGACTCATTCTGAATGGGCTGTCTGACATGCTCATAACTCTTTAATCTCCGGTAAACAGGCCTGAGCACAGGCACTGACTCATCACTGCTTCCCACTCAGAGAGTCAGCATTCTGTCCCTTTGCTTCATGTTTACACCTCGGATACTCTCCTGAGAGTGGAGGAATCCCATGCACCTTCCAGTCCCCTGCCGGTGGATAAATTTCATTCTGCCAAGGAAATTTGCCTTATATCCTATGCATGTAGAAGCAGCTTCTACAGCTGCCTCAGAAAGAGTTGTTTGTCCTGCTCCTTAGGCTCTGAGGAAAATACTTGTTTGTCTGACTAGGTTTTCCCAAGCCCCAAAAGATCCATTAGCAATCCTCAGGGGGTGAGCAGCAGTGGCCCTGGTTAATGATATCAGAGCCGAGGAACAGGCTGTCCTACCTGCTGGGGAGCTCATCCAGCAAACCACTCATGGCTCCCACAGATGTTAAAGCTTTACAGCCGCATTTGTTCTGCCCTCCCAGCAGCAAGCTCACACAGCGCGGGAGTCTGGAGAGCCGTGGGGGACCGATACATTAGCAGTGCAGAGGATACAATAAGGAATGTCCAAAGGATTGCTACTGTGCCATTCAGGGGCATGCTCAGGCCACCCTTCCACACCCTCCCCGGCTTCATGGCTGCGCAGCAAGGGAAGAAACCAACCAAAGAAACGCAGTTGGCCCTCCAGCTGCGTGCTTCTTTTTGATGCATTTAATCAAGGGACTGAATTGCTGGTTTTCAGCACTGATGGTGTTTTATGTTTCTGAAAATATATTTTAAACAATTGCAAAGTGAGCTCTCGGTACGTCTGAGTCTGGCTTGTGTTATTTCACACAACTTCACATTTAAAAGCCTCACAAGATAGGTAGGTGGGAGAAGGTCTCAAAACATACCCTGGTTTGCAGTTGCAGGAAAAGAAGGTTCACAATTTCTAATGATATTTGAGTCGTTTGTTTCAGGTGGATTTATATCTTCTTTGCAATTCACTTTCCATGGATACCTTAGTAAAAACTTTAATGACAGACAAAGACACCAAAACAAAGATTGATAGAAAAGGAGTACAGAAAGTGTGCCTAATGTATTTTAAAGTGTCTGTCCCAAATGTCAGTGCTGAAAAAAAATACTTTAAATCTCAGTCTGAATACCACTGAAGTCTATGGAGATCATTATGAAGGGTCTAAAATCAAGCTAAAGGGATATCATAATCCGTGCTGTTATTAATTTGTATCACAGTAACACTTAGGAGCCTCATTTGTCATCAACAAACTTTTTCGAGTAAGGGATCCTACACAAATAAAAAAAAAATGACCCCCATATTAATGACAAATAATCTCTGCTTGAAGTATATGTTGAATACTCGCTACAAATTGCTTCTGAACAAGTTACAAGGCAAACTACTCTGCAGACACTGTTTGGTGAATAATGCTGAACAACGAATAAATTCCAGAAAATTGCAAGCAGAAATGCACAGCACAAACCAGATAATTTTTTCCTCATGCTTTGTTCATCCATCTCTCCTCAGCAGGTAATTCTGGGCCAGGTTGCCATGGGTGGTGTTGATTTATTTGATTAATAAATGTCTGTTCACTTACTAAGCAACCACTGGAATAAAGTTTCCCTGCAATAAAAGTATTTTATATATTATGGTAAATTAAATTGAGTCTTTTAATGTCTCAGGCAGCAATGTATTTTTAGAAATCATGTTACCATCACATAATTTTAATGTAACTAGATCCATCTTCAAATAATTTCCAAAATAAAATGAGATAGAACTATAATGGGCTACACCTGGTAAGAGAAAAATTCTTCTCTTCCTTCCATACTAGGACAGTACCTTCAGAGCTTCAGGCAGGACACAGGGCATAGTCCATATCAGCTAAGCACGGTACAGAAGTCGAGCCATAAATCCAGTGCAGTAGGATGTTTTATCATCAAAAGCACTTGCAGCACTTACTGTCCACCACACCAAACTTTAGAAAAGTCACCTCAAAATCTTCTACTTTCCAGTGTCCTTTCCATAAAAATACAGTGGTATATCACAGACTAGAGATAAAAAACACATCAACATTTTAAAACCAAAACATTTTAGAGGAAGAAAGTTGTATTGAAACTAATTTGCTTCACATTTTACACATACAATACAAAACAGAGTTTTTACAACAACATATGGAAAGTATCTAAATCAGTAAGACAATGACTTTCATAAATCACTCCAGGTTCCAACTTTAAATTATGTCATGTTCCCTCTCTCAAGGGATATTCGCTGCATCTCATACAAACTCGTGGTTATGTGTGCACAGTATTCCTAACTTTATAGGGAATGATGTCATAACAACACATAGAGTATATGTAAAATGAAGAGTAAACACAGTCTTACATGACCCTGACCTGATGAACCCACACACTCCCCATCACTTCCCTTTGGCTTAAGGGATGTTTTTTTCCTTTTTACATGATTTATTAAATGGATTCACCAAAACTTTGGGGGATTCCTCTTTAGACTTTATGTTTGCAGCAGCGCATTGTGGGTTGCAGTGGCCAAGAATAATGTGGGACAGAAATCCCATTCCCCTAACCTCAGGTACATAAAGGCCTCAGGCTCACACAAGACAAAGTACAATTGCCAATGAATACAATGAAGATTTATGGGATTTTGATCAAAAGCCTGTTAAAATTCAGTTAAGACAGCTGCTTGTGGCTAGTCTTACCTTTCCTTCATGTCACAGACAGGTTTACTGGACAAACTCAATTTTTAGTATCGGCCTTTCATTTCGTCTTCAAAAGCTACAACCGTGTATATTTCTCTCCTAAAAATAATGTAAAAAGATAGTACATGACAAGTAAATGCTCCAATTTCATCTCCTGTTTTCAATAAATACCTACCTGTTCATCCTGTTTGTATGGTCTCAAATGACCATCTCAAAATAACAGAACTTTGCCCAGTGATTTTAGATAAGAAAAATATAGTTTTAATATATTTCTATCAAGTCATTCTTTGGTGAACTTTTAGTGAAGGCAAGATACAACATAAGCAGAAATTTACTGTGCTGGCATTGAACATACATATATTTGAATGTTACATGATTTCAGTATTTTTATTGTTGAACATGTCACAAGAATATAATCCTTTGAAAGGATGCTTGACCTACTACTACTACTACTACAACTACTACAACTACTACTACTACTACTGCTACTACTTTAGTCATCTGTGAACTAACTGAACTTGTTCTGGAATACTGTCACATGATAAACACACAACCTTAAAACTCAGCTCACATGAGGATCACAGTAGAAATCACACGTCCATCTGTATAGATCAGCTGAATGTGGTAAAATAAACATCCTTTCTCCATCTCTCTAACAAGAGATTTATGAATTAATGGTGTCACTGATTTGCTTCAACATTTAAATCTGCATGGTTCAGACCTCCTTTGACCCTAGCAAACACAGATTGTTTAAAGCGATCAGAACAAACTGCAGAAAGTTTCCACATGACCATTTTTACTAAAATGTTAGTTGTTTATTTCCAGTGATCTGGATTTGAATCCAGTTTTAATTTGAAATTATTACATAGCCGCCAGAATTTAAAGAGAAAGAAATGAGCTGCCAGTCTGCAGTCTAGAGATTGTTCTGGTTTCTGACCTGAGACCAGAGACTCTCATAAAATAGCATTTGTCCTCCTTTTCAAATCCCAGCCAAAGTTAAGAACGTCAAAGCTCAGAAAGAAAAAATGACAATATTCAGCTTTAAATTAAGATGAAGTTTGGATATACAGTATATAGGCAAAGCACAGCCACACTGCAATAAATGCAAATTAATAAACCACAAATACATAGTGCAGGTAGCTGCAAAGAGAAAGAAAAAAATACCAGTGCTATTTCCTAAGCAAGATATGGCATATTTTACTTTACTGGCAGTAAAAAACGCAGGTTCCTCCAAGTGTGACATTACCTGTCTCATATTTTAGTAAGTACAGATCAGCTTTCTGGAAGTAACCAACAGCTTCAGTGGAAATTTCATGCCATCTCCCAACAGGAGTACACAGGTGAGTGGACAAACACTCAGTGGATGCAAAACCAGCCACTTGGCAATAAAAATTCTTGTTCATGCAGGTGCATATAAATGATGTTCTGAAGCACAGCTTTGAAATTCGTGCTACAGATCTGCCTCTCTGGTTTTTGCATGTAGAGGCAAATTTAATTCCTTGGATAACTTCCTTTGCCCTCATTAAACTCTGTCAGCTTACACCATAAAGAATGAGGTAAGGAAAAATTGTCCCCTTTTTAACGTAACACAGGTGAATTTTCCTATATATAATATCACTCAACTAAATATATAAACTGATTAAGTAGCTGAAATGTAGGTGTTGGCTTTACGTTGCTAAAGGGGACATATATGAGAAACAACATATTAATTTTTTTATTGCACCTAAATTAATGGAACTGGAAGATTCTCATTTAAGTCATGACTAAATAAAATTGCTCTGCTTTTCTGATGTCTGTTTCCTTCCCTTCATTGAGACTAGCCACATGAATGCTGCCAAATTTATCATTTCTTCTGGGAATGTCTCATTTGCATCCTTTACTGCTGATGCAGGTGCCAGAACAACTGGATGAAGACTTTCTCCACCAGCTCCTCGACTGCAGCCACCAAGTTCCCTGAGCAACGTCACTTCCTCCCCTAAAGTGGAGGGGCCAGAAAAATTCCTGGATGTAACAACTGCAAAACCCCTTTCCAACACTTTATAAGGAGGTCATGCCAGTAATTCCATGGTCAGAAGGTAAGAGTTTCCTTTAAACCACAACCCCAGCACTGGATTCCTGTAACAGAGGGAAGAAAAGGTGCCTTTCCATTTAAAACATCTCTTGTCTAGACTGTACCAGAAGATGATATTTATCACAAAACAAATCAGACAAACAATTTTTTAACTCTAAGACACTGAAAAATCTGAAAGTTTGGAGTTGGGGGGATGCTGTTTGAAAGTTATACTCTCTCTCCTCTTTCCTATTCAAAGGCTAAATAATTCAGAGATTAAAAAATTCCTATGCAAATAAGCCGTCAGTGGGCACAAAGGGCTATTTCCAACAAAATTAATAATTTGGATATGTGTGAAATGTATTCAAGAGGTTTCCTGACACAACTGGTGAAATTTACAGTCTTTGCCATGCCTTATGTAAATTTTTCATGTTTTTGTTAACTTTCCATTATGGAAGTAAATTACATCATATAACCAGCAGCTCAGCTGTAAACCTGTCACTGAGTTATTATTGCCCCTGAGAATCACAGATGATTCAAGTGACCAAAACCAAACGTACTGCATGATGTTTAAGGAATTAGCCCGAGTTCCATAGGTTTTTGACAATCTTGCAGGACAGTTACCACATGTTTAGTTTTTGCTGAGCAGTGGGTGTGATCAGAAGGATCTGTACCCATGGACATGAACTCTTGTTTCCCAGTGAGCATCAACCACCGCTGCCGACAATTTGAGTGCCTCTGCCATCTAGGAAAGTCTGATAGGGAGAATATTTTCTTAAGCTGCAGACACCCAGAAGTAATATCGCTGCCCTGATTTCCTAGACTTGTTTTCCTCCTCTATAGTGTCATGTGGTGTGTAGTGCTGAAGAAGACCAAGGACAAGATTCAGTTTCAATCATTGCTCATTGTCTCCAACTAAACAAAACAAACAAAACAAAATAAAAAAACACCCCCAACAAAAAAGTTTCCTTTTAAACACAATAACCCAAAACTATAAGGAGACTAAGATGGGGACTTAAAATGCCCTCACACAGTCCATTGTCTCTCTTAAAATAAATGTGAAACAAAAAATATCACGTTGCTCATTCAAAAAATAATCTCTTTGACCTTGTGCTTCTACACTACCTCGGGCCATTGACAAGCATCCTCATAAACCACCCCTCAGCAGCAGCATCTGGCAAGTTTTACAGTTCTGTAATGAAAACAAGAATGGGTTGATCAATTTACTTGACACTTAAAAATAAATCTAATTCACCCAGGCATTAACGGCAGAATTTTTAGGCCAAAGAATTTTGCCAGCAGAGATATACAAGATGAATACTGGCAAATCAGATTTCTAATGAACCCCTGGTCCTAATTTTCACTATAGAGAAACTACCATATCTAAAAAACACAGATTTCTTTGAGCATCATAGAGTCGAAAAGGGTTTCTTCAATGGATGGTTGTTTTAGGTATCCCAGATGAAATCTATTTTAGCCTTTTTTTAAGCCCAGGTTTTGCCAAAAAATTAAAAGGCTCATTAGTTACGTATGAAACATGCTCACTGAAGTTGCAGGCTCTTGACAGCCTTCTTAGGGAGGTGTCATCCTCACGTGAACTTCTGATGCAATTAAGGTCTCACTGCATCTAGAATTGTAAACTATTCAGTCATTTTTGTCATTTTAGTGTCAAAGTGGCATTTTAGTAAAAATAAAGGCATTTCTTAACAAAAATGCTTAGGTAAAGAAAATTAGAGCTGAGAATGCATTGCTCTTCAAAATATATATCCCTTAAATGTAAAAAAAAAATCTGGAAATCTGTAGTTAAGCTCCTTATCTCTCATCTTGTAACTTCACTGTCCTAATGTTTCGAACTGTTTATGTCAACTCTCTTTGCTCTACAGACAAGACAACTCTTCCCCAGCATCTGACTTCCACACTGGACAGCAGATTACTCCCCTTTGGTGCCTTCAAACATTGAAGGGAGCAGGATGTCTGGAGCCAGCCTGCTCTGGTGGAACTAGTACGGAAGGGACAGACTAGAATTTGATATTGGACTCAGTTTGAAGATGCAGGTTTCTGCTGAACTTCCTTAACTGCAGGCATAAAGCGTTTTCCAAGAAATTGATAGTAAATCTCTGCTCAAACTGCTGGGATATCTTCATCTACATGCCAAGAGATTTCAGAGCCAATAAGAAAAGATATGCCAGAGGTAAATAGAAATGAAACTGGCTATATAACTTGTGTAGCTTTTGCATTTTTCTCTCACTGTCTTTGCTGCTGATTGCTACCATTTGGTTTCAGTTGCCTTGGACACTGCTCCATTCAGTTCAAAATTAATTCTCACAGTGGCCAAAATTCTTCTGTGCTGGGGTCCCCAGTCTGTTTTGAGAGATCCCATACATTCAGATCGTCATCTGCACTTTTTACTGCTATCCAAACTAGAACAAACCTCTGGATATTTTGAGATTCACTCATCACCATGTTATTAATTCTTACACACTCAGTGTTACCAGCATAAATTAAACAAACTTATTGTTATGTGTACCCATGAAATACAACATAAAGTGAAATGCAGAGAACACAGCTGCACTCACTTTAGTTCTAGGGGTCTACACAGTTTTGTCAGATTTGATGAACTCTAATTACACTGAAATAGCTTCCTCTCGTTCATGGTCAGAAATGTTGCCCACATGTGCAATTGTCTCTATAACACACTGCATTAGGGGACAGAAGGTGGATGACAGCTTTATCTCTAAACTGCCTGTCTGTCCCAAGAGCTGAACAGAGGTTCATATCACATTGCAAACAGCAGTTTGATGGAAACAACATGACCTCCTAGCCTAGTGGTAACATAACATTTACCTCAGATTTCTCAGCTATAAGCATTAAATTTAAAAAAAAAAAAAAATCCAACAACGATTTTTTCATTTTCTACTATTTTGCCACACTGAGACGTGGGGCATGATACTACATCGCTTCAGCAAGGAGTGTTACATGCATAAACACAAAGCTAAATGTGATTGGTAGGTAGGACATGGATCACAGGGAAGCCTGGTCTGGCGTGGGGAAAGCCCAGCTGAATAGTCAAATTACTTTTGCCTCAAAACCAGAGCAAGGTCCCAGAAGGGAGCGTAGCTATTAATTATCTCACTAAGCCAATCATGTTGCATTAAAGCATGATAGTCTGGTCAGCACCCAAAAGGCCTAAAATTGTCCTCTCATCGGCTTCTCTCTTGCCTGTGGGAGCAAGGTGCACCTGAGAGCAACGGAGGACACAGTTTGCCCCATTCCCTGCTTCGGACAGGGCAGTTTGTGGAGGGATGGGGGCAGCAAGGCTGGGAGCCAGGCAGGCATGTCTAGGTCAGAGACCACCCATAAGCTTGTTCACGCACGTGGAGAGAAGCAAGTACATGGCACTGACCTGAAGAACACTTCAGAAGTAAACCAGCAGTTTAGAGAGGAAAGGGAGGGAGCTGTTCTGGGATAGAGGTTTTCTGTGTGTTTGGTGGGTTGATGTTTGTTTACTTGTTTAAAAGTGACACTTCATATGTATAAAGCAATGATTTAATACTCCTGTAGTAAGTTAAAAGGTCTAAATCTGTTCACTTCTAAGTAGCAGCATCAATTTACTCTGACCAAGAATTCCATAAATCTATTTATATTAAAACTGTAGTAGGTTGAGCTACAGAATTCCTAATTTTTCCTGTGATCTTATTCTGATCGCTCACTGCTGGCTCATTGAAAGTGTTACCAGTCTGGAGTTTGTTACTCTCTTTCTACTTCTAACCAAGATGATAAAATTAACCATCGCCAAAGAGAATATTTTGCAGTAAATAAGTGCAAAAGGCTCTGAAGGTCTAAAAAAATGTTATAAAAAGTAAGGTAGACATGCCTTTATCATCTAAATTTGACATATTTTTCTATGTTAGCTTATTGACTCAGACATGGAGGTTATTGCTAAAGAAAGTGGAAGCAGGTTGGAAGAAGGGATGTCATAACTGCAGACACAAAAACTCGTTTCACTCTCACTGAAGTTTCTAGTAGTGATTGGTTTGACCTTGAGGTGTTGCATGTACAGTAAAAGTGGACTGAAAGCAACTGAGACTGGTTTAGACCTAAAAATATTAGGTTATCTTCACTGGACCATGAAAAATAAACAACTGGAAGACTGAACCTTATTGTGAAAGGAACACAGTGCAATTCTCATAACCTCACCTTAACTTTATGCAGATTTCACAAACACTCCCTTTCATTTTACAGCAATATTAAATATGCAATAAATTAAAACCGATATTTGGAGGTGCTTGCATTATTTCATGAAGGTATCCATTAACAGCATCTAAAAAAAAGACTATTTCTGGTTGCATTTCATCCTCTTGAAAGAAAATATCAACATTTTCTAGGCTTATCATAGCTTTTTCTCAACCTCTCAGAAGATCAATGATGATGATGATGATGATAATAATAACAGTAAAAATAAAGCTTACCCTCATTTTCTCTTGCTCCTCCAAACTAAAAGAAAATATTACATTAGCCTCCTCCTGAACTCTGTGGCTGGTGAAAATAGCCAGGAGATGTCTCTAAAATTTTATTCCTTACAACTGGTGCACCAACAGTACTTTTATGGTTGTAATAAATTGTTTTGCCCGAGACAGTTTCAATAAGAATAGATCTCCTTCCAATTTTATTGTGGATAGCATACAGAAAACCTCCTTCATTCTATACAAATTAGGGTTTTTTTACAATTAAGAAACTTAAGGCTCCATAACAAAATGAAGATATGTTCCTTCACATATTCACAAGAAAAACATTTTGGAAAAATATCCAAATAAAACTGGAAACACATCTACTTTTCAAGGCTATTTATAGATACAAATGAACATGCACCATTTGAATCACTTATGCATTCTGTATGATCTGTGTCTAATTTAAAACATAAAATCACTAGCATTCCAACTCAGCTCTTTTCCATTCCCTTGAATGTAGTACCCTGCTCAACTAGTCAGAAACTGAGCAGGAGCAACAGTGATTTATTAGTGATTTCTAAAAGATACCTGGCAGAAAGATTTTTTTAAAAATTCACAACCAAACTCATTGTCAGAGAAAGATGCAGGAATTCATTCTTCATTGTTTCAGAATGTTGTGATTCATACTAAGCCTTATTCACCCAGAGATTTTCTTTCTCCACCTTTTCTGGGAAAAACACTCATTAGCACCAATAGTTTTTTCACACTATGTAGTTACATTGAAAAAAGAAGAAAAATGAAACCCTAAGAAACATATTTTCCTTTCACAAAATGCAGAAAAAAGGTGAAAAACTCTTTCCGATTTTGATTTCTTCAGCGTGTTTGCAGTCCATAACAGAAATTACATGGACTTGATTGTCTGAAAGTTAAAACACCCTGGAAACTTGCGCACTCTTAGCAAGGCATTCAGAATCACGAGTCACTTTGGGAAATCAAAAGCCTTTACATTCAGCCCGTCCAAAGTAAAACCCGTAAGACAAGACAGTGCAACTGCAACTAATCTGAGACATCATGATTGGTCTTTTTAATGGATGGTGCTACCCTTCCATTCAAATTCCCAAGGGAGAATTATTCATGACGATGCATGCAAAGAATTTTTCCACGATTGGTTTGCAAAAACCTGGCAAAGACTGCATGGTGGCTGCATAATCAGTTATTTATCTGCGATATAATCATACAGAAACAATAAGTCTGTCTCTCAGTGTTATAAGAGACATAACAGACTCACTCACATGGAAGAAAACAGAAATAATTTCTGGCATTCGAATTTGGTTTTTATGTTTAGTTAACAAGGATACTACTTTTTATTTACATATAGATATCACCAGAGCAGACATTTAAAAAACAGATGGCCACAAAGAATGCTACACTCTGTTGAACCAGTATATTCCAACTATAAAAACACAATGTTTAGAGCAACTGCAACTAAGTCAATGCTTCTTCAACAACTTCATGCGAGATCTGAACCAAGAAAAGTCACAGTGCTGCCACTATGAACATACCTACTACAAACAGATTGAATACCAGCAGTGAAAAATTGCCAGAACAGAAGCTTTTCTTTTTTCCTACTATTCATTGTTGGAATGTTATTTCATTGCTCAGAAAATGGCTCATGGCACCTTGTTGTCTTGGTATTAAACTAAGGACCTACATTATGGAGTCCATATCATCTTCTAGAGCCACACGCTTCTTTTGTGCAAACAAAAACCAATTGTATAAAATGAACACTGTAGCCAAGAGTGGTAAAGCAACCTCTGGGAGGTCCAAACTTGGTAAGGAATGGGACAAGGTGAAGCATATCATTGCTCCCTAGCAGAAGGAGGCCTATTTATCTCACCTCCAGCATGTCACTCTTTAGAGTTGTTATTTTATCCATGGCTCTATCTTTTTCCCAATGCTGAAGGAACACAGGTCCAAAAGCTCAGAATTTTATGCCAGACAGAATCCTAGCCAGACCTAATGAAGGCACACCTGGAGAAGGCATTCAGCTGCCTTGCCTTGCTCACCTTTCTTCCCCCTCTGTCTCTCTCTTACAGTTCTATTCTTGCCACGTGAATCCCTTCTTCCTGGGCTGCACATTACATCTGCTATGCTGTCCGTAGCCTAAGAACGTTCCACTTTCAGCAGCTTCCATCAGGCCAAACAGCTGAGTGCAGGCACAAAAGAGATTGGAAAGTGAAAAACCAAGTGTGTGAATACTAAGCAATAGTTTTCTGGTAGTGTAAGGCCAGAAAATAAAGAGGGAGAAGACATTCCAATGGGATGATAAGGAAGAGAGAAACACCTGGCAAGGGAAAAAGAGAAAAAAAACCAAATCTACTAATACCTGATATTATTTCACAGTCATAATGGGCAAATTTGCCAAGGGTGGTCCTTTTAGTGACTATTCAGACATCGCTGAGCAGTTGAAAACTTACTATCTGGGTGGATTAAATGGGGGGGGGAGGTGAGTTCTCAGTTAAATTTTGACATTTTAACCTAACCAAAAATTAAGACATATTAATTTAGAAAATAATAAAACAAGCAATTTAACCATGCAAAAAATCAAAATACTATGTTTTGGGAGTATCTACTAATATTTCTCAAAATTTTGCACTATTTACAAAGTCATAAGAAATTAAAACAGGAAATTAGAAGCAAGAAAGGAAAACCAGACATCTTCAACTGAGACCTGAAAGCAAAGACTATAAAAGCAGAAGAAAAATACAGTCGGTAATATTCTATCAAAAGAGTATTACATGTGAAACTATTGTACCAACATATCACAACTGGGGCTTTTGGAAGCAAAGTTATAAATGTGAACTGCAAAGGATATTCATTTGCCAGGGACGAAGAACAAAATAAAAGAGTAAAGTATTTAAAGGATGGATGTAATGAAACTATCATCAGTTTAGACTGTTGCCTTTTTATCATCCACTGCTTCAGAAATCAAGTCTAATGTGAAGCAACATTTAGGAATTGAAAAGAAAAAGTATTTCTAATAAGTCTTCAATAGACAGTAAAATTATGTATATATATTTAATTAATCTTGAGATCTTGATAAGTGCCAAAAAAATCTCTGAAGACATCATTCACTATGCAGTATACAGAAGACAAGATATCAGCAGGCCACATATCTTGAGAGGACTCCAGAGGTAAGTTAGAGAGAAGCTTATGTGTATTAACTTAATGCAGAGATAACAGTAGTCATTTGCCTTTTTTAATTTTCATATCCAAATATATTTTACAATGACTCTCAGAATCCTTGATAGTGAATCTAAGACCTCTAAAAAAATGCTTTTTTTCTTCTTAGTTCCTCTTTGCAGGCTATCTTAATACACTTGTGTACTGTTGACAGCTACTGAACTTACAAAGGTAACAAATGCCAGTTCATAGCATTTTAGAAAGGAATACTCTTAACAAAGACACAAAGAATTCCTTCTTATTGCAGAAAACATAACTGCGTGGATGAAACAGATACAGACTTTTACAACATCTCTGATTTCATTCCACATCATATTCAGCTTATGTCTTGGGCAAAAGAAAGGCACCTTAGAAGACTTCAAACCAAAGTGTTAGTGTCAGTATTAGAAAAAACATCAACAGGCAATACTCATGTGGGGTTCTGCAGCATTAAGTGTCACTCCAGACAAGCCTTGTCTACACACTCCAGAAGTCCTTAATGATGATGACAGTAGGCATAGTAAAATACAGCAGTTACAAGGATGACAGGCTTTCAAGACAAACAGACCTGAATTTCCTAAACTAACCTGCATCCTTTCAGATTGTATTCATTTCTTTTGCAGGAAATATGATGTGTTTTGGAACATGACATGCAGGCCATACCTACAAAACAGGGACTAACAATCAAGAGCAAAGGAAATTAATGAAAACCAACTTCTGAGAGCTATGCTGTGACTTCAAAAACTTTCAGATGTGTTAAGAAGGGAATGCAAGGGAGAGACAAGACAGGATCTCAGCTCTGCATGGAACAAAGCACAAGGGAGCACCTCGTCCACTGTTGGTATCCATGTTATCTCTACATTTTCCAGTACTGTTCATAAAGGCATAAGTAAAACTGAAAGCAGCTTTTTTTCTTTCTTAGTCCAAAGTAGAACACAGCTAAGAGATGCAGCAACACTTTTGGCCAATTTTAGCACATCATACAGTATTTCTAGCCACTGTTCTCTCAGATCTCGCTCCATCCTACTCTAAGTTTTTCTCAATGTGAGTTTGAAAGCTGCTGACCATGAGAATGATTACTGACCTTCAATCATGCCCATCCCTGACACTGATGAAGGACTTTCATGTTCAAGTTTTGCAAAATGCTGGGGACAGCTTATCTATACACTGATGTATAGGCACACATTTACATATATTTGTGTAATAACAGAAAGTGCCAGAAGGCAATGCTGAACAATGCCCATGAAACTTAGTTCAGGAACAAAAAGTTCCTAATCCATGTTAAGATGCCTAATGAAAACGTTCAATTTCAAATTCCTGAAGTAAAATTAAATTGAATTAAAATTAAGTATCTTAATCAGACGCCTGTATCTGCTTATAGAATCATTCAGTTTGGAAAAGACCTTTAAGGCCATCAAGTCCAACTGTAAACCTAACAATGCCAAGTCCATCACTAAACCACCTCCGAAAGTGCCACATGGACATGTCTTTTAAGTACCTCCAGAGATGGTGACTCTGCCACACCCCTGGACAGCCCATTCCAATCCTTGACCACCCTTTCAGTGCAGAAATTTTTCCTGATACTCAACCTAAACCTTCCCTGGTGCAACTTGGAGCCATTTCCACTTGTCCTATCACTTGTTACCTGGGAGAAGAGACCAAGCCCCACCAGCTACAGCCTCCTTTCAGGCAGTTGTAGAGAGTGATAAGGTCATCCCCGAGTCTCCTTTTCTCCCGGCTGAACAACCCCACCTCCCTCAGCTTCTCCTCACAGGACTTGTGCTCCAGACCATTCCCCAGCTCTGTTGCCCTTCTCTGGACACGCTCCAGCGCCTCAAAGTCTTTCTTGAAGTGAGGGGCCCAGAAATGGACACAGCCCTTGGGGTGTGGCCTCACCAGCACTCACGTATTTTGTGACACAGCAGGCTCAACCTCGCTTAGGACATCCCTTCTGCTGTCCACCATTTGCTTCCATTTTCACAGGTGGTCTAGAATGTGAACCAGGATAATAATTCACAATGATCATTTCTCATTCATCTTGCTGAAAATAGCTGGATGGAAGGGGACCAATCACATTACCTCTGCCCTTCATGCAAAAGACTAATAAAGGAAGAAAACCCCTTACATTACTGTGCCAAATGTTATTTTATAATTTTCTACAAAGGAAAATATAAGAGAATGAATGCATATGCTAGCGATACAATGCATGATCTCATTTGCAGTGCATTAGGAAAAATATGTCCAGCAGCATATTGTTTGGACATATGGGTCACATTGACTTTTTGACTGCTTATCAACAAATGACAAACATGGGCCTGCAGAATAACATTTGCTTCTTTCATTCTCCAGCTAATGAAAAGCATTCCCTGTAGGTACTTAAAACATAAGAATCTTAAAGAACACGAAAGGCTTTTCCTACTGCAGGATCTGCTTTTAAATTTTATTTTGTAATCTAAATGTCCTGACATCTGACATGCAGAAAGCAAAGAAAATATGAATAGAGGTCTCATTTCGGATTAAACATGTACCAACTAAAGAACATCCTAATCAAGGAATTTGTCTGGGGTTTAAAAACATTTCTATCTTCTAGACTATTTTTTTTAATCTCCAGAGTGTACAGACTTACCTACATAAAATAGAAAAGGTTAGCAGCTTGCAGTTCATATGCATTGTTTGACATAATTTTTTTCAACCTATGGCCTGAGCTGTGTTAGGACGTCAGTGCATTCAAATGGGATTAGGGCGAATCTTTGCAATTTTTCAGCTTCTCTAATGTTCCCTTTTGAGCCTGTTACCTTTTAACTTCACACTCTGTGGACATAAATACATTGGTATACTTCTGGTGGTCTTCCAAAGAATACACCCAGTGCTTTCGGCACAAAGCAGATTACAAAGTTAATCAAATGAAAGGGAGATATGGTGGCTATTTTTTATTCCTGCCGGGATGAAGTGAAAGAAGTGGTGACTGGAATCCACCTCTTCATTTTATATATGTTTCTTCTTCTCATCAGCTCAGTTTTTGACGTTCTGGGAGAATTATTACTCTTTTCACCATTTATGATAGTTTTCTACATATTATACTGAACCCATGTTGGTAAGCATATTTATTGTAATAAATTAGTTACAACTAAGAACTTCTTAGTGATACAATAATAACACTTTCTTCCTTAAAGTACAAGCCTTTACTACTCCAGCTAATGGAGAATCCCAGGCAGCATGTGACAGCTACAAAGTTTTATCCAAGCCCAGCCATAATTTCCCCCTGTTCAGCAGAATTTCAGTCTCAAATATCAGTAATGTCGTGTCTTTATGAACATAACAGATATCATTTCTCATATAAAGGAGGAAAGTTTTGTTTGTTTTCTTAACATAAAAAGTAATATTCCAAGGCTGTGTCAGGGCATTTAGTAAGGACCTAAGCAATTAAGTTTGGACCTCTAGTGCGGGAAAATCCTGTATTTTGTTTAGATTCATTTGCATTTTCTTTCCAACTGACCTTAGTCAAATTACAGTACCAAACTTTTTATTCCTCAGATCCCGTCTGAGTTTTCTAAGAATCTGTAGAAGGTTAGAGTCTTACAGTAATAGGACATACCTGGCTGGACATGAAAGCAGGAGGGAAGAAAAGTCAGCAAAAACAGCATTGCAGATTTGCATTAAGAAATTTATATCTGCCTTCTTCATGTGGTTTCCATTCAGCACTAAAAATATAGCTCTGCATGGAAAAAAAAGGTTTGTCAAAACATTTTGCTGTTGCTAAATGAGGTCTAATTTGCATCTGCTGACAAAAGGTTTTATTAGCATAACAGTAGAAAGCTAATGAAACCAACAGCAGCAAAAGAGCAAACTGAGCTGATGACTTTATTTTTGTTAATGACAAACAGAAAGAACTGCATGATTATTGTCAAACAACCTCTGGGGCTGATTCAGCTCTGACTGATGTCTACCAAATTTCGGTATTTAACTTCAGGAAGATTGTTATTAGGATCCAAGTGTGTTGCATTGGCAGATATTATAATTTAAAAAACACTATCAGATTAGTTGGCTGTGACCTACATTGGGTAAACCCATTTTGTACTTAATTCTATTCTTCACTTACCTTCAAATTATCCTTTCCTTTGAAATGCTGTCTTGGGTTTACACGGCAAGATTTTGGTAACGCAGGGGTAGAGGGAGGTACAAGAGTACAGGGTTGGCCTCTGTGAGAAGCTGCCAGAAGCTTCCCCCACGTCTGACAGAGCCAACGCCAGCAGGCTCCAAGACAGACCCACTGCTGGCAAGGCTGAGCCATGCCAGTGATGGAGGCAGCACCTCTGGGATAATGTGTTGAAGAAGAAGGTAACGAAAGTTACTGCACAGAAATTATTGCAGCCAGAGAAGAGAGGAATGAGAACATGTGAGAGGAACAGCCCTGAAGACACCAAGGTCAGTGCAGAAGGAGGGGCAGGAGGTGCTCCAGGTGCCAGAGCTGGGATTCCTCTGCAGCCCTTGGTGCAGGCCACTGTGCCCCTGCAGCGCATGGAGATCCACGGGGCAGCAGAGATCCACAGACAGCTTGTGGGGGACAAATGTGCTCTGGTGGACTCTGGTAGAATGCAAGAACAGCAACACGGGATCACATCAAGAGTCCATTGAGCCCCTGTCTCCAAAAGTGGTCAGACAATGACAAGAACCCAGCAAGCAGCTTGGGACACGGCTCCACAGAATGCTTTCAGCTGCTAATATTCCTCAGCTTCAGAGACTTCACAGGCAGCATTTTCATGAGTTACATCATGGTTTACAGCAAATAACCAAGACTCACCAAGACCCTGTTGACTAACACAAGTAATCTGCTCCGTGATTGTGCCGAGAAAAATTTTGTACTGTATTACTTGCATGGTACAGACATCACAAGCCTGGACTTGATGTAGCTTCTTCCATGGTAAGAGAGTAAGGCTTATTCTCAGGCACATAACCTCCAATCTAAATGACATTCTAAGCAAGTCTGTATCACTGCAATCAGAAGTTTTCAAGGGAGAAAAGAAAAAAAACCACAACCACATAAAATATCACAGTAGATACTTTAGTAGTTTTATATCTCAATTTGATACTTAATAATCTATTTATGTTTGAATTTGCTAACAAAACCAACAACAAATATGAAACACTATATCGATCTGGGAAATATTCTGAATACTAAAAAAAGAGATATAATTTACAAAAAATAATTTGTAAATCGATTTGTAAATGACAAAATAAATATGGAAGGGGAATGGAAGCTAACTCAGTATAGTTGTATAAAGAAATAATTGGTAACACCAATGGTCAACTCAAAGAATGTTTTATCAAAGAGAGTTAATGTTATTATGTAAGTAATAGCGCCTGGAAGAGCTGCTGAGAACATGGCCCTATTGTATTAGAAGTTGTGGAAAAACAAAAGAAAAGAAAACAAAGCAAAACAAACAGCTTGAGCTCAGTCCCCAAAGACTTCTTTCTCTGACAGCAAAGCAGGAAAGCATGGCATAAAGTTACATCATGTCAAGGACCAAAAAAGTGGTCCTCTGCTGTTAGTTATGTAAAAAGTCACAGCTGTTAACAACGTGCTCTTATACTGTGCCCTTTACGGTTACACTTCTAGAAAAACATAATGAAATGGGAGAGAAATTAAAATATTATAATTACAAAAAACCAATAATAATTAAAATATTAGAAGTAGGGTATGATTAAAAGGCCTTTTCAAATACTGACAGTGAAAACTTGGAAATTGGAACTGAAAGAAATATCGGGAGTATTTTTCAAAGGCAGAGAGAAAACAGTTATGTATTATTAACAGGAATGTGATGTCACCCACCTTCAAGAGTAGATATCTACAATATTAGCACGTCATAAAGCTATTGCATTGTTTTTTCCTTGTGCAACGAGATCAACTTCTTCATGTCGAAGAGTAGGAAGTGATAACCACTTTACCAGATAGGTAACATCTCCTCATATGACTTCGTCACTGGAATAAAGAAAAAAAAACACCAAAATGTTACAGGATCTGCCTCAATCCCACAGGACATCAAGTAGAACTTAAGTAAATAGAAGTTTGCATTTTTCAAACCCTACTATAGATTCCTTTCACTATGCTTACGTGTATTAAAGCAGGTATCAAGAAGCTCTGCTTGGTTGTCTGTTATACAAATGATAAATAATTGTTTCGTGCCTAAGTAGTTTTAACTCACTTTGCGAAGAGGTACTTTGTTTTCAGAATTTTGTTGATCATAGATTTGGACACTGGTTTAAAGAGAGATGTTTCTTTTGAGTTTTACTGTCACTGTAGTTTTCACTCCTTTTAAGCCAGGTCCTATTTTTTCTGCCAAAACATGCAATTATTTAAAAAGTAGAAGAGCCTGACTTCAACTTGTATCCTCACTACTGACTTCCCAAGGGGGGAATCACAATTAGATGCTGGAGGGCAATTAAACCAACAACATTGCAGCAAGTGGAAAGCTTGCTTATCTGGTACTTGACAGCATGTACGCAGCACAGCTTTCCTCTCTGTCAGGAGCCCTTGAAGCTCTGAAAAATTGGAACCTCCTGCTTCAGCTGGTTGTTTGGCAAATTGTTCTTGTGATACATCTGAGTGCAGTTCTTTTGACTGCAGACACGGATTATTTTTACAATATTTTTAAAACACAAACCACTGACAGAATTTTTTTGAAGTACAATGGACTGTTAGCTAGCTGAGTGTCTTTAATGCAAAGTCCATTCCAACAAAAAGAGCACTGTTTACTCCAACAGTTTGGATCAGGACTGAATGAAAAAGAAGATGACTATTTGCTGATTTGCCAATGATACAAAACACTTCAGTGAGGTCCATGCTCTGATATAATCTTTCATGAATACAATGAACTATCCAACCAGAGTTGCCATTCTGTTGCAAGCATATTATTCAAAGGAAAACCTGTTAGAAACAGCATTGAAGTCAACATCAGAGATTAGGGGAGGAGATTTTTTAGTGTTCAGTTTAATCACAAAAGATGTCCTATCATCTGGTCTTCACTAAGAGGAACTTCAGTGGAAGTTTTGTTTGAGAAAGCAGGATTGTAATTATTACTGCTCTTAGGATCCATGACAAGTTAAAAACTAGTGGGGATTATCTGCCTTGTCTCAAACACTGACAACACCATCTATGGCTTTCTGGGGCCATAGATAGTGGTGTCAAATTTCTGAAGAGCACTTCAGTATCTGATGAACTTTCTGGTCCTTTAATCTACTCTTCATGTCCTTTATGAATATTGCGAAGTAATAGTTATTAGGCCAACAGATTAGAAAGCAAAGTATCTGGGATTAATTCTGACCTTCAACTGTTCGCTATGCATCATCAGTAAATGAAACTTCTTCCATTTCTCGCTCATTCAGTTCAACCATTAAGGAATGTTAAGAACCACTTACTACTCTTAAATGTGTTTGTATGGCAGGGTTTTAGTTTTGCACTGGTCATCTGCATTGCATTGTTACACAGTGACACTTTTGGAGACATCTCTGAATTTCCATAATGTTGTTTATGATTTTCTCTGCTTAAACATAAGGCCCATATTCCAACATGAGTAAGGGAAGACCTATGTCTAGGTACTGATAGGATATTCAACACTACTTCACACTTGGTAGCCTTGGAAATTTAATGAAATAGAGTCTAGAAAAGCTAAATATTAAGGAGCCAGAAATAGTACAGTCATTTATTCTCTGCATCAATTTTGACTGAGATGTCTTTTAATTCAACTCCATTAAGACATGATTATTTGTATTATACCATTCACTGACAGCTACAGGAGCACGGTGGTGGGCTTACAATAAAACTCAACATTAGAGAGGAAAAGATTCCTTCTAGAGAGAGGAACAACAGATAGATGATGCAAGGCTAAGAGCAATGAAACCAGGAGGAGTTAGATGCCTGTGAAGGGGTGGATTCACCAACAAGGCAGAAGCAATAGCTGTGGTAGAACAGAGAAGCATGAGGTCTCCAGGCTGTGGAAAAGCTGCAACCCACTCAGCTGGACACCTCTGAACATCAAGGCACAGTGCCTTGCTCCAGATCACACGGAAAGAAGGCAGTGAAGCCAACGGTAGAGGTGCACCAATGGCACCACCATTCTTGCAAGATACAGCCCAGCTCTTCACCATAAGGGAGCCCTTCTTTTGGAGGTTGATTTTATGACATTTAGAATAAGAGCAGTGTACCAAAAACACTGAGAAAGAATAAAACATTAGTACTAGGACACAGATGGGGTTTTCCCCCACCCCTTGCAGCAGTCTTAATTGCAGTCAAAAAGTTCGGGGCTCTTTTGTTTTGGGACTTTGGTTGGGAGGAGTGGAGGTTGAAGGGGTGGGTGTGAGCTGTTAATTTGTTTTTTAACTAATGCATCTGATCCAGAAGACTTCAAGCATTAAAAAGTACAAGAAGTCAGTTCCAGACTTCATATTTCCTATGCCAAAATAAAAAAAATTATACTCATTATCAAGGAGTAACCACATCAAACAAATGAACCACTGTAAAAGGTTACTCTAAGTTTTAAGGCGGTCTCAAGTTTGTTAAAAACCAAATTAGTACTATCGATGGTATTTTCTCAATTGTTTTTTTATGTGAATACTTTCCGGGTTCCACCCAACATCAGGATCTGGCAAAGATATTGAAATAAAGCCAGAGGGACACTTTTATGCTCTTTCCAGCTCCCATTGAGCTTCTGGCATGCAACTTGTTCAGCTGCCTGTGGGATGAGAAGAAGAAAGTGGCAGTGAAAAGAGCACAGGCATGACAGCAGTTCAACAAGGAGAACTCAACAAGGAGACCATTTATGACATTCAAAGCACCAGGCAGAAGTGGAAAAGAAAAGCACATCCCAATCCAGCGCAGTCATGCTAGATGTGATCATTCTGATTTTACCTATTGCTCTGTAGCATGAACCCGCACAAGACCTAAGCTTTTGGCTGTTTTGTGAAATGAATGTGTCCATAATTGACATTTTGAAGACCCTTCAGCAAAGGTCCATCTTGGATAGATGCATAAAGCTGATTCTGCATGGTATGGAGTGCTTAATGACCCTTGAGTTCATTGTCAACGAAAAATCTCCGGTGATGCTTTGGAGCAGATGCAAGAAGAGCAAGAAGGGCAGAGAATTCGGTTGAAAAGTGGTAGTAATCTGACACAGCTGCTATGTAGCAGCTCATTAGTGGTTTCTGACTGCTCCAAGGAAAGTTGGTAGATATTTATTTGGAATGAACACATATGGGAACAATAGAATCATAAAAAAAGTCTAAGAGAAAAATAAAATAGTAAAACAATGTGCATACAGTTGTTCAACACAGTTGGGCTCTGGTACAAAATACACTTGATGTTCCCTTTCCCGTAAAAGTCGGAATACAGGTGAAAGGAGTTGTTTCTCGAGTTCAGTGAGCTTACAGTGAAAAAGAAGTAGCAAAGTATTCATTACTTCTTGACTTACAGGTTCAAGAAACTAGAAATTCAGTTGTCCAACAACACGAGTAAATCCTCCTCAAATCCAGGCTCCTTTTTCTGCCCACAAATCAAGATGGTAGTTTAATATCCTTTTTTTCCTTCTCCATGGGAACTGTACCGTGCCCTCTTGCAAGCTCTTCTTTAGAGAAGAAGCTCGTAACAAGAGAAACTGGATTTATGCCTAAACCTTGTGTGACAGACAAGATTATTATTTTCTTTTATTTTTTCTACATTTCATTGTTCCTCTAAGAAATTAAGTGGATAACTTGAAGAATGGTGTAAAAGAGTGTGCTTGGCAGACACAAGGCAAGATTAGTGGAAGAAGGCCAGACGGATTACAAAGAGTTGCAGCACGAAACTTCGTATAAGGGACAGAGTCACTGAATTGACAGTGGTAGGGACAAGCCTGTGAAAATAGAGCAGGCAGAAGAACTGAGAGGGAGTGGGAGCAGGGGAAATCTGTAGACCTGTCATGCCTCTTCTTACCAACCATATTTCATTTACTCCAAAAGTTAATTACTCTATTTTTATTTTTATTAGTTGTTTTGGGGTTTTTTTTTTAAACTTTATTGCAGTAACACCCTGCTTTCATCTTAAAAGCCTGTGAGTCCATTTTATGGAAATCATAGGAGGTCTAAGGCAATCTTTGGTCACAAAGCATTTTTTTACAGTTTGCAAGGATAACTTCTTCAAGTGTGAGAAAGGCTACAATGAGAAAACAATCGAGAAAATGGTATTTTCCCTAGGTTTTTCCTGAAGTTCACTTTTTCTTATCTTTTTCCCCCCTTTTTGCCATCTGCAGATATAAATTAATGAAGAG
This sequence comes from Mohoua ochrocephala, assembly GCA_013398855.1. Taxonomy (NCBI): domain Eukaryota; kingdom Metazoa; phylum Chordata; class Aves; order Passeriformes; family Acanthizidae; genus Mohoua; species Mohoua ochrocephala. The sequence goes on from VZTA01027423.1 coordinate 391,681, forward strand.
ATGGTAACTCCCATGGAACAGATGTTCCCTACAGCTGAGGAAGGTGATGAAGTACAAAGATAAATAACTTTGTTGAATTACAGGGAGAGTTCATCTGATAAATAACTTTGTTGCATTATAGGGAGAGTTCATCTGGATTTTCTATTCTGAGACATGTCTCTCAAAATGTCCAGACTTTTTTTCCATGGGTCAGTTTTAACATCGCAACACACAATTTTCATCAGAGACATAAGATTTTTTTTTCTAAATAAAACCTTTTTTTCTTCCCTTTTCTCTCCTAGGGTTCATAGAATAATTCAGAAAGGACCTCTGAAGTTCATCTGATTCCCCGTTCAAAGCAGGTTACTCGGAATCTTGTCCAGTTGAATTTTTAATATCCCCAAGGATGAAAATTTCACCTCCTCTCTGAGTAACTATTTTAAATATTTGCCTACCCCTTACTGTGATTTTTTCTAACAACTAACAACTTCATTTGTTGCCACTTGTGTCTGTTGCCTCTTAGTTTTTGCTATGCACCTCCAAGAAGTGTTTCCCTTCTCTAAACCCTCCCATCAGAGAGCTGTAGACAGACACAAGGTCTCCCTTCAGGCTTCCCAAAGGCTGCACACAGCCCGCTCACCTACTCTATTCTTGTGCTTCTCTGTGCTCCAGCTCTCTAATGAGACTGGTGGCCCTCCCGTGGGCTCGTTCCAGTGCATGGCCACACTTGCTTCATGTCCTCCTTCATGTTTCCTAGGAATCTCAGGTCCTTTTTTGGCATAGCTGTCACTTAACCTTAAAGCAAAAAAAAAAATTTCATTATTTTAGGTAGGCATTCTTGGGAAAGGTCCTACTGCTTTTCTTTAGCAGGGTCTTAGAATTCTATCAGTCTTCTTCCTGTTGTGGAGACACGACTGGACGTATATTCAAAGAGGCTTAAAAATGCCCTTAGAATACAAAACCTACAATTACAGCACTCCTGCATGTGTTATTGGGGCTATTCTACCATAAACGTGCATGATGAGCATTGAATTAGATATCTTTATTTTCAGTTCAATGTCATGTCTTAATAATCATATTTCTATAGAAAATTGTATTGAGTCAATGTGGGCAATAAATAAAGACAATAATTTCACTTGTTTCATTTACAAATAACTTTGGGCTGAAACAAAACTATTTAAAATGTTGATTTAAAAGGTCAGCTAACCAATATTTATTATAGCCAAGGGACTTTTAGCTTACATAATACCAAGACACAGGAGGAATTTATAAAGAAACTCTTTTGACAGAAAGACCTTCTGGGGAAAAGATTATGCTGTCCTCATCATACATTTTAAAAAAAAAAAAAGATGAAGTCTCCATTATTTATTAAAATATTTAAGCAACCTTTACAATGTATTTTTTAAACATTTTCATGTTGCATGTTGAACATTTACATTCCTGTGTTCACTTATTCAATTTTACATGTCATAGATAAGTAAGTCCTCCCAGAGATAACTAGCATAAAAAACTATGATACTTGTAGTAAAACTAATGGAGCCAGGTGGTGCTCATATGAACCTTTGACCTCCTCCCACAACTGTACCTAGCACTGCTTATCAAGATTAATCAAATCACCACCTCAGGCCTTCTTCTGAGGGTAAATGACAGTACAGTTTTCTTTCGGGCACGGAAAGAGAATAGAAGAATTCAAAAAGTTTATGAATCTGTAATGCACTCTGCATTTGTTTTTCATCACAGGGTGCCTTATTACCATTACATTTCCTTATCTTGCAATGTTTTTTTCTTGTATGATACTTACAGGCTGTAAGGAATGGAAGCAGACTGCTTCCCAGTTGACTCTAATGCAGTGTTCATTTCAGCAGGCATGTGGAATGAATGCCAGCAATAAAAATGCCATTGAGATCTCCGAGATTCTTATCACCCTGAGTAATGGGATGCAACAACAGCATCCTTTGTATGATAAGATTTTAAGAAGTTATCTTCACTTCAGTCAATTTAAAAGCATCAATAGCTATGATAACCCATACACCTGAATGGACTCCCCAGTATACTGAATACAGAGAAGAGGTATATTAAGTTCTTGTACATCAAAAGTATGCAATAGTTTATCTGGATTTTTAGAGAGATTTTATATAGATTTTTCTTCTTATATCTATTTTAGACATTTTATAGGTATCTCAAGACTCCACATTTTTAAGATGACAGAGGGTAGTCTGTGGCAAAATAAGTTTGTTTTTCAGAACTAACAGCACACTTAAACATCTATAGTATTCTATACAGTACAGTTGGTACCAATTCGTGTGTGAGACAACTGTCTAATGGTGACATCAGAATCCATTCTTTAGAATCCTCGGGATTTTGATAAAGAGCTGTAACTGGGGATTTAGTCAAATTACAGTGTTAGGTTACCCATGGAAATACTTCAGTTCCTTGTAAAGAAAAGCTTATGTTTCGATCAATCTGGGAAGATCACCTGACCGTGGCAGGGACAGGAGTTATTTTATTTTTCATCTCTGTCTTGCACCTACTTTATACTGCTACTGCTCTCTGTAATAATATCGCAGTGGCATAACAGAACACATCAATCCCGGGATTTTTATATAAATATTTACTTTCCACACATCTTCCTACCACCAGGTAACAGTCCCCTTAGTAGGGGCTGGACCATGTGCTTACAGCAACTCTACTATTCCAAAAGACCCACGGATGTGCACACTTAACTTGGGTTATTCCTTTGGAAAGAGAAGTAACTGACCACGAGGCAGTAGACGTAAGAACTTGCACACACGAGCAATTTCCAGGGGCCAGCTTGCTCTCTCTGTGGTAAGATCCCTCCACTGACAGTTTGGGAGTTCGACCTTTGTGAGCGAATCAACACTTTCCTTCTGGAAACACTCTGTAGACTACAAGTTGTCAAGCAGCAGTTCCACAAAAACACATTAGTAAGAAGAGTATATTAAGAGGAGATTTACGCTATTCAATATAAAACACTCGAGGATTTTTATATTTTTTTCAGCCACAATGAAGAATAACTTGCAGTTTACCAGCAAGAATTTTCCAAAAATGAAGAGTTCCAACCCTCTCCAAGCAACAAAACAACACAGCAATCAGGGCTAGCAGATGACAGGATAAATTTCAGCTGGGTAAAATTAGAAATGCCTCACATGTGGGAGCTTTGGAATTGAATTTGTCTGGCAAAAATGCTAAAATTCTATGTACAAACACTTTTGTTCTAAGAGGTTTTAAAGTACCTCACTACCACAGACATTTATTTCTATCTTTACGAACTACAGTGAACCTGAATTTTTTGTTCAAGGCTTGTATTCATGTTTTGTTAGAAGAAAGATTAATTTTCCTAAAGGCTTTTTGTGTTGGTTTGTTTTTTTTTTTTAATTTGCAATTACATTTTCTGTTAGGATTAGGTAAACATCCAACCTAGAATTACTTTTCATCTTCATACATTTCTTGCTGAAAAAATCAAAGTATGCCTCTCCTAGGTTGTCTTGGTTCTCTGATATTCACAGCAAATGGTTGCTGACAATAGTCACTGGAAATTGGCACAAAGTACAGGTGATAGCTTTCAAACAGAAAGCCAAAGCAGTGTATTAGATCCATCCACACACGTGCATTTCACACTCGCCGAACAGAAACGCAGAACGGATATTACTCTTTAATAATATGCACATTTTCAAACATCTAACAAGCCATTACCAACAATGGTGGCTAACCAGAATTCAAACTTAACAATGGTAAGCAGCATTATCTTTTCAAAGAAAAAGAGCTAAAACACAGTTTAGCAGTTTTAACCGTGAAATGAGTTCTCACCAGAATTGTCTGCCTGCCTGCTGTTTATGATTTCCATATTCCAAGAGTTTTTCTGTAATGAAGCCACAAAACCACCAGGCATTCACCCCTATTGGCTTTTCTGGAGTTCATAGATGCATAGGCAGGAAATAAGTTGTTCCACTTTTTACATCAGTATCCTGCTTATGTTCCCCTCAGCCTTATAGGGAAGAAAAATTTGGTCACATCTCAATGTTGCTGCCAGTCTTGTTCCTTTGTCACTGCAGTCAGAGTGCAATCTGGGAACTTCTCATTCAGGACAAATTACAGTAGAGAGGAATATTTTCTGCAGAGGCCTTCCTGTGGATCAGCTGTAAGCCATTGTATGGCTCTTCCCCTTCCCTACAGTATTTCACCTGGATTCTCCTACATCACACCTTGTTTTCTCTAAAGCACTTTTCAAAGGCTTGTGGCCTTTTTATGAAACAAGAGAAAAAGAAACCATCACATCTTTGGGTAATCTGTTTCAACTCATAATAATGCTAGCTACAAAAATACATCCCTATTTCTCATTTTAATTTCTTTGACCAATTTTGACCGATGCTGGTGCTGTGTTTCTCTCTAGATCAGAAGCTCTGTTCCTTCCCAACTTTAACAAAACTTGGGCATTACCCAGTTTCTTTTTGAATGAATTGAATGAATGATGGATCATTTAAAATGTATTTCCATAAAATGCCAGTTTTAAATTTTTTTTGATCTTATTTTGAATTTTTTGTGGTTTTCTCTCCTGTGCTAACCTACGATAGCATCTAATGCCAATCTTCATGGCTCTGTGGAACAACAAATTCCCACACCCCATCCTACTACTGCTCCTGGTGCCTTTTCATAGCAATTAAGAACTGCAGCAGCCAATACAGTCACACTGCAAATAAAGTTGCAACATTTTTCTCACTACAACACAATAATAGCTTTTAGTGCTCACATTAAAATTAGCAATTTGCATGCTTTATTGCTCATCCCACTATTTGAACCACAGTCCTTAGGAGGCAAGAAACCAAACAGAAAAAAAAATTCCAACAGGATAAACCCATAAGATGAGCCTCACTGAGCTTGGTAAATATCAATTGTGAAATGCTAAGGACTACCAAAGAGTCATTTTCTGAAACATAAGAATCTTGCATTTTGTCGTTGCTCTGTGGAGACAGAAGGTCAGCTTTATTTTTCAGAAGGCAAAAATCTAAACCAGGGCTATGAAATAAATTACAAGAACTCATCGTTTTGCATTACAGTGAGACCACCTTCCAATGCTCACTTTTTAAGTTATATTTCACTTATTCTGAGAAACGTATCTCTCCCGAGCTCTTCATGAATCTACAAATGTCTTGATACTAATATAAGCTAAAAGACAAACTACAGCAATGGTGTTTAAAAAAGAAACCCAAAACACCACACTCCTCAGTTGCCTTCCCTGTAATTTTTTGCAATAGAAATAGAATTAATATCTTTTAATCAGTTCCATATTCTGTTGCCTTGAGCAATTCAGGTGCCCAAAATGCAGATGAATCTCAGAGTTCATACATACTTTCAGAGGTCATGTGTTTGGGGTTGTTCCTTTTTTCTCCTTTCTAGTAATCTACAAGACCCTTGGCTATAAATTGTTCCTTCTAGCAACCACATGCCAGGATTTTGCTGGCTATTTTTATTCATTAATACCAGCTGCCTCACAGTGCCTGGATGTAACAGCAAAAATATGTATATATGTTTTAACCATATGGTAAAAACTGATGAAGACCTTTTATGTAGGATAATCCATATACCCAGAGTATATGAATCTCTTATGCAAAGGCCAGGCTAAGAGGCCTGTTCTCCACTTGAACCTTCAAGAACTCACATCACTGCAAGTTTCTGAGCCAAAGCCAAAAATGTCTGTTTGTAATGCTCCCCTGAAGTCAGAAGAGCAATGCCCTCTTCCATCAGGGTGTATTTTCTGCTCGAGTGGTGAGCAAGCCTTTATTAGCCTTCTGTCCAGGGGTAGATTTTGCCATTGCACTGAAAGATAAAAGAGCATAGGCTTCCTTCTAACAACCATTTGTCATGAAACACTTTGGTTCCAAAAGTGTTCTGTTGCCATCATTGCCAAACAAATAAGGTTCACTTTGAGATTATCTAATACCGAAGTTTAACACATAGAGAAAAATTAAAATAGATGAGATAGCTGCAAAAAATAATGTATTCAAAGCACAGGTTCTAATAGTCTAAAGCATTAAATAAAGTCAAGGACATTAAATGCTAGCACATAATCAAATGCAGAATGCTTTACTTTGGCTCATAATAAGTTTGTGCAAAATAACAAGCTTTGTACCTCTTAACCACAATAGTCCGGAACACAGAATCATAGGAACACATCAGAACAGAAAACAAGAAGATCAAATTAGAGAGGCAAATGTGATTGACAGAAGAGTGACAACAAAAGATGATGGAAATGTCATGGATGGGTTTATTCAGAGGTACTATTGGGATCCTAAGATAAACTAATTCCTGAAAACTATACTGATTTCTATTTCAAGAGGTTAAAGACTATTCTACATTACTTTTCTTTTCATGATGATCTTCCATTTCAGTTAATAGATTATTTTCAATTCATTACACTTATATTATGTAAGAATAGAACAGGCTTTTTTTTTTGTATGCACAAATGCATATATTCATGGGTTTTCTTTCATATCAGTCTCCCATTTCCTCCTTTATTACTGCTTCCAGGTATAAAACATTTCTCTTTAATATAGCCAACTTAATTTCTAGTGTATGAGAAAAGGACAATTCAGCCCTATGAAATCTTGAGCCTTCATTTGTGCTGCAGCTTAATTAAAAACCTTGACATGGAGAAAACCCTTGTATCATCTGGGACATAACGTCTTCAGGATTTTCCATTTCTAAGCGTGGGACGAAGTTATACTTACTCGAAAAGTCAATTATAGAATCATTGAATGATTAAGGTTGGAAAAGACCTCCAAGACCATCGAGTCCACCTTTGACTGAACACCACCACGTCAACTAAACCAAAGGGGTAAGTGCCACATCCAGTTGTTTATCAAACGCTTCCAGGAATGGTGACTCCACCACTCCCCTGGGCAGCCATTCCAATGCTTGACAACCCTTTCAGTGGATAAATTCCTGAAGAACTCCTCTGTGTTATAGACTAGAATTAACCTCTTTAAATAACACCAAAATGAATTATAAAAAATTATTAAATGAAAGTTAACTGTATGTATTTTCCTTACTATACTCTCAGTGAATATCAAGCTAATTCAAACCAGGATTCTTCTACTCTATATAGAAGAGAAAAAAGTGTTAAGAGCTTTGCTTGAAGACTTTATGAAATCCTGAACAATAATAAAACCTAATAGTGGTGAAAGTTTTTTACTTCTGGCTTAGCAGGAAAACTTTTCTCAGTGATATTGTCTATTCTCTCTGTGTCATTGTACAGGCACCATGAAGTTAAACCAAACTATTGCAAAACCACATTGAGTGTGCTTCTCTGGGCAGGGATGATGCTATCTTGAATCCTAAAAATTTTCCCTTATGTGTCAAATGTTGACTTTGCTCTCTAGTGGCCATATTAAGAGGTCTAGGAGGTTTGTCAAGGTAACTTTGACAACTGAAGTGAGTAACCTGAAAGTGCTTAAAATAATATTCTGCATAATCCCTTAATATCCAAGAAACTTTCCAACCCTGGAAAAGATACCGTTTGCCCTCCCTCACTGATTTTCACGCTACTGGTTTGCAATACTCCAAGCTTAGTTGTCTAGCAAATATCTTTTTCCCAACTGTTAGCAAAGAATGACAGGATCTGAAAATTCATGTTATATTGTTTCTGCCAGAGGCTATGGCATCTGTCCTCTGCACAGAATAACTAGACTAATCAACCACTTGGCTGATTAAGCAATATGGCATCCAGCTCATTCTTCCATAGCTGTATTAGCCTGCAATCCCACCAGGGATAATCAAGTGGCTTTGTCACTGAAGAAAACAGATGAATCTCCAGAGAAACACATGTTGTGGTTAAGACACTCTCTCTTTTCCCATCTCTGTCTCTCTCTCTCTATCTCTCTACATGTATACACAAACACTTAAAAATACCTTGGTATTTCTTGAATGTGAATAACATTGAAGAAAAAAAATTGCCACTCAATTGTCACTTCATATAAAAAAAAATTATTACAGGCAGAGCTTTTATTTTAAAAGAAGGTCTCTTGTATTTCTCATGATGTGATTCCTACCAAATAACACTTAGCACTAGAACTCTACAGAACTAATTCTGCAAGCCAAAAAGCTTCAGTAACAAATTTACCTCTTAAGCATAAATTACGATAAAACTCATCTAGTAACATGATTTCACCATACTGAGTACACCTTGTTCACCCATCAGGCATCCTGTCCTGTGGAAACAGACCAGCATACCTAGTGCACATTTCTAGTAAATGAGAAAAACTTCACACCATGAAAACATTAATGCAAACTTAGTTTGAAAAGTAAATTGCTTCTAAAAACAGGCTGAATATTTATGTCTGGTTTTAATGCTAATTGAAATGGTTAAGCCACAAGTACAATAGTTTGGTTCACGGGTGATAACTGTAATTTAGTAGAAATCCAGAGAAACCAATAAACCAAAATTGACAGAAGTTAGATTTGGCAAGTTCTTCTGAGAAGCAATGAAAAGCCTTATCAAACTTTAGAAAGATGACTCTAGTCTAATATTATCCCTCTCATGCTTTGATGAAATAGAACCCTACGAAACTACATACCCTAAAAACTAAAATGCAATTATTTTTTTTTTTAGGACTTGCAATGAGAAAAACATTATTAATTTAATTCACTATTTCCTTTATGAGAGAAGTACCCTAATGTCATCATACTAAATGTATGCTTCTGTTAGAAGGCAATGAAATAAAACACAAAAAAAGCACACATCAGATATCTCCTTCCTAAGAAGACAAAATGGAGAGCAGAAAAAACCATGTTTCAAAAGTTCTACTCAGATGAATATGACACTCCATGACTGTGTCCATAAAACAAAGATTAAACAAGCCCACAATTAAATCCTATTCAGTTCCTGCTTTTTCATTTGGGCAAAAGATCAGAGTAAATGCAAATAAGCATGTCACATATGAACAGCAGGTCTGGCTGGTATTTAACTTTGAGGAAGACTGATACAGTCCTGCTTATTCAGCAGAACTCTGCAAAGGGAAGGGTTTTATTCTTCTACATGTATTTACAGAGAATGTTCAATTTTACCAACTAAGACAGAAAGGGAAAAAGAAATCCCTCAGCAACCACTAAGTTTTCAACAATATTCTAATCTTCCAGTTAAGTCAGTCTAATATACAAGACAGCAAGGCCTGTTCAGCAGTGTCAGGAAAAGATTAGGTACTGACTCCTGCAGTGAAACCACAATGCCCTTTCTTTGCACTCACAAAATTACTTTTCCAGGGACAAGATTCACCTCCGAACATAAGAGGGCATCTGCCAGCACTGCCTGCCACAGAAAGGAAGTCCAAATGGCTTGAAAGCCTACCAAGGCAAGAACACGCTTAAACAGCTGTTCCCATAGAAGCCTGTTTTCACAGAAATCTACGTAGCATTTTTTGCACTTCACCCATTAAATTAATCCCAGAGCACGAGCGCTAAGGGCACCTGCTGTTAGCCCATTGGGAATGACATCTTCTTATTAGTGCAAGGTCAACAGGCCCGCAGAGAGGCTCTGACAGAGCCCAGAGTCGTGCTCGTGTGTAATAACCATTGATGTGCAGATTAAGTGTTATATTTTCAGGCTGGGTTGAAAACACTCATGGTACCAGAGACAAAGGAAAAATCTGAAACATTAAGAAACTTACCACTTTACAAGTGCACTTTTCTGTCCTCCCACAATTTAAAAGTGTTATAAATTAAAACAAATCTGGCAGCTCTTGGATAACTCAAAATCAGTTTAAAAACAAAAAATGGTGATACTCAGTTCTTTGAACACAATCTTTCAGCTTTTATGCAATCAGCTCTTTAATAAAGAAATCTGATTAAGACCAATATCAATGAAAACACTAAATTCCTTTAGTATTTTGTCTGTGTTGATCTGAAATTTTTATGTTCTCCCATCCCCTGCAGTCACTGCAGGATTGGCATGTTTCTATATGGAAAACAGTGGGCTTTTCTTTTGCTCTTTGTTTCCAATGAAGCCTGTAAAAAACAAAGACTTTTTGACTACTTCCCAGGCTGTGCCTCAGTTCCACGGATGATGTTTGAACAATTCTGTGGACACTTTGCAAATGAAGTGCTACCAGGTGCAGTTTAATTATGTCATATTGCAAACAAAAAGGCTTTCCTCATTACCATGATTATTTATCATTTTACCTTGAAATGCTGAGGAATCATGGCCTTTATGTCAGATCAGTAGCAAACAAGGTTTAATCTCTTTGATCCATGTTGCTCATCAGGGAAGTATTAGAGAGAACAAAATATAGAACAATGTAGAGATGAGGTCAAAAGATGAAGTTTGTATTATTTAGAGACATTAAGAGAAAAAGGTAATTCAGAGCTCCTCACTTTCTTCAGTTCAGCTGCTTCCGTGTCACTTGAGCTTGTACTGTATTTCCTCATTTTTGAGGAGAAACCATTCTGATTCTTGTACCAACAAAATGAACATAATGTGGCAAGAGTAAAAAAAAACTACAAATAAATGCAGTGTTCTGCTTCCAGATCCAGCACAAGTTCTTTCAGCAGGCTTCACCAGTGCATTGCCACTTGGTGTTCCACGGATAGAAGCTTTTGTAACTAGAGTTAGAAGCAATGGAATTAGAGCAGTCGCAAGCATTGCAACTGTATTTACTATGTGGCTACATCAAAAGAGCGGTTTCTACCACATATGGAAATATCCCAGGATACCTGGAGCTGAAGCTGTTCCAACCTTCACAGCTCTTGTGAAGAAACAAAGGTTTACTGGGTTTGTTTGGGAGGGAAATACCCTTCTTTGCAGTAGCTCCTATGACACGGTATTTCGTATTTGTAACTTAAGCAGCATTGGTGACACACCAGTATTTGAGCTCTTGCTGGATATTGTGTGCATTCGCTGTTTCTCAGCAAGTAGGCTGTTTACTGGAAGCCGTGACACAAAAAGCAGCAGCAGAAGCAGAGAGATGGTGAACCAGGACACTTTGGTTTATACCACAGTAACTTGTTTTCAGCTCCACATATATGACGAGGGAGAGGGAGAAACCACATGCCCAAAACCACAGACCACAAAAACATGCTCCAGAAATAATAAAAATAGCAAAGCTCACTGAAAAGCATGCTCAGAAAACCCACAAATTCTGGCTGTGAGAGAGATTCAGCATCTGCCACAGTTAGGAAGCACTTGAGCCCAAAGAGAACCAGCTCCTGGAGCCCCACAGTGAAAGCTACAGTCCAGGTAAACCCAAAGTATGAAAGGTCAAGGCCATCAGGTCCAAGACCAATAATCTCAAAGCAGCCGAGGTTAAGGCCCACATGGCAGGCAATGCTTGCTTTTCTAAAGATAAAGGCAAATAGAAGAACATTAATACTCCTTATGATTTCTTCTTACACAGACAAGGCTCAACATACTGTGTAGACAAGAGTATTTTAGATGAACATTCTACCAGAGAAATATTTGCCCTGGCTCCAACTTGCTATGTAGTGTACAAGAGATCCCAACCCCAGAGCTCAGGGTCTCAGTTCCTCTTTACTCTACTTCTTTTAACCGGAGAGCAAGAGCTGTCTTTCCTTCAGATGTTTGCCAAGGCTTGGTGGGTTCAGAGCTGCTGTCTTAGCTTTCACTGGGTCCTTAGCTGCATTTGTGCAAACCCAAAAAACCAACTTTCTTGTATGTGGCAGATGTGAAATGGAGTTTGGCCTAAGGAGGAACATGCTAACCCCTCAAATAGCATCTACTTAATTTCTTTTCTTTTATTTATTCTTGTTTCTTTGAATGCATCTGTACTTTGCAATTTTATACAGACAAAATTAATGAAAACTTGTTAACTGTTCTTCTAGGGCAATGGGCTTAAACTTGTGAGCTGTGCTTCCCAGAAAGGCTCACAGACTACCACTAAAAGATGCCAGGCTGACTAATGTTGACTAAAACAAACAAAAACCCCCAACCAAACAAAAAAAAAAACCCTACAACATCTGTAATAGTCTGCAAACAAAACAAACAAAAAAAGACCGTATGCTCCTTTTATATTGACCCTGACCAACATCAGAAACTCCATTGTCACAGAACACTCTCCAGCCCCTTCTCTTCAGTTTGCACAGCTGACTGATGAAACTGTAAACTGCATGAGTCCCCTTTCAAACTGCGACCTTTCCCTCGGAACATCCAAGCCGAGAAAATTTTCAGCCTGAAACAATGATAGTATCTTATGAGAAAAGGAAGGAAAATATCCAAGAGGAGAATGTACGCTGCTACAATATCATGTGAATGGACGATGTTTTATTAAAACTGCACGCGGAGATAGAGCAGACATTGAAGATTCCACAGGAATCATGAAATCATAATAAATTCATACTGCAAAAAATCCTCTTCGACGTTGGAATTCTTGACATTAGTGGTAGCTTCCCTGGGGAGTATACACAGTCACAAAACTCTGGGTTTTAGTGGGCAGACCTTCTTTAATTTGTACCGATCATTTTGTAAGCCGCATTTTTGTCTTTATTTGGCTTGTTAAGATAAGTCTGTTTCTTTGGAAAACCCAGTTGTGTCACATTTTTAAAATATAGTGGCTTACTCCTTTTCTGTCAAAATAAAAGCTCTGTGTAGACCAACATTCTGTCGCAGACTGAAAGAGAGACGCTCAGGAGGCTCTCAATACAGTCAGATTCATTTCTCCACAGGCAGACAGATCTTACTTCAAATTCACACTGATGAACATTGAAGATGTTTTCCACAGTTAAAGTCAGAAAGTCAACATGGAAAACAACCTACTTCCTTAGCGCTAGCTTCAAGGTCCACAGACATGCAGGATAAGAATCAAACCAAGAGTGCATAGAGAGGCTGAATTTTCTTTCATTATCTACATGGTTACATAGGACAATCTCAAATGAGGAATTATTGCATACAGGTGAAAGAAATCAGTTATTTATGTCTAAATGAAAACATGAGTTTGCTTGTTTGAAACTGTATAGTGCAGGATTGGTCTAGATGGACCAGGATTTTCAGTTCTTTGACAATTCTCATTCAGCACATTCTCAAACTGAAGACAATGCAACTGCTTGAATAAGAGAAGGAAAACACATTGGTCCCCTATCAAGGGGGGGACACTTGCATAAATCAGGACATTTATGTTTAATTTTTCAACCACATTAAAAATGTGAAAAGGGAGCATTTTTTTCCCCCCCCTCAGAAAACTAGTGACTGAAGAATGTTCATTCACATGGTGCTCAATGGCTCTATACCCACATGGAGGCCAGTAATAAATGGTGTCCCCCAGGGGTCTTGGGATTGGTGGTGTGTAATATCTTTATCAATGACACAGTGAGATCGAGTGCACCCTCAGCAAGTTTGTAGGTGCCAGGAACTGAGCAGTGCAGCTGACACAAGAGAAGGACAGGATGCTGGCCAGGGGGATATGGACAAGCTGTAGAAGTGGGCCCATGAGAACCACATGAGGTTCAACAAGCCCAAGTGCAAAATGCTGTACCTGGGTCAGGGCAATCCCAGACATGAGTCGAGAAGGGGAGAAGAACTCGTTGAGAGCAGCCCTGCAGAGAAGGACTTGGGGATTCTGGTGGATGACAAGCTGGACATGAACTGACAGTGTGTGCCCACAGCCCAAAAAGCCAAAGCCAACCCTGTCCNTCTCTTGGAACAAGTCCACAGGAGGGCCACCAGAATGATCAGAGGACTGGAGCACGTCTCCTCTGCAGACAGGCTGAGAGAATTGGGGTTGTTCAGCCTGGAGAACAGAAGGCTCCAGGCAGACCTTATTGTGGCCTTTCAGTATTTGAAAGGGACTTACAAAAAACAGGGAAAGTGAATTTTTACAAGAGCATGGTTTAAAACTAAAAAAGAAAAGATATAGGTTAGATGTTAGGAAGAAGTTCTTCACTGTGAGGGTGGGGAAGCACTGGCACAGATTGTCCAGAGAAGCTGTGGATGCCCCATCCCTGGAAGTGTTCAAGGTCAGTCGGATGGGACTTTGAGCAAGCTGATGTCATGGGTGGTGTTCCTGCCCATGGCAGGGGGTTGAAAGTAGGTGCTCTTTAAGGTGCCTTTCAACCAAAAACAATCAAGGTTCCTTATTTGGTTCTGCACATCTTTTAGGCAGAACATGCTGCTTTAAATTTGCACTTGAACCTTAATTGTGATTACAGAAAAGGCACAAGGTTCTTTTGAAGTTGTGCTGGTTTTGGCTGGCACAGAGGTAATTTTCTTCACTGTGGCTAGTACGAGGCTGTGTTTGGATTTGTGTTGAAAACAGCTCTGATA